>CM029017.1:146786430-147313490 GCA_016801055.1 Panax notoginseng
TAATAAATTTAGAGTAGAGTTGTGCTTAACAAGCTTTAGAAATCTCAACCCTAATTTTGGATAGGATTCGATAAAAATATAATTAAAATAATTATTTTAATGAGTTCGTGTTTGTAATGTATAGAATTTTTGATCAATGATTGATCGGATAAGGTTTGAAATTAATAAAACCTAATAAGAGATTAGAAACCCTAATCTCAGGATTAGAAACCCTAACGTACCGTTGGAAACCCTAATTGTACGCCTGGAAACCCTAATTTAATATTCGAGAATCCTAAACCCTAAATTAGGAAACCCTAATCCTAATTGATAAGTATAAGGTGTGTATTAAACTTAAATATGATTAGAAAACCCTAATTATATTTTAGTTATCTTAATTTCTATTTTACAAACCTAATTGTAATTTAAAATTTATTTTTCTAATTAAAACCCTAATTTCATGGGTTATAAACCCTAATGATCATTTTGATCCTAATTGCTAAATTAAGTAATGTTAATTAGGAATATTAATCTTAATTAGCAAGATTGAATTTTATGATTAGGAAATATTAATATAATTATTGAATCCTAATTATAATTTTAGAATATTAATTTTCTATTTTGAAAACCGAAATTCAAAATCTTGGAAATTAAATTATAAACCAAAAGGGTTTAAACCCTAACCTAAACCCTAAACCCTAAGGGTTTGGCTAATTGACAAGAATGCCATTTAAAATAAAATACAAATGACAAAAGTGCCCTTTTTGAATAATTTAGTAAGCTAACTTGTAGAAATTGCAAATACTTTAGTAGGTGGCCAACTTAGTTGACTATGTGACATTAAATCTCAGCATTTCAGCCTCCATTTCGATAGCACATCAGATCTAGTAGCAATATATGACATATATATAGATTTGGGAGAGAGAAAAATCATAAAACTTGCTATTTTTCTTTCTAGCTCTCACCAACTCTCTCTCTCTCACCAAAGCTCCGAAATTCTAAGTTAGATCAGTCCTAATTTCAGCCCCTTGATCAATCAATAACATATTGGAGAGTTTAGATCAAGAATTGAAAGCTAAAGGCATAAATCAAATTTTAAATTTTGATCTTTGTTGTTTAGAAAATTTTTGTGTTTTAGTGTTTAATCTTATGTTATAATATGTTTGTAGTTGTTATATGTTGATCCATGATGGATCCATAGCTTCAAAGTGAGTAAAAATGCAAGTTTTAAAAATCTATTCTTGAGCTTGAAAATTGGTCTGACAACCAAATGTCAGTGGCCACCAATCCTTGCTCGTATATGATTTTTGTTGTTTTCAAGTTGTAATATGTAGCCTTGTATGTGGTCTTTACTCTGAAAGTGAAATCAGAGCTATTTGATGTCGGGATCAGGAGTTATTAACAGTCAAAACCCGTTGACCGGGCTTGACCGAGTAAAATTCTGGGCAGCCCAGAACCTAAAAACCGAGTCTGACAATGTTTTTCAAGGTCCGGATCTGACAGTTTTTGATGTTGTTTGTTGTTATTATTGTACCCAAATGGTAGTCTGTATGAAGGACTTTAGATCTATGTATTTAGACTCTCCAAAACATCTTTAGATCGAGCACAGTGGATGGTCAAAACTGGCCACTCAGCCACGGTTAAGTTTCTGGGAAAAACCCAGAAACCGGAAGAATAGATATTCTGACCATTTTTGACCGAGTGATTCATGTTGATCCTGTTGACGATAAACTTATTTGTTGCTTTAGTATTGTTAACTGACACATGGAATATATGTTCGAACCTTTATATCACATAAATCAGAAGCAGGACATAGATTAAAATGAGCTTGAAAGTGGCTGCTCGATTTTCTGGTTTTCTGGAGAAACCCAGATTGGGTCTGATAGCTTCTTTGGAAGCCCAGATCTCTTTGATGTGTTGTTATATAACCAAATTGATGATTGTTAACGGTAGTATTACATGTATACTACGATTTTTAACTTTAAGTTAGCCAATAAACGACTTTAAACTGTGATTAAAATTCGGTCAAAGTGAGGGTCTCGAACACTGAGATTGTCAGTGTTCTTGAGGCCAAGAACACCTAAGGCTACAGAATGTGTCGCTAAAGGCTTTCAGCGACGGTTTTCATTTATTTTAATTTCTGATTTTTGGAAAATGATTAAAAATTAAAAATAAATTATAAAAATTACTAAAAATGGTTTTAAAAATTATTTTAAATTATGAAAAATAATTTTTGACCAATTAGAATATTTTTCTTTAATATTTATAATTATTTAAATATTAGAGGTATTTAATTTATTTAATTAGTGTGTTAAATAAATTAAACAAAAATAATTTAATATTATGAAAAATCATTTTAAATAAGAATAATGTATTTAAAAATATGTTGAGTTATAAAATATAACTTTTGATAATTTTAGAGAATTTTTATTAATAATTAAATATTAATGATATTAGATTTATTTAATTATTAAATTAAATAAATAAGTTAAAAATGATTTTATTAATTTAAAAATTATTTTAAAAAAGAATAAAGTGTTAGAAAATATTTAAATTATAAAATATAATTTTTAATATTTTTTGAGAATTCTCATTAATAAATTAATATTAATGATATTAGATTATTTATTTATTAAATTAAATAAATGAATTAAAAATAATTTTATTGATTTAAAAATCATTTAAAAATGAGAAAAATGTTTTAAAAATATTTCAAGTTATAATTAATTACTTTCAATATTTGGATAATAATTACATTAATATTTAAATATTAATGGTGATGATTTAAAAATGATTTTAATTACTTTAAAAATCATTTATGTAGAATATTGATGATTTAAAAATATTTTAAGTTATTAACAATAACTTTATTATTTTGACAAGGATAACATTAATATTTTTATATTATTAAATATTAATGATAATAAGATTATTTGATAATTAATCATTTAAAAATGATTTAAGTGTTTGAAAAATTATTATAAATTATAATAATTGTTTATAAATTATTAAAAGCTTTCGAAAAATATTATAAACGATATTTGACTTATCTAAGATAATATTGAAGCTTAGAGACCAAGTTTAATTGACAATCAATGTGTTAATTATCGGATAGGGTGACCAGAACACCGAGAATGGATCGAAATTCAACCGGACCGAAATAGTTAGACTGGATAAGTGTTTATAGGTTATAAACATTGATGTGATTATGTGGTACTGTGTCTAAGAGAAGTTTGACTGTAAAATACAGTGTTACATGTTATAAAATATTATGCTAATTGTGAGACCGTCATTGTTGATTATAGGTCTTACGAACGCAGTTAATTATATTGTGTAGCTGTAATCAACGCGAAAGGCAAGTTTCCCAACTCAACCTTGAGTTATATTCATTCAATTATTTTAATGGTTAATTATTGATAATTATATCATGTCCAGGGAATTTATTGTTGATTATTCGCAGTTAGTGCATGATTAAAATTCAAATTGAATTACTGATTCGGAAAATATATATTCGTAGAATTACTGTTGTTGGATATTTATATCTGTAGAAACTAATATTGACAGTACAGATAATTCCTGTTTATTGCCAAATTATATTGAGAAAATGTCTTGGCTAATTATTTTGGCTAGACGAACATTTGTTAGAACTTGATAGAGAAGAGAAATCAATTGTTATTGATAGATAGATGCCAATTGTTTCGGCTAGATCGATAAGTAGATAGAATTTGAAATCATAGTATTTCGTTGTTAAATCAAAATCTTGATTCTGAGACTGAGAAGAACAACCTTTTATATAAAGGGAGCATTTTAGGTCGTATATTCGACCATTGCATGCTGTTAAGTATTATGCATAATATAGGGTACAAGGAGTTGGCCGGCTCTAAGTACTTACAAAGGGGTATAATTTAATCTTTATGGTTATCTGATACTCCTCCGTATGTATCAAAGTAAATCTTTGATAGATACCCGAGAAAATAAGTTATAGATCTAGTGTGATCGCTCAGCATAAATCTGGAAAATATTTCACTTTGCTATTTCGTAGAATTAATTCTTAATTATTCATTGAATATCGTAGAGAATCTTGAAAGCGTTACACTCTTTCATTATCAGATTATTATTGCGGAGAATGTTAGAACAATTGATATTGATTTCTATACCTTTATTGTATGTCTTAACTTGCAGGGCAAACTTGTTGCTCACCCTTGCTATAAATAAAACTTTTCAGCTAGGGACGGTGTTGCAGAAGGTGCTGCGAAGAAGAACAAGGTAAAAGACATAGTTATAAATTAGTTATGATGAACAATATTATTATGTTGTATTATATTGTAAACCCTTTTTGTATATCTAAAGGGGTATTTCTGTAATGTTAAGGTTAGTGGACCTGGGACTTATGTATTAACAATATATGTTAATGACTTATGTAATCCTATTTATATATGAATGGGTAGTTAAATGGTATTACATTGTGGATCGTGAACACCAAGCTCGGGGGTCAGGTAACCCTGATTTGGGGGTGTCACAGGTTGGTATCAGAGCTATAAGCATGAATTTACGAAGTGCCCCGAGCCTCTCGCTGGTGACTTCCTTGTGTGGAATGCACCGAAGCCAGACTCTCCGTAGGGGACGCCGAGCCAGTCGGTGGCAAGCTGATAGGTACCACTGTGAGGTGTTATGGTTGGAAGCACCATGAAAGTCACATGTTGGTATCAAAGCTGTAGTGACCAAGGTGTCACCAGTTAGTAGAAGAGCCGTAGGTTATAAACCTTAAGTGGGGTGGGAGAAAACCCTAGGAATATAACCATACGCGTGATAGAGAAAACTCATTTAGAGTTCTAAATGAGGGATTGCCGAAGTGCATTAATAGAGAGATAAGTGGACACATTGTACTGGTGAAGTACTAATCAAGTTAATTCAACTGATTATAGGATGTCTGGAGAAGGTGAAAAGAGTGCGGAGATGCTAGCGGCTGTTGCAACGATGCCAGAAGCTGTGGTGCCAGCACAAAGCGAATTAGTTGAGAAGGTGGGAGATGATGAACCCATGGTTAATCTAGGGAGCGATCATGACGATTATCCTGAGATGTATCTGAGTGGAGATGAGGAGGCAGAGTCTAAGTCAGCTAAGGTGGAGTTAAAGAATAAGACTAAATTTGGAGAACGAGATCACGAATATGCAGAGGTTCAAGAACTTCGGAGCAAAGTGTTTCTCTTGGAGGAATTGTGGAAGACGGAGCGAGCATTACGCGAAATGACTGAATAACGGAATGAGCTCAAGGCGCAGGTGGATAGAATGAAGGCTGAAGGTGGTGGATCATCTGAAGGAACCAGCAAGAAGGACAAGAATAAGAGAAAGAGGGAAAAAGACAACCTTAATTCTGAAAAATCAAGCCCGAAGAAGAAGCAAGCATGTATCAAGTGTGGAAAGACTCACGCGGGAGAATGCATGATGTGGAAGAACGTGTGCTTCAACTGCAAGCAGGAATGACATATTTCTCTACATTGTCCTAAGCCGAATTTGAGGAAGTGTTTTTCATGTGGGCAGACGGGTCACGGATTCAGCAAGTGTCCCAACAAAAAGAAGATTGGTGAAGGGAGTTGTCAGTAGACAACTTAGATATATGTAATACTATCTTTTGGGTAGAAGTTTATGATATTAAGTGTTGCAATATCGAGAACGATGTGTAAGCATATGTAAATATATATATGTTGTATGAATGAAATCTTTATTTTCTATATGAATATAAGATTAAAATTAATTGGTGTGTTCTTAAAACTCATACTTATGGTAAGTTAATGACTCATAATTATATGAAATGTTTTGAACCCCTCAGTGAATGGATACTAAAGGTCTGACTAGGATAAGTTCATACACTCATATAATTGTGGCAAGTTCCTGAACTCATAAGTGTGGTAAGTTTGACGAACTGGTAATAACTATGTGAGAATGGAGAATTGCAACTTTTTGTGTAAAGTTGTCTTGTTAATCCTGTTATGATTTAAAAAGGGATAGTAAATATGTTAGTACTATATGTACTATGTGCTATTTGAATGAATATGCAATTATATGAGAATTATGTGTTGAATTCTTATTGTGTTGAATTCTTATTGTGTAGAGAAAGAGAATTAATATAAGATTTTTATTTAAATCAGATCATGCCGCCTAGACGACAGAATCGAAACCAACGAGAAGAACAGTCGGTGAATAATGAAGGAGGTCAAGCTGACCCGATACAAAACTTTGCAAATATGATAGCCCAAGCTATGGAGAATAGAGCTCCAGCAGCAAGAGGAAGAGCGATGAATCAGCTAGCTGAAAGATTGGCAAATTTTAAAGACTTTAAAGCGGTAGGACCGCCTGAGTTCAAAGGGACCACAAATCCTATTGAAGCCCAAACTTGGGTGAAGGAGATGGAGAAAGCATTCGTTATCGCCAGAGTAGCGGAGGAACAAAAGATGGCTTTTGCAACTTATCTGATGAAGGGAGAAGCTAACTACTGGTGGGAGATGAACCAAGCGAGAGCTGGTACAGAGGTGGTGTTGTGGACAAGATTCAAGGAGTTGTTCTTCGAGAACTACTTCTCGCCAAGTATGCAATCCAGGATGGAAGTTAAATTCTTAGAACTTAAGCAGGAGAACATGTCGGTATCTGAATATGCTGCCAAATTCAATGAGCTGGCAAGATTTGCACCTCATCAGGTGGACACAGAGGCGAGAAAGGCGAGAAGATTCGAGAATGGATTGAAGCCGGGAATATACAACAAGGTAGCAGTATTGCAGATCAACACGTTCGCGGCTTTGATGGAGAAAGCGTTAATTGCTGAAGGAGGGAGCGAAGCTGCGTCTCGATTTCATCAAGAGAATAAGAAGAAGACAAATGACGGTGGAAGCAGTGGTGGAAGTAACCCTAATAAGAGGAAGTGAAGTGAGAATACCCAGTTGGGTAATAAAACAGAAGATAATAGGAAAGGGAGGGAGCCATGTGCAAATTGTGGGAAGAATCATGCTGGAGTTTGCCTGAAGAAGAAGGGAGTTTGCTATAACTGCGAACAAGAGGGGCATATGTCACCCAATTGCCCCAGTCCGAAGAAAATTCAAGGTTACTTTGGATGCGGATCGACTGATCATTTGGTTCGGAACTGTCCGAAGAAGAATGCAGAAAAGGAAAGTGTCAACAAGGGACCCGGTGGCGGAACCTTGGAGATTGGAGGACCTGCACAACCAAGAAGACCATCGGCCCGTGCATTTAACATGACGGCGTAGGATGCAGTGGCTACTTAGGAGGTCGCAACAGGTAATGATTTCGTTTAAAAATTTAATTACGCGAGTAATATTGAGTTAGATATTGCTGTGAACTGTTTTATTTATAGATTCAAGTCACAGTTTAGAATTTGAAACACAAATTAATATTGTGTTGATAAAAATGAATTGATGATACAACTTTAAAAGATTGTAGAGAATAAGAAAGCGGTGATTCCGAGGACGGAATCCTTTTAAGGAGGGGTGAATGTAATAACCCGAGATTTCGAATAATCAAAAATTTGCGAATAAATTTTTTTTAATTAATATTAATATTAATTATCATTTATGTGACAAGTATCGGTGATACGTGTATCGAGAAAGTCAATTTGTGTATTGACTAATAAATTTAGAGTAGAGTTGTGCTTAACAAGCTTTAGAAATCCTAACCCTAATTTCTGGATAGGGATTCGATAGAAAATATAATTAAAATAATTATTTTAATGAGTTCGTGATTGTAATGTATAGAATTTTTTATCAATGATTGATCGGATAAGGTTTGAAATTAATAAAACCTAATAAGAGATTAGAAACCCTAATCTCAGGATTAGAAACCCTAACGTACTGTTGGAAACCCTAATTGTACGCCGGGAAACCCTAATTTAATATTCGGGAATCCTAAACCCTAAATTAGGAAACCATAATCCTAATTGGTAAGTATAAGGTGTGTATTAAACTTAAATATGATTAGAAAACCCTAATTATATTTTAGTTATCTTAATTTCTATTTTACAAACCTTAATTGTAATTTAAAAAATTTATTTTTCTAATTAAAACCCTAATTCGTGGGTTACAAACCTTAATGATCATTTTGACCCTAATTGCTAAATTAAGCAATTTTAATTAGGAATATTAATCCTAATTAGCAAGATTAAATTTTATGACTAGGAAATATTAATATAATTATTGAATCCTAATTATAATTTTAGAATATTAATTTTCTATTTTGAAAACCGAAATTCAAAAATCTTGGAAATTAAATTGCAAACCTAAAGGGTTTAAACCCTAACCCAAACCCTAAACCCTAAGGGTTTGTCTAATTGACAAGAATGCTATTTAAAATAAAATACAAATGACAAAAGTGCCCTTTTTTGAATAATTTAGTAAGCTAACTTGTAGAAATTGCAAATACTTTAGTAGGTGGCCAACTTAGTTAACTATGTGACATTAAATCTCAGCATTTCAGCCTCCATTTCGATAGCACATCAGATCTAGTAGCAATATATGACATATATATAGATTTGGGAGAGAGAAAAATCATAAAACTTGCCATTTTTCTTTCTAGCTCTCACCAACTCTCTCTCTCACCAAAGCTCCGAAATTCTAAGTTAGATCAGTCCGAATTTCAGCCCCTTGATCAATCAATAACATATTGGAGAGTTTAGATCAAGAATTGAAAGCTAAAGGTATAAATCAAATTTTAAATTTTGATCTTTGTTGTTTAGAAAAATTTTATGTTTTAGTGTTTAATCTTATGTTATAATATGTTTGTAGTTGTTATATGTTGATCCATGATGGATCCATAGCCTCAAAGTGAGTAAAAATGCAACTTTTAAAAATCTGTTCTTGAGCTTGAAAAGTGGTCTGACAGCCAAATGTCAGTGGCCACCAATCCTTGCTCATATATGATTTTTGTTGTTTTCAAGTTGTAATATGTAGCCTTGTATGTGGTCTTTACTCTGAAAGTGAAATCAGAGCTATTTGATGTCGGGATCAGGAGTTATTAACGGTCAAAACCCGTTGACTGGGCTTGACCGAGTAAAATTCTGGGCAACCCAGAACCTAAAAACCGAGTCTGACAATGTTTTTCAAGGTCCGGATCTGACAGTTTTTGATGTTGTTTGTTGTTATTATTGTACCCAAATGGTAGTCTTTATGAAGGACTTTAGATCCATGTATTTAGACTCTCCAAAACATCTTTAGATCGAGCACAGTGGATGGTCAAAACTGGCCACTCAGCCACGGTTAAGTTTCTGGGAAAAAACCCAGAAACCGAAAGAACAGAGATTCTGACCATTTTTGACCGAGTGATTCATGTTGATCCTGTTGATGATAAACTTATTTGTTGCTTTAGTATTGTTAACTGACACATGAAATACATGTTCGAACCTTTATATCACATAAATCAGAAGCAGGACATAGATTAAAATGAGCTTGAAAGTGGCTGCTCGATTTTCTGGGTTTCTGGAGAAACCCGGATTGGGTCTGACAGCTTCTTTGGAAGACCAGATCTCTTTGATGTGTTGTTATATAACCAAATTGATGATTGTTAACGGTAGTATTACATGTATACTACGATTTTAAACTTCAAGTTAGCCAATAAACGACTTTAAACTGTGATTAAAATTCGGTCAAAGTGAGGGTCTCGAACACTGAGATTGTCACCTAAGACTACAGAATGTGTCGCTAAAGGCTTTTAGCGACGGTTTTCATTTATTTTAATTTCTGATTTTCAGAAAATAATTAAAAATTAGAAATAAATTATAAAAATTACTAAAAATGGTTTTAAAAATTATTTTAAATTATGAAAAATAATTTTTGACCAATTAGAATATTTTTCTTTAATATTTATAATTATTTAAATATTAGAGGTATTTAATTTATTTAATTAGTGTATTAAATAAATTAGAGAAAAATGATTTAATATTACGAAAAATCATTTTAAATAAGAATAATGTATTTAAAAATATGTTGAGTTATAAAATATAACTTTTGATAATTTTAGAGAATTTTCATTAATAATTTAATATTAATGATATTAGATTTATTTAATTATTAAATTAAATAAATAATTTAAAAATGATTTTATTAATTTAAAATTTATTTTAAATAAGAATAAAGTGTTAGAAAATATTTTAAATTATAAAATATAATTTTTAATATTTTTGGAGAATTCTCATTAATAAATTAATATTAATGATATTAGATTATTTATTTATTAAATTAAATAAATGAATTAAAAATGATTTTATTGATTTAAAAATCATTTAAAAATGAGAAAAATATTTTAAAAATATTTTAAGTTATAATTAATGACTTTCAATATTTGGATAATAATTACATTAATATTTAAATATTAATGGTGATGATTTAAAAATGATTTTAATTACTTTAAAAATCATTTATGTAGAATATTGATGATTTAAAAATATTTTAAGTTATTAACAATAACTTTAATATTTTGACAAGGATAACATTAATATTTTTATATTATTAAATATTAATGATAATAAGATTATTTGATAATTAAATCATTTAAAAATGATTTAAGTGTTTGAAAAATTATTATAAATTATAATAATTGTTTATAAATTATTAAAAGCTTCCGAAAAATATTATAAACGATATTTGACTTATCGAAGATAATATTGAAACTTACAGACCAAGTTTAATTGACAATCAATGTGTTAATTGTCGGATAGGGTGGCCAGAACACCGAGAATAGATCGAAATCCAACCAGACCGAAATAGTTAGACTGGATAACTGTTTATAGGTTATAAACACTGATGTGATTATATGGTACTGTGTCTAAGAGAAGTTTGACTATAAAATACAGTGTTACATGTTATAAAATATTATGCTAATTGTGAGACCGTCATTGTTGATTATAGGTCTTACGAACGCAGTTAATTATATTGTGTAGTTGTAATCAACGCGAAAGGCAAGTTTCCTAACTCAACCTTGAGTTATATTCATTCAATTATTTTAATGGTTAATTATTGATAATTATACCATGTACAGGGAATTTATTGTTGATTATTCGCAGTTAGTGCATGATTAAAATTCAAATTGAATTTCTGATTCGAAAAATATATATTCGTAGAATTACTATTGTTGGATATTTATATCTGTAGAAACTAATATTGACAGTACAGATAATTCCTGTTTATTGCCAAATTATATTGAGAAATGTCTTAGCTAATTATTCTGGCTAGACGAACATTTGTTAGAACTTGATAGAGAAGAGAAATCAATTGTTATTGATAGATAGATGCCAATTATTTCGGCTAGATCGATAAGTAGATAGAATTTGAAATCACAGTATTTCGTTGTTAAATCAAAATCTTGATTCTGAGACTGAGAAGAACAACCTTTTATATAAAGGGAACATTTTAGGTCGTATATTCGACCATTGCGCGCTGTTAAGTATTATGCATAATATAGGGTACAAGGAGTTGGCCGGCTCTAAGTACTTGTAGAGGGGTATGATTTAATCTTTATGATTATCTGATACTCCCGTGTATGTATCAAAGTAAATCTTTGATAGATACCCGAGAAAATAAGTTATAGATCTAGTGTGATCGCTCAGCATAAATCTGGAAAACATTCAACTTTGCTATTTTGTAAAATTAATTCTTGATTATTCATTGAATATCGTAGAGAATCTTGAAAGCGTTACACTCTTTCATTATCATATTATTGTTGCAGAGAATGTTAGAACAATTGATATTGATTTCTATACCTTTATTGTATGTCTTAACTTGCGAGGCAAACTTGTTGCTCACCCTTGCTATAAATAAAACTTTTCAGCTAGGGACGGTGTTGCAGAAGGTGCTGCGAAGAAGAACAAGGGAAAAGGCATAGTTATAAATTAGTTATGATGAACAATATTATTATGTTATATTGTATTGTAAACCCTTTTTGTATATCTAAAGGGGAATTTCTGTAATGTTAAGGTTAGTGGACCTGAGACTTATGTATTAACAATATATGTTAATGACTTATGTAATCCTATTTATATATGAATGGGTAGTTAAATGGTATTATATTGTGGATCGTGAACACCAAACTCGGGAGTCAGGTAACCCTGATTTGGGGGTGTCACAGAATGACTCAGCCAAGGGGAGCGGAGATTGACAGGCTCGCAACACTTTCTGCATTGTCAGCACAGATTGAGACAATTTCGAGGAGGTTAGACGCTTTTGAAGCTCAGCGTCGTCAAAGTGTGGCGGTTACCTGTGATTATTGTGCTGGAAATCATATGACTCATCAGTGCGTCATAAGTTTCGGGCCAGTACAGTATGGTGGTGATTACGCCAATAATTATTTCTATCCTAACAACAATTATCAGGATTGGGGGTATCACCCAGATTCTTCATGGAGCTATACTTATGAAGACCAATACTCTACTCCAAATCCAACATACACGCCAGAATTCTCATATCCACCTCCAATGCGACAAGAAGACAATTTAGAGTTGAAGGAATTCATGTTAAGGATTATAGCATCAACTGAGGAGAGGATGATTAATCAAGAGCGGTCAATTCAGAATCAAGAGATAGCAATTAAAAATCTTCAAAATAAGATAGATCAATTGACCAAAGCCGTAAGCAACCTTCCTCGAAACAATTGGTGTTATGATGAGGATTCCGAGATTGATGAAGTGCCCGAACCAAATCTGCAACTGGATGAGCCACAAGATATAGGAAGTGTGAAGACAATTGGGGATAATGAAATAGAGGTCCACGAAGATCTAAATGCGTCTCCACCAAAGATCAAAGAGTCGGTCAGATTTGCAAAATTATGCCCACTTGGTAGTCATGTCGTCGGCGAAGCTCTTGTTGACATAAGAGTGAGTACAATTTTCAATCCATGGTGGGAAGAGAAAGAGAAGATAGACGAAGAGCCCATTGTGTGTGACAAGCTTCCATGCCCCAAAGTGATCACATACACAATAGAGAAAACACCTAGCTGTGGGACGTTCTTGATTGAGATCATACCAAATCAGAGCATGCTAGGTAACTTTAATGCATTGGCCATCGTAAATGGGAACCTACCAAAAGCTATATTATTTTCGATGGATGGAGGGTTCCTCAATTACCGAAGAGGAATTGGATAGCTTTGACCAGACAAAGTCAGGCTGAAAGACTGTAAATCAAGCGCTGACTGGGAGGCAACCCAGGAATTTTTTATTTTTTATTTTTTTAATATTTATATGCTTTCCTAGTTTATTTAGTAGATAGGAATCACGTTATATTCCAAAGTTCTATTCTAATCCATGTTGTCTCTCTACATTGCAGGTATTGGAGGTTCAATGGACAAGCAAAAGATTATGAAAAGGTTATTCAAGTTAAATTCAAGTGTGGTGCCTGATTCATTCTAATGTGCTTAACCTATTCTTCAAACTTTGTAGACAAGGAGATAAATTGTTATATGTCAGGGAAGTCCTCTCTTTTAATTTTTCCTATCTTAGCCATTGAGGACAATGTCTGTTTTAAGTTTGGGGGTATTTATCATGTTTAGTATTTACTTGGGCAATATTTTGATGGAATTTGATTTTGGCCAATAATAAGTGGGTGGTTGATAGTGTTAACTCTTGGAGAATTGATGAGCATGCTTAGTGTATATTTTAACTCATTAGTTAGTTTTCACAATACTTGAGAAATTTTTGAAAAATTTTACACATCCATTTGTTTAGCCAGTTGGGATTGAATTTGTTTGGCTAAATGCTTATGAAAGATACCATTGCAACTTGAGAAATCTTATTTGAGCATCATTCGAAGTGAAAATTAGGCACTCATATAAGTTTGGGGGAAATCTTGGGATATTTATGAAAAAAAATATATAAAATTATTGGAACCTTCCCGAGTTGAATAATTGAATCTTGTGGTGGGTCGAGATGGAGCGTAAAACGCACTCCCCATAAACACAGACATGAGATGGAGCGTAAAACGCACTCGTTCGAGGAAAAGTGAAAAGTGAGATGGAGCGTAAAATGCACTCACTAAATAAAGAAAAGAAAATATGTATGTTTGAAATACTTGGGAAGGGTTCTTACGTGCTTAAAAGTTTAAATATCCAGTTGATCCTCAAGAAAAATTTGTGCTATGTCTATAGTAGCGGTAATTGATGTGATAAGAAGTTTTGAAAGTCATTTTTGAAAATATTTTATGAGTATTGGTTGATCTAATCTAAATCATGACTGGTTTGAACATATGGATGCACACACACACTTAAAGGATCAAGAGTAGATGTGAATCTAATGAAAGTTGTTGAAATTTTAGACATGCCATTATTTTGAAATTTTCTACGAGTTATCATTTGTTGTAACCTTTGAGGTCATTGATCGAATTCATATTGATTCATTGTTTGGGTGGATCATTGCTAGAGGATGAATCTGTCTAATTTGTGTTTTTTGCTTGGGGACAAGCAAAGGTTTAAGTTTGGGGGTATTTGATAAGTAGGTTTTATACCTACTTATCCGTATCTATTACTTGAATTAGTTGCTTAATCTCATGTTTCTTAGTTACTTTTCATACATTTTATGTTATTTTGTAGGTTATGACATAACATTGGCATGAAGAAGAAAGGAAAGGCAATTCGGACATCTTTTGGACCAAAATACGCAAGCAAATGCAATAAGGGAAGATTGAAGGACTTTTAACACCAAGTTGGATGCATGTTCTTCGCTTGGAACTTAGATATTATTGTAGATCTACTCCTTAGCTTTTCGAAATATCTTGAATCATTCCAATCGGAGTTCAGATGCAAGAGGTATGGCCTTTTTATCAACGAAGATCATAGCTAAGAGTTCTCATACTTGCAATTTACACAGCATCTACTTCAAGCTCAATTTCGACCTTCATCCATTTCGAATCTATCGAATCTCAAAGAATAAAAGTTGTAAAGCTCGTCGATATCTTTAATTTAATAGGTGGCAGGCCCCGTAACTCCTCCCGGATCAAACGTTATGGCCGTTTTACCAGAGGACACTGTGACAGAAAATGAACCCCCGCTGGGGCGGGCTTTTCCTTCACAAAACCCCCGCCGGGGCTGGGGTACCAGCTGGAAAACAGAATTGTAGCCCGCCGGGGAGGGCCCTTTACAAGTATAAACCCCCGCCGGGGCGGGGGTACGCGTAGAAAAGACGTTTTTTGGCAAAATTTGAGTTCAGGAATGATTGTTTCGATCCAATTGACTCAAGGACTTCTAAGAGGACTTAAAGACATGTAAAAAGGCTTATAAAAGGAGGGGAATAACAAGGATTAGAGGGGAGATTAGATTAGAGAAGATTCCATTAGATTAGATTAGAGTAGATTAGGATCAAAACACTAGTTCTTACTAGATTTGGAGATTGAAGCAACTTGGAGATCATTGAAGATTCAAAGTAGGAGCAAGGAGGGAGCGTCAAATCTACAGACAATAGATTCTATCTTCTTATCTTCTTCTGTCTTTGTCTTTTAATGATTATTCAATTGTGGATTCTTAGTTTTAATTCAATAATCATAAACTAATTTTTTGTTTGAGATTACAATGGATCTTATTGTGTAGTTTATTTTAATATGCTTCGCTATCAATTATTATGTTCTATTGTGAGGATTGTCTATTGTGATTTGGACTTTAATTGTTTAATTGATTGGTCATCAATTATCGTGATAATCTATATGAACTCGAGAGATGAAGTATTGATTTAGATCTTATCATGATAGCATGTGTACAGGATTTTGTTAGTAGCTTAAACTTGATAAGTGTTAAGGTAGAGACATGCTTGACACCGCATGTAATCGGATAAAGAACTTATTCTTCAACCTTATTCAATTGTAATTTGCATAGAGATATAGTGGGTTAGTTGATTAAGGTGTTTAACGGATTTCTATCTTAATTATGGATTTACGTTAATATGGGTATTATGCATCGAGAGGTGGTTTTATCTACTTTAGTGTACTTGATTAACAATTTAGGATAGAGAATAATTGATGAAAAGTGTGTTAACTTAAATGAAGCAATAAGTGAAGTTGTGATCTTAAATCTCCGTTATCTTAATTTAACTAGTGGAATTTAAGAGTAGTTTAATTTATATAATTTGAAATTCATTCGTTTAAATAAGATTGAGTTGGTTACGGGTTAGTACTTGGTGATTTTTGTTAAATAATTCCTCGTGGGAACGATACTCTACTTTCACTTTATTACTTGTTGACCACGTATACTTGCGTGTTGTGCGTAATTAGATTTTACCCAACACGTATTCCCTAAAGAACTTCCTGACCTACCCCAAGAGCGTGAAATTGAATTTTGTATCGACCTTGAACCCGGTACAAAACCCATTTCCAAAGCCCCATATAGAATGGCTCCTATTGAACTTCAGGAGTTAAAGACCCAACTGTAGGAATTGTTGGACATTGGCTTTATTCGTCCTAGTACTTCTCCTTGGGGTGCTCCTGTTCTATTCGTGAAGAAGAAAGATGGGAGTATGCGACTTTGTATTGATTATCGGGAGTTGAATCATGTCACCATCAAAAATAGGTACCCATTTCCACGTATTGATGACCTATTTGACCAGTTGCAAGGAGCCAAATTCTTTTCAAAGATTGATCTTCGTTCCGGATATCACCAATTGAAGATTAGAACCGATGACATTCAAAAGACGGCTTTCAGAACTCGGTACGGGTATTATGAATTCCTAGTCATGTCTTTTGGATTAACTAATTGTGACAACCCAAAAATTTGGATAATTTTATAAAATCTTAAAAGATTGAATAAAGGTTATAAGATGAACCTAGACAGGAAAATAAGTGTATGGATTTGACATTTTTGTAAATGAATTTTAAGGATTTCAAAATTTTTGGAGAAGAACTTGAATGATTTAATAGACTATAAGTGATAGTCTGATAATGAGGTACATGTTTAGTGTATGAGTTCATAAGATTATGTGTATATGGTTCTAGTATTTTAAATATATACTACTGACCTAATCTAAGAGTTGTGGACCATATTATTTTGTATGAATATGTGAGTAAGTGAATTAAGAATTAAGTTATGTAACATAATATATATAATAGGTGTGTTAAGTAAATAACCTAAGAGGTTATAATAGGTGAGAATGTTAGTATATAAAACATATACTAATTCTAAGAGATTTAATTTATATATCTCAACTAATAAATTTTATAACCTAATTATAGTAAGTCTAATTGGGTTAACGAAATAAATGTGCATGAGTAAAGATTTATGTTATAATTGAGAAAATGAAAACCCTAATTAAATAATTAGGGAATGGTAATATTAGAAGTGTTGGAAGATGTTAGTTGTTGTAGCCAAACATTTTAATTTAGAAGCTCAAAAGAATTAATTGGGAGCCCAAAACATAGCCCAATGAAAGAGGGACTTTTTGGACATTTAGTAAATCAATTAAAGCATAAAAGAAAAGCCAAAAATTGGACAAACTAAGGCCACATGGCCGGCCCAAACAAGGGAGGAGAGAAGGGGAGATGAATGTAATGATTATTTACTTTAGTGGGTTATCTACTCTTCCATGTGTCATTTCCTCCTTTAGCCACAATGTTTTATTTAAGTGTACAAGCAACACTAAAATGATTAAGAAAGAGAAAGCAAGAGTGAGTTGTTGGGAGATTAATATTAGATATACAATTATATCTATACAATTTACTACTAAACCCACAAAAACCCATTCCATTTCTCTCTCATCTCTTATTAGCTAACTCAAAGAAAACCAAATAGAGAGAGAAAGAAGAGAGGCAATTTTTGGCAGCTCCAAGAGGTGAGAGAGAGGTTTTGATCTTCAAGCTAACCAAGATCATCATCTACTTTGATGGATTAAGGAAAGCTAGCAAGATATCAAGGTATAAATCACCTTTTTCTAAGTTATTCTTAGTTGTTTAAATGAAAACTTGGATTGATGATTTCAAACTTCAAAACTCTAGATCTACATGATCTAGAGTGTGTTATGTATGGATCTATCCATCTTGTGTGTTAAAAGTTAGATCTAAAGTATGAAATGGAAACTAGGTTTTTCAAATGTAGTAAATCCTAATTTTTCTTAGCCCCGATTGTGTTAATCTTGTGTTTGATGATTGTTTGATGAAATAGATCATGTATTATGGTAGAATCATGGGTATATGAGGTATTAGTAAATGTTATGATGAGTTATGTTGGTTATTATGTGAGAACATGAAAGTTTTCTTAGAACTCACCAAGAGTTAAAAATCAAATTTTTGTGAAAACAAAATATGAAATTCAAATGACCATATCTCCTATTGTATTTCGAATTTTTGAGTGTGGTCAAGTCCTAAAGTTAGATCTATAAGTTTTCTAACATCTCCAAGTGGAATCACTGAAAAAGGAGTTGTAGATTTCCGTATGGACTATTTTTAGCAAAGAACTCCAAAACTACAAAACGCCAAAATGCTTCTGCCCAAAATTTTAAAAGGGCAATTTCGGCCACTTAATTTGCCAGAAAAATTCCGGCCTTTTGGGACATTAAAATATATGGTATTAAGTACCTCCTGTCCAAAAATGAGCTCATTCCGACTTAAAATGACCAAGTTATGATCATTTCAATTTATGTGATTTTCTGACGAAAACGGCTATAACCGGAGTCCTATAACTCCGATGGCCACGAAATTTAAACTGGAGTGTCACGTTAACACGTATGAGATTGTGTCAAAAGATTGGAATTTCTGGAGTTAAGCACGAGGTAGCTAATTTCTTAAGGAATTAACTAAAAATAATTTATTGAAAAATACTAAAGGAAGTGGGAAAATTTTGGAAAAATACTTTTTGTGTATGAAATACATTTCGTAAAAAGGATATAGAATCCAGCTTGCTGGATTAGGAAATCTGATGAATCCAGCTTGCTGGATTGAAAAATAGTTTACTGAATTGAAAATTTGTTGAATCCAGTTTGCTGGATTGCGATCTAGTTTGCTGGATTTGGAATCCAGTTAGCTGGATTTCAGTTTGGGTTGTTAGATTTAGAATCCAGGTGGCTGGATTAGTATTTAACTTAATAGATGTTAAAGAATAACTTGTGAAATGAAAAGGCGGGTGATAAATCATAATGTATATGATACAGTGATTGAAGAATTATCAAAGAATGATAATAATGCTAATGTTGTAAGGTTTTATCTATTATTTAATTATGTGATTAAGTGTTAGATAATTGATTGATAAAGTAATTGGATTATGATACAAAGTAGAATATGCTGATTGAAAAATCAATCTTATTAATGATAGGTCTTACCAAAAGAAGTTAACTTAAATTGCGTAGCAGTAGTCAACGAATCAGGCAAGTTTTCATAACTCAAACTTGAGTTATATTTTAAAGCATGTTAGTGAATAGTTGTTGTTGATTATTCCCGTCTATATTGATTATTGATTCGCACGTTGTGCATGTTGTATATGTTCATTAGGTATGAAAGGCTGATCACCTTCATTACCATTTGGTTCAGTTAATCTGTTCATGTTTATGCTTGACCATTCATTTTTATTGACTTGGTCGTTCAGCTAAGAAAATTTGTTCATACTCTTTCACAATGTTTATATTGTTGAAAGTTAACTAGCTTATTGTTCAATTCTTTCAATCATGATATATCCTTAAATAAATTTAACTTGCTGGGCAAATTTGATGGTTACCCTTGCTATATCATGATAAAAAATTTTAGATTTAGAGGAAAGCTTGTGTAACGGCAGAAGTAAAGGCAAAGTGCAAGACTAAATTATGGTGCAGTTAGATTTATTAAAGTTCTGACGAAAATAGTATTGTAAACCTTTTTAGATATTGAAGGTAAGTATTAAGTTAAGGTTGTAGACCTTGGGGTTTATGTTGTAAAAGTTTAATGTATAAACAATTTAAGTTTATATCTTTTGCAATAGTTATAGAAATAGTATACCAGATCCTTGGTGATTAGGACCGGGATTTGGGGATGCTACAGGTGGTATCAGATCTGTAGGTTATAAACCTTAGGTAGGTGTACCTTAGGCTATAACCGCGGAGAGGATGATAAGGAATAAACTCAGATAGAGTTTAAGCGATAAGAGATGAATTTAAGAAATTCATCATTTAAGTAAAGAGAAAGATAAATATGATTCAAAGAAGAATCTTGAAGAGCTATAAGGATAAGAATCCAGAATTACTTGACTCCAGTAATAGAGATGAAAAGTGATAATAAATAGACTATGACTATAAGATGAGAAGTGTTAATAAAATCATAATATAATATGATTAAAAAGAAGAATATGAAGATCGTAAAATAAAATGATCGTAAGTATAAGGAGAAATGATTACGATATAAGATCACGACATGATCAGATTAAATTGTTGAATAACATATGATATGTTAAGTGATTGGTATGATATAGCTCAACGCTATAAAGGGAAGGTACTAGGAAATGGTACAATGTAAACTCAGAAAAAAGTGGCAAATATTAAGATACGGATTAAAGAAAATTCGTATTAAGAAAAGGGAACGTTAGAATTGTGTAGAATTTCAATTGAGGACTCATGTCAGCAGCTGAGTTGTATGATTCCTTGTATGGGCGGGGAATTTGTACTTAGTTTTAGAATCACTTAGCTTCCTGGTCGATATAGTGGTTAGGTTGACCAATTCTTTGTATAGGCAGGGAATTGTCCGCTTAGCTTCCTATATTGATTAGTGGCCGAGTTTGGTTTGACAACCACTTAGTTTCTTACATTGATAATCATTGGAACCTAATGTCGCACTATTTGCTATATGAATGTTGATAAGGTGATTCTTTTCTCACGTGTATAACTAATAGATAGAGAATATAAGGTTAGTTACGAGTTCTTAAAACTCATACTTATGGTGAGTTCATGACTCATAATCATATGGTATGTTTTGAACCCCTCAACGAATGGACGCCTATGGTCTGACTAGGATAAGTTTCGAAACTCATATGATTATGGAAAGTTTCTAAACTCATAATGTGTGGTAAGTTTGATGAACTGGGTATGAGAAAGTTGTGAATGGAGAATTGAGGATTTTAGGAATAGATAGATTTATTAAGAAATGGATCATTAGATAAAGTGAAGTTGATGGTGGAAGTATAGGTATTCCAAATCTTCTAGCTATACTAGACTTCGAAGTTTTTGACATCAAGCTAAATTCGCACTGATGTGCCTTTCGAAATAAAATGAATTTTTATTATCAGCAACACAAGGTTACAACTGTGTAGAAGTGAGCGTCGTACCACTAACACATCGTTACCTGTTGTGGCATGATGACACCAATGATGATTTTCAAAGATTTTTGAACGGTTTAAAGAAGAGTCTATGCTAATTAATTCGGCTAGACAAAAATAATTTGAGATGTCAAAATGTATTTTATATATCATCAATGTATCATGGAACCTGATACAGAATGATAAATGATGGAGTTATCAATGCATAATTACCTAGTGTGGTATGTGATTTGAAGATCGTCAGCCCACTATGGAATGATGTAGTATGACAAAGTCACACAATGACGGAATCCTCAAACGGACTGTAAATACAGTGCGGTATCATGACATCAAAATGATTTTAAGAATTTTAAAGGTAAATTATTGCCAACTAAATTTGACCAGCAATGTTTCGATTGAAATTCGAATTATTTGATATGTGTCTAAGCTATTTGATTCAGCTAGACAAATGTTTATGAAAAATTCAAAGTATCTATGAAAATTTATCCCGAACCAAATTGTTTTGGGGCGGAATCCTATGATAAGGCTGAGGTGAACTATGTTGTTTGGATAAAATAATCCAATCTAGTAGCGTAAATATTCGCTAAACATGATTGATACGTAAGCGTACGATAGGCTAATCACCTAAAGTACTAGCAACGGTAGTTTACCTTCTTTGTGATTATAAACATACCTAGTAATTTACTGTTTTGCGATATAAATATCGTTAAAACTACGTGTTCATGGTCTATATGACCCCTCAGCATGATTTGAAAAGTTTTAACTCCTTAGACTGAAGTTATGGAAGAATGTGATAGTAGCAGAGCTCCTCATAGTAGGAAGCAAGATGTACTCATTAAATTGAGCATGAAATCAATTAAAGGTTAGTAAGACAGCCTAGTTGTGATGAATAAAAGGAGTGGTGATTAGTAAACTGAAATTTCGAGGACGAAACTCTTAGAAGAAGGGGTGAATGTGACAACCCGAAAATTTGGACAATTTTATAAAATCTTAAAAGATTGAATAAAGGTTATAAGATGACCCTAGACAGAAAATAAGTGTATGGATTTGACATTTCTGTAAATAAATTTTAAGGATTTCAAAATTTTTGGAGAAGAACTTGAATGATTTAATAGACTATAAGTGATAGTCTGATAATGAGGTACATGTTTAGTGTATGAGTTCATAAGATTATGTGTATATGGTTCTAGTATTTTAAATATATACTAGTGACCTAATCTAAGAGTTGTGGACCATATTATTTTGTATGAATATGTGAGTAAGTGAATTAAGAATTAAGTTATGTAACATAATATATATATAGGTGTGTTAAGTAAATAACCTAAGAGGTTATAATAGGTGAGAATGTTAGTATATAAAACATATACTAATTCTAAGAGATTTAATTTATATATCTCAACTAATAAATTTTATAACCTAATTATAGTAAGTCTAATTGGGTTAACGAAATAAATGTGCATGAGTAAAGATTTATGTTATAATTGAGAAAATGAAAACTCTAATTAAATAATTAGGGAATGGTAATATTAGAAGTGTTGGAAGATGTTAGTTGTTGTAGCCAAACATTTTAATTTAGAAGCTCAAAAGAATTAATTGGGAGCCCAAAACATAGCCCAATGAAAGAGGGACTTTTTGGACATTTAGTAAATCAATTAAAGCATAAAAGAAAAGCCAAAAATTGGACAAACTAAGGCCACATGGCCGGCCCAAACAAGGGAGGAGAGAAGGGGAGATGAATGTAATGATTATTTACTTTAGTGGGTTATCTACTCTTCCATGTGTCATTTCCTCCTTTAGCCACAATGTTTTATTTAAGTGTACAAGCAACACTAAAATGATTAAGAAAGAGAAAGCAAGAGTGAGTTGTTGGGAGATTAATATTAGATATACAATTATATCTATACAATTTACTACTAAACCCACAAAAACCCATTCCATTTCTCTCTCATCTCTTATTAGTTAACTCAAAGAAAACCAAATAGAGAGAGAAAGAAGAGAGGCAATTTTCGGCAGCTCCAAGAGGTGAGAGAGAGGTTTTGATCTTCAAGCTAACCAAGATCATCATCTACTTTGATGGATTAAGAAAAGCTAGCAAGATATCAAGGTATAAATCACCTTTTTCTAAGTTATTCTTAGTTGTTTAAATGAAAACTTGGATTGATGATTTCAAACTTCAAAACTCTAGATCTACATGATCTAGAGTGTGTTATGTATGGATCTATCCATCTTGTGTGTTAAAAGTTAGATCTAAAGTATGAAATGGAAACTAGGTTTTCCAAATTTAGAAAATCCTAATTTTTCTTAGCCCCGATTGTGTTTATCTTGTGTTTGATGATTGTTTGATGAAATAGATCATGTATTATGATAGAATCATGGGTATATGAGGTATTAGTAAATGTTATGATGAGTTATGTTGGTTATTATGTGAGAACATGAAAGTTTTCTTAGAACTCACCAAGAGTTAAAAATTAGATTTTTGTGAAAACAAAACATGAAATTCAAATGACCATATCTCCTATTGTATTTCGAATTTTTGAGTGTGGTCAAGTCCTAAAGTTAGATCTATAAGTTTTCTAACATCTCCAAGTGGAATCATTGAAAAAGGAGTTGTAGATTTCCGTATGGACTATTTTTAGCAAAGAACTCCAAAACTGCAAAACGCCAAAACGCTTCTGCCGAAAATTTTAAAAGGGCAATTTCGGCCACTTAATTTGCCAGAAAAATTCCGGCCTTTTCGGACATTAAAATATATGGTATTAAGTACCTCCTGTCCAAAAATGAGCTCATTCCGACTTAAAATGACCAAGTTATGACCATTTCAATTTATGTGATTTTCTGACAAAAATGGCTATAACCGGAGTTCTATAACTCCGATGGCCACGAAATTTAAACTGGAGTGTCACGTTAATACGTATGAGATTGTGTCAAAAGATGAGAATTTCTGGAGTTAAGCACGTTGTAGCTAATTTCTAAAGGAATTAACAAAAAATGATTTTTTGAAAAATACTAAAGGAAGTGGAAAAATTTTGGAAAAATACTTTTTGTGTATGAAATACATGTATATAAGCATGGCCAAAAAATAGAAAAATAATAAGTTATTTTGGTATTTTCGTAAAAAGGATATGGAATCCAGCTTGCTGGATTAGGAAATCTGATGAATCCAGCTTGCTGGATTGAAAAATAGTTTACTGAATTGAAAATTTGGAATCCAGTTTGCCGGATTGCGATCTAGTTTGCTGGACTTGGAATCCAGTTAGCTGGATTGTAGTTTGGGTTGTTAGATTTAGAATCTAGGTGGCTGGATTAGTATTTAACTTAATAGATGTTAAAGAATAACTTGTGAAATGAAAAAGCGAGTGATAAATCATAATGTATATGATACAGTGATTGAAGAATTATCAAAGAATGATAATAATGCTAATGTTGTAAGGTTTTATCTATTATTTAATTATGTGATTAAGTGTTAGATAATTGATTGATAAAGTAATTGTATTATGATACAAAGTAGAATATGTTGATTGAAAAACCAATCTTATTAATGATAGGTCTTACCAAAAGAAGTTAACTTAAATTGCGTAGCAGTAGTCAACGAATCAGACAAGTTTCCATAACTCAAACTTGAGTTATATTTTAAAGCATGTTAGTGAATAGTTGTTGTTGATTATTCACGTCTATATTGATTATTGATTCGCACGTTGTGCATGTTGTATAAGTTCATTAGATATGAAAGGTTAATCACCTTCATTACAGTTTGGTTCAGTTAATCTGTTCATGTTTATGCTTGACCATTCATTTTTATTGACTTGGTCGTTCAGCTAAGAAAATTTGTTCATACTCTTTCATAATGTTTATATTGTTGAAAGTTAGCTAGCTTATTGTTCAATTCTTTCAATCATGATATATCCTTAAATAAATTTAACTTGCTGGGCAAATTTGATGGTTACCCTTGCTATGTCATGATAAAAAATTTCAGATTTAGAGGAAAGCTCGAGTAAAGGCAGAAGTAAAGGCAAAGTGCAAGACTAAATTATGGTGCAGTTAGATTTATTAAAGTTTTGACGAAAATAGTATTGTAAACCTTTTTAGATATTGAAGGTATGTATTAAGTTAAGGTTGTAGACCTTGGGGTTTATGTTGTAAAAGTTTAATGTATAAACAATTTAAGTTTATATCTTCCGCAATAGTTATAGAAATAGTATACCAGATCCTTGGTGATTAGGACCGAAATTTGGGAATGCTACACTAATGCTCCTCCTGCCTTCATGGATGTGATGAACCGAGTATTCAAGGAATATTTGGATCACTTTGTGGTCGTCTTTATTGATGACATCCTTATTTATTCCAAAAGCCGTGAAGATCATGAGCAACACTTGAGGCAGATACTCCAAAAGCTTCGTGAAAATAAGCTTTATGCCAAATTGAAGAAATGCGAGTTCTGGCTTGAGGAAGTAGCATTCCTTGGGCACGTGGTATCAAGTCATGGAATATCTGTTG
This sequence comes from Panax notoginseng, assembly GCA_016801055.1. NCBI lineage: Eukaryota > Viridiplantae > Streptophyta > Magnoliopsida > Apiales > Araliaceae > Panax > Panax notoginseng. The sequence continues at coordinate 146,812,138 of CM029017.1, forward strand.
ACCCGACAAAGATTAAAGCTATTCAAAGCTGAGAACTACCTAAATTAGTGACCGAAGTACGTAGCTTTCTCAGCTTAGCTGGTTATTATCGGAGATTTGTAGAAGGGTTTTCTCGAATCGCTACTCCATTAACTCAGCTGACTCAGAAAGATACAAAATTCGGTTGGAGTGAGGAATACGAGAAGAGTTTTTAAGAACTCAAGAGGAGACTCATTTCAGCACCTGTTCTGACAATACCATCTAGCTCGGAGGGATTTGTCATCTACAGTGATGCTTCGGGCAAAGGGTTAGGATGTGTTCTCATGCAACATGGGAAAGTCATAGCCTATGCCTCTCGGTAACTCAAAGAATATGGGAGGAATTATCCTACTCATGATCTAGAGTTGGCAACTATTGTCTTTGCACTTAAATTTGGAGGCATTACTTGTATGGGGAGAAAGTGGAGATCTTTACGGATCATAAAAGCCTCAAATATTTCTTCACTCAAAAGGAACTAAACATACGACAACGACGTTGTCTTGAACTATTGAAAGATTATGATCATACCATCCAATACCATCCTGGAAAAGCGATCGTGGTAGCTGACGCATTAAGTAGAAGATCATATGCGGGTACGAGTGCAATATTGTCAACGCAAAGGCCCATTTTGTGTGACTTGCAAAGAATGGAGATAGAGTTAAAGACTTTAAGGGCCCACGTGATGATGGCGAATATACGAGTAGAATCGACTTTAATTGATAAAGTTAAAGCTGCTCAAGCTACAGACCTGGAGCTGATGCGTATGAAAAAGAAAGTGCTAGAAGGTGCTATGCCGAAAGCAAGAATCAATGAAGAAGGAATACTTCGAGTCAACTCCAGACTTTGTGTTCCTAACGACCCTGATCTAAAGTATAAAATCATGATGGAGGTGCACAACACACCGTTTGCAATCCATCCTGGGAGTACCAAAATGTATCGTGATCTTCGTCATACATTTTGGTGGAGCAATATGAAGAGAGAGATAGTGTTGTTTATCTCAAGGTGTCTAACTTGTCAACGAGTCAAAGCGGAGCATCAAGTACCAAAAGGTCCATTACAACCACTTGAAATTCTAGAATGGAAGTGGGAGCACATTACTATGAATTTCATTCCTAGTCTTCCCAAAGTTTCTCAAGGCATAGATGCAATTTGGGTCATTGTTGATAGATTGACCAAGTCTGCTCATTTCTTACCAATACGAGAAACTTATACACTTGAACGTCTTGCTCGTATATACATAAATGAGATTGTAAGACTGCATGGTATGCCAGTATTCATAGTTTCTGATCGAGACCCGAGATTCACTTCACGATTTTGGGTTAGTTTGCAAAAAGCTATGGGCACGGATTTACGATTTAGTTCGGCATATCATCCTCAGACGAACGGACAATCAGAGAGTACTATTCAAACTTTGGAAGATTTATTAAGACTCTGTGTCCTTGACTTCATGGGAAGTTGGGATAAGTTCTTACCATTGGTGGAGTTTTCATACAATAACAGTTATCAAGTAAGTATTGGCATGGCTCCATTCGAAGCGTTATATGGAAGAAAGTGTCGTTCTCCAGTATGTTAGGATGAGGTGGGAGAAGCAACGTTGTTGGGACCGGAGTTGGTACGTATGACTACGGAAAAGATTCAAACGATCCGACAACGTATAAAAACCTCACAAGATCGACAAAAGAGTTATGCTGATCTTCATCGAAAGGACGTGGAATTCGATATTGGAGATCATGTGTTATTACGTGTTGCTCTATGGAAAGGAGTTACAAGATTTGGAAAGAGAGGAAAGATCAATCCTCGATTCATTGGCCCATTTTTAATCCTCGATCGAGTAGGAAATGTGGCCTATAGACTCGCTATACCGCCAAGTATGTCTCGTGTTCATAATGCTTTTCACATATCCATGTTATGTAAATATGTAAAAGAACCGAACCACATTATTGAGTTAGAACCAGAGAAATAGCGGAAGATTTAACGTATGAAGAGGTTCCTATTCAAATCTTGGATAAGAAGGAACATATTCTACGCTCCAAGGTTATACCTCAAGTCAAAGTTTTGTGGAGAAACCACGATGTTGAGGAAATGACCTGGGAGTTGGAATCTGAAATGAAATCAAGGTATCCTTACCTCTTCGATATACCAGGTACGTACCCTAATTTCAAGGGCAAAATTTCTTAAGAAGGGGAGGTTGTAAGACCCCAGCGTTTATGAATAAAGATGATTTTTTTATAAATATCATTTTTGAATATAATGGAATGAATTTGATATAATGTTATAGTTGTGAGTAATATTTATAAATTTTGCAAAGTACGCAAGTTGTTATATAATATTCGATTGGTCGGGGAATATTCGTTTTAACAAGGAATATTCGTACAACGGTACAATCATTGGTGGACCCCACAACGAAATTATTGTCAAATTGAGAAAACGTCAAAAAATAATTTATGAAAATAACGGCGGAAGTTTTACCGTTAACTGTTGAAACACCCGGTGTTAAAAGTACAGTAATACGCGTGGTTGCATAGTAGCACACGGTATTGATTATTGATGCTTACGTGAGAAGTCACTCAGTTTTGATTCAATTATTGTCGATATTTTATATATTATTAAATCAATAATTGAGACGACAAAGTTATTAGCATTATTATTTGCACTATTAATGATATCTAGAAGTTCTGCCAAGGAGAGGTTTGGTCACCTAATTGCGCGCCAATAGGAAAATATTCTTATTGGAAAGCCCCCTCTTTCCTAAGAACGACCTAGTCGATTAATAGTGTGAATAATAATAATGATGATGAGTTTTGTTTTATTAGTATTATTAATGTAATAAAATAAAAAAGCTTTTTATATAAAATAGAATACTTTTATAAAGTTATTCGTTTTATTAGACAATAATTAGAATATAATATATTTTATTATGCCTATATATAAAACAGAATACTTTTATAAAGTTATTTGTTTTATTAGACAATAATTAGAATATATTATATTTTATTATGCATAGTATTTGCATAGTGCCTACATAGTGTTTTGCATAGTAAAATCTTTTTATATAAAATAAAATACTTTTATAAAGTTATTCGTTTTATTAGATTATAAATAGAATATATTATATTTTATTTAAAAGATTTTGCTTTAAATATGGGCCGTCCAATTAAAAGTAAATCAATCTGGACCGTTCATGAATTAGTTACTATTCAGTCCATTCTTCTATAAATAGAAGCTCATTCCTTCATTATTTCTTACGAATTCACTGAAACTCTAGAGAGAGAAACTATAAAGAGAAAGAAGAAAAGTTTTCTGCTACTTCACTACTCCGATATCCAGTACTCTTCTTTCAAAGGTAAGGGATATTATTTCTTTTGTATTTATGAAGAGAACTTCTGTTATTCCATTCTTTCTTATTCTGTTGGAATAACCTGTATACGCGGGCTACCCTATACTTGGTGAAATTCTTCTATTATTCCATTCTTTATTATTATGTTGGAATAACCTGTCTATGCGAAGTACCGCATACGTGGTGAAATTCTTCTGTTATTCCATTCTTTATCATTCTGTTGGAACATCCTGTCTGTGCTTTACGCATGACCTGGTTCCGTTATTTATTATTCTGTTAGAACATCCTATCTGTGCGTTTACGCATGACCTGGTTCCGTTATTTATTATTCTGTTGGAACATCCTGTCTGTGCGTTTTCGCATGACCTAGTTCCGTTATTTATTATTCTGTTGCAATATCTTGTCTATGTGTTTACCCATGACCTGGTTTCGTTATTTATTATTCTGTTGGAATAACCTGTCTGTGCGGTCTATCGCATGCTTGGTGATTTCTTTTGTTATTCCATTCTTTATTATACTCAGTTGGTTAAAGTTTTGACTTCTATACTCTATGAAATTAGTGGAATATCATTGATATTTGCGTTTCATCTAGTATCTTTTCATGGAAATATTCTTCTGAGCATTCTTAAATTTTACTCTACAGAGAAGTATCATGTTGACAATTTGGACGTTATTGGTTCCTGGACAAATTTATTCTTGAACTTATTTTATTGAATTCTTATATCATTGTCATCATCCTCATGTTTATATTATGTTGAAGTCATATGTGGCATGTAGTGCATAGATGGACTTGGTATGATTATGAGCAAGGATTATTCGGTATAATCATGACCGTAATGTTACAAATGATGTGATAAAAGTCATCACTGGCCCGTAGTGCATTGATGGACAGTTGTTGGCATGATCATGACCATTGATGAATACACAAATATCCTTGGCCCGTAGTGCATGGATAATTTGTAGTTGTGATACTAATGAATATCCTTGGCCGTAGTGCAGCGATGATGTAGATTCTTTACTAAGCTGAGTCACAGCGATAAAAGTGATGAAAAACCTTTTAAATCATAAAAGATAGTAGATTTTATTCTCTACTTGACTCTTTTAATGGATTGCTTATTCCGTTGCAGTTAAACTTGATGTCTATTGTATTTTATCAGTTTAACATTGTTAAAAACTAATGATAATTTATTCTGCATTATCTTAGTCATAATATTTCTTACTGGACTAGTTGAGCTCACCCTTTCTTTCACTGTTCTCTTCAGGAAATGAGAACGTAGCCGGGACTAGCCGGGACGGTCCAAATGATAGTATTAGTAGTCCTCACTGTTCTATTAAATAGTGTGACAATAAATGTAATGAGGACTCCATTGAGTGTGAATATTGGCTAGATGACAATATTTGTATTTAAACTCACAGCATTTGTTTTGTCGTATTTTACACTATAGTTGTATAATTAAGTTTTTATTTGTATTTTGTACCATGTATTTGGCGACTCAAGATGGGTGATATATACCTATTTTGGGGGCGTCACACAGTTCATAGTGTGCAATGCATTCGGTGAGTGTCATAGTAATGTTTCTCAAAAATCTTATATTCTTTATAGGAAGCTACAAATAATTGTTCAAATGAAGGGTGAAGAAGCCACTAGTAAATGATTCATTTCTTTTGTGAACAAGGTTTCAAAAAATATTTGTGCATTAGAAGTATAATTTTATAATATACGACTATAGCTGAATATACAAGTATATAACACAAAGATATACAACAAAATTGGGAAAAGGGAGTAAAAATACTCCCTCTGTCCCACAAAAAGAGTCTAATTCCATTTAATGACAGCATAAAATGACAAAATAGTCCTCAACTTTACAATCTAAATTTTGTAATTAAAAGTCCTCACAAATTAAACTAAACACTTAAAGTTCAAATTTTTATGCAAATGGGACTCTTTTTGTTGAAAATTATAAAACAGTTCATGCCAATTGGTAAAGAACTAAACATTATAAAGATTCTGTTCAAAAAAATGTTATGAAAAATCAATAATTAAAACCTTTTCGAGTGTGAAAACCGGTTGGTTTGCAGTTCTTCCCTTTGTAGTAATCTCGGGGGCCTCGTTTTGAAGAGAGAATATCAAGAGAGGATGTACGCTTTCTTCTGAATGCTCTCCCAATCCCTAAGATTAGTCCCATCGCCATTTTTTCTTCCCTTAAAACTCAACAAAAATTGGATATAAAACCTAGCAAAACCCCCAAATCACATATATTGAGCAGTAAAAAATAAATAAATTAATGATATAAACGAACCCAGAGAGAGAAAGAGCGCCGTCGTACCTGGAGGTGGACTGGTGAGGGGTGGCAGCGGTCGGCGGCGATTTAGCTCCTTGTTGGTTCGTGAGACTTGAAGATTTAACTACGCAGTAGCTTTTAGGCTACATGGGCCGATATTCAAAACATTGAATATCAAAATTTAAAAAAAAATTACGGAGTAGCTTTTATATGTTTCTAATTATTTTAAAGTTAATTTTTAAAAAAAAATTAAATTCAAACTTAGTAGGAATTTGTTTAAATTTTGTAATTCCATTTTAAAAAAACACAAATAGTTACTGACCTACAAAAAAGGCGACTAATATTAATATAGCAAAAATAATTATTTACTAATGACTTGTAAATATATAAAGGGAATTGTTAAATCTGAGAGTTGCCAGCATTTCCACCTGCATTTTGGACAGGAGCCGCTCTTGCCTTATGTTGCATGAATTGCATAAAGCCTCTGAACATTCCATCGTTCATCATCTGGTCAGTGTTGTTGTTTGCCTGTGGATTGTCGCCTTCCTGATGCACATTAGCCTGATTATTGATCCGTGGAGACTCAATGGTCTCCTGTGCTCCATTGATGTTCTCAACATTCTCGGATGCCATTTTCAAATACTGCCACAAAACAAGGGTTAAATAACATATCACATATTATCCCTATACTCTAACCGACCAATTAAATATCAAATAAACTTAATTAGGTCATACTAGCGAAAGAATTCCCCGTCTCTCCCCTCCTAGTTCTTATCTCACATCTCAGCCAGGGATCATATCCCTAAGCTTTGATACCAACTGTGACGTCCCCAAAATAGGTATACATCACCTATTCTAAGTCGCCAAATACATGGTACAGAATACAAATACAATCTTAATTATACAACACTCGTGTAAAATACGACAAAACAAATGATGTGAGTTTTAATACAAATATTGTCATTTAGACAATATCCATACTCAATGGAGTCCTCATTACATTTATTGTCACACTATTTAACAGAATAGTGAGGACTACTAATGCTATCATCCAGACCGTCACTCCGTTTCCCGACTCGTCCCAGCTATATTCTCATTTCCTGAAGAGAACAGTGAAAGAAAGGATGAACTCAACTAGCCCAGTAAGAAATATTATGACTAAGATAATGCATAATAAATTATCAATAGTCTTTAACAATGTTAAACTGATAAAATACAACAGACATCAAGTTTAACTGCAGCGGAATAAGCAATCTATTAAAAGAGTCAAGTAGAGAATAAAATCTACTATCTTTTATGATTTAAAAGGTTTTTCATCATTTTTATCGCTGGGACTCGGCTTTAATAAATAATCAACATCTTCCCTGCACTACGGCCAAGGATATTAGTATCACAACCACAAATTATCCATGCACTACGGGCCAAGGATATTCGTGTATTCATCAATGGTCATGATCATGCCAGCAATTGTCCATCAATGCACTACGAGCCAATGAGGACTTTTACCACATCATTTGTAACATTACGGTCATGATTATACCGAATAATCCGTGGTCATAATCATACCAAGTCCATCTATGCACTACAGGCCATAGATGACTTTCAACATAATATAAACATGAGGATGATGACAATGATATAAGAATTCAATAAAACAATTTCAAGAATTAATTTATCCAAGAACCAATAACGTCCAAATTGTCAACATAATACTTCTTTATAGAGTAAAATTCAAGAATGCTCAGAAGAATATTTCCATGAAAAGATACTAGATGAAGCGCAAATATCAAGGATATTCCACTAATTTCATGGAGTATAGAAGTCAAAACTTTAACCAACTGAGTATAATAAAGAATAGAATAACAAAAGAAATCACCATGCATGTGATAGACCGCATAGACAGGTTATTCCAACAGAATAATAAATAATAGAACCAGGTCATGCGTAAACGCACAGACAGGATATTCTAACAGAATAATAAACAACGGAACCAGGTCATGCGTAAAGCATAGACATGATGTTCCAACAGAATAATAAATAACGGAACCAGGTCATGCGTAAAGCATAGACAGGATGTTCCAACAGAATAATAAATAACAGAACCAGGTCATGCATAAAGCACAGACAGGATGTTCCAACAGAATAATAAATAATGGAATAACAGAAGAATTTTACCATGTATGCGGTACTTTGCATAGACAGGTTATTCCAACATAATGATAAAGAATGGAATAACAGAAGTTCTCTTCATGAATACAAAAGAAATAATACCCTTTACCTTAGAAAGAAGAGTACTGGATATAGGAGTAGTGAAGTAGCAAAGAACTTTTTTTCTTTCTCTCTATAGATTCTCTCTCTTGAGTTTCAGTGAATTCGTAAGAAATAATGAAGGAATGAGATTCTGTTTATTGAAGAATGGACTGAATAGTAACTAATTCCTGAACGGTCCAGATTGATTTACTTTTAAACGGACGGTCCAGATGTGTTTACTATAAAATATTCTAATAAAACAAAATCTTTTAAATAAAATATATTATATATATTAAATATATATAACTGGCATGTGCTAAAACATTCACGGGATACACCCCCGTGAACATAATTTGCTTCAATCCCCATTTGTCAACTAAGCTTACATATATATATATATATATATATATATATATATATATATATATATATATAATGATAATAATTGTACTCCCTCCCCGTAAAAACCAAATCTCCCCCCCACCCACCCACCCACCCACCCAATTTGACAACTTGACAACTTTACTTATATATATATATATATAATATATGTAAATACATGCCTTATATATATATATATATATAATAAAACAAAACTGAGATGACTTTCTCCTGACGATTTTAAAAAATGAGAAAGTGGGGGTTGCTACAAAAAAATCCCTCAATATTCTTAACAACATTTATCATCATTATTATAATTCACAATATTAATCGACCGGGTCGTTCCCAAGAAAGAAGGGGCTTTTTAATAAAGATTTCTCCTTATTGGCGCGCAATTAGGTGACCAAACCTCTCCTTGGCAGAACTTCTAGACATCGTTAATATTGTAAATAATAATATTAATAATTTCGTCGTCTCAATTATTGATTTAATAATATATAAAATATTGACAATAATTGAATCAAATAACGTGAGATACTATGCAGCAATTACTGTAGCAATAATTGAACAAAACTGAGTGATTTCTCACGTAAGTATCAATAATCAATACCGTATATTACTATGCAACCACGCGTATTACTGTACTTTTAACACCGGATGTTTCAACAGTGAACGGTAAAACTTCTGCCGTTATTTTCATAAAAAGATATTTTTATCATTTTCTCAATCCGGCAATAATTCTGTTGTGGGGTCCACCAATGATTGTGCTGTCGTACGAATATTTCCTGTAAAACGAATATTCCCTGACCAATCGAATATTATATAACAACTTGCGTAATTTGCAAAATTTATAAATATTATCCACAACTATAACATTATATCAAACTCATTCCATAATATTCAAAAATGATATTTATAGAAAAATCATCTTTATTCATAAAAGCTGGGGTCTTACAACCTCCCCTTCTTAAGAAATTTCACCCTCAAAATTAGGGTACGTACCTAGTATGTCGAAGAGGTAAGGATACCTTGATTTCATTTCAAATTCTAACTCCCAGGTCATTTCCTCAACATCGTGGTTTCTCCACAAAATTTTGACTTGAGGTATAACCTTGGAGAGTAGAATATGTTCCTTCTTATCCAAGATTTGAACAGGAACCTCTTCATACGTTAAATCTTCCGCTATTTCGTCCGATTCTAACTCAATAATGTGGTTCAGGTCTTCCACATATTTACGTAACATGGATATGTGAAAAATATTATGAACACGAGACATACCTGGCGGTAAAGCGAGTCTATAGGCCACAGTTCCTACTCGATCGAGGATTAAAAATGGGCCAATGAATCGAGGATTGAGCTTTACTCTCTTTCCAAATCTCGTAACTCCTTTCCATGGAGCAACATGTAACAACACATGATCTCCAATATCGAATTCCACGTCCTTTCGATGAAGATCAGCATAACTCTTTTGTCGGTCTTGTTAGGTTTTTATACGTTGTCGGATCGTTTGAATCTTTTTCGTAGTCATACGTACCAACTCCAGTCCCAACAATGTTGCTTCACCTACCTCATCCCAGCATACTAGAGAACGACACTTTCTTCCATACAACGCCTCAAATGGAGTCATGCCAATACTTGCTTGATAACTGTTGTTGTAGGAAAACTCCACCAACGGTAAGAACTTGTCCCAGCTTCCCTTGAAGTCAAGGACACAGAGTCTTAATTAATCTTCCAGAGTTTTAATAGTCCTCTCTGATTGTTCGTCTGTCTGAGGATGATATGCTGAACTAAATCGTAAATCCGTGCCCATAGCTTTTTACAAACTAACCCAAAATCGTGAAGTGAATATTGGGTCTCGATCAGAAATTATGGATACTGGCATACCATGCAGTCTTACAATCTCGTTTATGTGCATACGAGCAAGACGTTCAAGTGTATAAGTTTCTCGTATTGGTAAGAAATGAGCAGACTTGGTCAATCTATCAACAATGACTTAAATTGCATCTATGCCTTGAGAAACCTTGGGAAGACCAATAACGAAATCTATGGTAATGTGCTCCCACTTCTATTCTGGAATTTCAAGTGGTTGCAATGGACCTTTTGGTACTTGATGCTCCGCCTTGACTCGTTGACAAGTTAGACACCTTGAGATAAACAGCGCTATCTCTCTCTTCATATTGCTCTACCAAAATATATGACGAAGATCATGATACATTTTGGTACACCCAGGATGGATTGTAAACGGTGTGTTGTGCGCCTCCATCAAGATTTTATACTTTAAATCAAGGTCGTTAGGAACGCAAAGTCTAGAGTTGACTCGAAGTATTCCTTCCTCATCGATTCTTGCTTCCGGCATAACACCTTCTTGCACTTTCTTCCTCATACGCATCAGCTCTAGGTCTGTAGCTTGAGCAGCTTTAACTTTATTAATTAAAGTCGGTTCTACTCGTATATTCGCCATCATTACATGGGTCCCTGGAGTCTTTAACTCTATCTCCATCCTTTGCAAGTCACACAAAATGGGCCTTTGTGTTGACAATATTGCACTCGTACCTGCATATGATCTTCTACTCAATGCGTCAGCTACCACGTTTATTTTTCCAAGATGGTATTGGATAGTATGATAATAATCTTTCAACAGTTCAAGTCAACGTCGTTGTCGCATGTTGAGTTCCTTTTGAGTGAAGAAATATTTGAGGCTTCTATGATCCGTAAAGATCTCCACTTTATCCCCATATAAGTAATGCCCCCAAATCTTTAGTGCAAAAACGACTGCTGCCAACTCTAGATCATGAGTAGGATAATTCCTCTCATATTCTTTTAGTTGCCGAGAGGCATAGGCTATGACTTTCCCATGTTGCATGAGAACACATCCTAACCCTTTGCCCGAAGCATCACTGTAAATGATAAATCCCTCTGAGCCAGATGGTATTGTCAGAACAGGTGCTAAAATGAGTCTCCTCTTGAGTTCTTGAAAACTCTTCTCACATTCTTCGCTCCAACCGAACTTTGTATATTTCCGAGTCAGCTGAGTTAATGGAGTAGCGATTCGAGAAAATCCTTCCACGAATCTCCGATAATAACCATCTAAACCGAGATAGCTACGTACTTCGGTCACTGATTTAGGTTGCTCCTAGCTTTGAATTGCTTCAATCTTTGCCGGGTTAATAGATACTCTATGACTTAATACTACGTGTAGCAGGAGCATTAGTCAATCCAAAAGACATGACTAGAAATTCATAATGCCCTTACTGAGTTCTGAAAGTCGTCTTTGGAATGTCATTGGTTCTAATCTTCAATTGATGATATCCAGAACGAAGATCAATCTTTGAAAAGAATTTGGCTCCTTGCAACTGGTCAAACAGATCATCAATACGCGGTAATGGGTACCTATTTTTTGATGTTGACATAATTCAACTCCCGATAATCAATACAAAGTTGCATACTCCCATCTTTCTTCTTCACGAATAGAACAGGAGCACCCCAAGGAGAAATACTAGGACGAATAAAGCCAATGTCTAACAATTCCTGCAGTTGGGTCTTTAACTCCTGAAATTCAATAGGAGCCATTCGATTTGGGGCTTTGGAAATGGGTTTTGTACCGGGTTCAAGGTCGATACAAAATTCAATTTCACGCTCTGGGGGTAGGCCAGGAAGTTTTTCAGGGAATACGTCAGGAAATTTATTAACAATAGAAATATCATTTAAAACTGACGTATTTTTGTTTAGTTCCGTGACATGAGCTAAGAAAGCTTGACATCCGTTTTTCAATAAACGAATAGCTTTATGGCTTGAGATGACAGTGATTGATTTTAATGGTTTGGTTGCTTAAATTCGCATAATAGGTTGGTTAGGAATATGAAAACTAACAACCTTACGAAAATAATCAATTTTTGCATGATGAGTAGTTAACCAATCAATCCCTAGAATCACATCAAATGCAAGTATTTTTAAAGAAATAATATCGACAGGTATCGTGCGGGTGCCGATTTAAACTAAATAAGACTTATAAACAGTGAGTGTAATGAAGGTTTCTCCCAACGGAGTTTCAACAAATAAGTCAAAGTCTAATTTCTTTGGAGTCAAATTTAAACGTTGAGCGCAAGTAGGAGAAATAAAAGAATGGGTAGAACCGGTATCAAATAAGGTATAGACTTCGCTAGAGTTTATGATAAACTTACCTATGATGACCTCATTCGGGTTCCTTACTTTCTGGGAGGTCACAATAAACGCTCTCCCTTACACTACCAGCTTTGACTTTTCTGGGACGGCCTTTGGTGTCTCCATCCTAGCTAAACTTGTCTTCGGTGAATGACAAAATCGGGCTAGGTGACCTTCTCTTCCACAATTATAACATGCTTTGGACGGTAATGCGCAGTTTGGACTGATGTGTCCCTCCCTCCACATTTGAAGCATATGATAGATGGTCGTTCTCCTTCCTTAACAACGGGTGTTGGTACTGACATCTTTCCATCATTGTTGGATCTCCTCTTCTTAAAATGTCCATTCTTATTATTTTGGCCCTGATTACCACTGAAGTGGTTACCATTTATGGCATGTTGATTCCCTCCATGCTTGATGTCACCGCTTCGATGAATCCTCTCACTAGTATTATTATTTTGCCGGCTGCTATCTTTTGGTTGGGTTGACTCATTATCACGTTCCAATAATTGAGCCCTATTAACAACATCTGAATACAAACATAGTTTATGAGAGATAAGATATTGACGTATCTCAGGTTTCAAACCTCTTAAAAAAATTCGCGTCATTCTCTCCTCATTATCAACCAAATGGTGTGACACCCCCAAAATAGGTATACAACACTCATTCTGAGTCGTCAAAATATATGGTACAGAAACAACTACAACTTTATTAATACAATATAAAAACTGTGAGTTTAAATACAAATATTGTCATCTAGACAATATCCACACTCAAATAAGTCATCATTACAATTATTGATATATTATTTTACAAAAATGGTGAGGACTACTAAAACGACTTTCTAGAACCTTCATTCCATACCCCGACTAGTACTCGCTACATTCTCGCATCCTGAGAAGAAAAATGGAACAAAAAAGAAAAGGGTGAGCTCAACTAGCCCAGTAAAGAATATTATGACTAAGATAATATAGAACAAATTATTGTTAGTCTTCAACAGGGAAAAATTTAATAGAATACAATAGACAACAAGTTTTAAATCAATATTCGCAGCGGAAATAATAATTCATTAGAAGAGTTAAGTAGGGAATGAAATCTACTATCTTCTATATATGAATTTAAAAGTTCATCGTCAATATTTTATCCCTGTAACATCAATCAATATATATCTGGAATCAAATATTCATCTTTGCACTACAGGCCAAAGATATTCATCAGTTGGTCATGTTCATCTCAACACCTGTTCATCTTTGCACTACGGGCCAAAGATATTCATCAGAAATCATTCTTCTTTGCACTACAGGCCAAAGATATTCAGTAATATCATCATTTAGGACTGAGGATGATGAAAAATATTTTAAAAGAAGCGAATCCAGTGAAACAAAATAACAAATATTAAGGATTCGTATTTCGGTTTTTCCATATCCAAAAATACCTCATAAGTAATCATAGTGGAGTAAAATTAAAGAATGATCAAAACATGGATACAATCAAAGCTAGTATCCATAATAGATATTTTGGGCCAAAAACGAAAATTTAATTTTTCTGTGAATAGCGTCGTATTCGTGAATAGTGTCGTATACGTGAATAGTACCGTATACGTGAATAGTAACCCCGACACAAAAAGTTTTAAATTTGATAAAAATTCAGATCAATATTTCGGCATAATGATATTGGAAGAAATAATATCATTTATATATAAAAATAATAATATCCCTTACCTCGAAAGACAGTACTTCTGACTGAAATACTGGATATAGAGCTGAAAGAAACTTGCACCGTATAGCAACACTCAAAGTCTTAAAATACTCACAAGAATACACTCGATAATATAGAGAGAGAAAGAGAAAGAAAATTTTAGTTTCTGGTGTGATTTTCAATTCTAACCTAAGCACCCTATTTATAGGAAAATGCTTACAACACCAAAGCAGAAAATTTAATAAATTATTAATATAATTAATTTGAATTCCTATGCCCACTTTTTGTTCAAACTTCAGCCACACAAGCAGCCCACCTTACAAAACTTACAAAAAAACGTTTTTATTAATAAAAATAAATAAAACTTTCAAAAATCAATTATTTCGGAACTTCAATAAATCATAATAAATAGCCCTTTTGTCAAAAAAATTCAAACCGCATGTTATTTTTATAAGAAATTTCATTATCTACAACTTTACAGAAGAAAGGTTTTTCAAATTCTAAACAGAAATTGACCGAAATCTACAAACGGACGATTCTACAGACTATAATCAAATTTCAGTCAAGAAATGGGCCCACAGACATGTTTAACATGTTTTAAACAACTTTTGCAACAAAAATACTCTTCCTCCTCATATATTCATATATCCCACATTCATTGTAAAAATATCATCATTATTATATTATAATAATATAATAAAATATTATTTTATTAAGAAAGATAAAATATCGATTTTCAACAATTGTCACTTTAAAAAAATTTCTCCATCTATATCCACATAAAATGAATATTTTTCCCATCATATAAATCAATAATTAATTATTCACAAATAATATTACCGAATCACAAAACTGACAACCAGGCAATTCCCAGGAAAGAGGGGGCTTTCCAGTAAGGATGCGTAATTAGATGACCAAACCTCTTCTTAGACAGAACTTTCTAGACATTGCCAATAATGTTATCTAATAATATTATTCAGATAATATGAATTATTGCTTCGATAATGGAAAATACTGTGTAGTGACAATTATTGAAACAACAGTAATATAAAATATCAATGCAACAATTATTGAATTAATAAAATACTGAACAGTAATTACTGTAACAATTATTGAGTAGTGCCTTCTTACGTAAGAATCAATAATTGGTGCAATACTGTGTGCTACTGTGCAACAACGCGTATTACTGTGTTTTAACCACCGGGTATTCCAACAGTATTAACGGTAACAACTACGCCATTATTTATAAACAACTTATACTTGTCGTTTTCTTCATCCAATCGCTTTTCGTTATGGGGGGCCCACAAAAAACTGCGCCGTCGTACGAATATTCCCCGACACGAAGAATATTCTACGACCAAACGAATATTCCCCGACAACAATAAATATTTTATAACCACTTGCTTATTTAAAATATTTGTGCATTTTACCCATAACTAACCTCATTAATCAATTCAACCCTTACTGTTTCAAAATAATAAATAGAGGAAATTAAATTTTATTTATTAATAATTTGGGGTCTTATAACCTCCCCTTCTTATAAAATTTCGTCCTCGAAATTGACGTACGTACTTGGTGTTTCGAAAAGATGAGGATACCTCGCTTTCATTTCCGTTTTTAACTCCCAGGTCATTTCCTCAATAGCATGGTTTCTCCACAAAACTTTAACTTGTGGTATGACCTTTGTGGGTAGGGCATGCTCTTTCTTATCTAAGATCTTGACAGGTACCTCCTCGTACGTTAAGTCTTCAGCTATCTTATCCTGTTCTAACTCAATGACGTGGTTTGGGTCTTTCACATATTTACGAAGCACAGATATATGAAAAATATTATGAACACGAGACATACTTGGAGGTAACGCGAGTCTATAAGCCACATTTCCTACTCGGTCAAGAATCTGAAATGGACCAATAAATCGTGGATTGAGCTTTCCTTTCTTCCCAAATCTTGTAACTCCCTTCCATGGAGCCACACGCAACAATACATGATCCCCAATTCTAAATTCTACGTCCTTTCAATGAAGATCCGCATAGCTCTTTTTGTCGATCATGTGCCGTTTGTATACATTGTCGAATCATTTGGATCTTTTTTGTAGTCATATGTACCAACTCCGGTCCCAACAATATTACTTCTCCCACCTCATCCCAACATATTGGAGAGCGACACTTTCGTCCATATAATGCTTCAAATGGAGCCACACCTATACTTGCCTGATAACTGTTATTGTAAGAGAATTTCACCAATGATAGGTACTTATCCCAACTCCCTTTGAAATCAAGGACATAAAGTTTTAATAGATCTTTAAGAGTTTAAATAGTCCTCTCTGATTGCCCGTCTGTTTGAGGATGGTATGCCGAACTGAATCGTAAATCCGTGCCCATAGCTTTTTGCAAGCTAACCCAAAATCTTGAAGTGAATCTTGGGTCA
Organism: Panax notoginseng; assembly: GCA_016801055.1. Lineage (NCBI taxonomy): Eukaryota > Viridiplantae > Streptophyta > Magnoliopsida > Apiales > Araliaceae > Panax > Panax notoginseng. The sequence goes on from CM029017.1 coordinate 146,828,692, forward strand.
CGATCCGAAACTATGGATATTGGCATGCCATACAATCTCACAATCTCATCTACGTACATACGAGCAAGGCGTTCAAGGGAATAAGTCTCCCGTATCGGTAAGAAATGAGCAGACTTGGTTAATCTATCAACAATAACCCAAATAGCATTTATACCTTGAGAAACTGTGGGAAGACCAGTAACAAAATCCATGGTAATGTGTTCCCACTTTCATTTCAGAATCTCAAGTGGTTGCAATGGGCCCTTAGGCACTTGGTGCTCTGCCTTTACACGTTGACAAGTTAAACACCTTGAGATAAATTTTGCAATCTCTCTCTTCATATTATTCCACCAAAATGTATGTCGAAGATCACGATACATTTTGGTACTTCCAGGATGGATTGCAAATGGTGTATTGTGTGCCTCCATCATGATCTTGTACTTCAAATCAGAATCATTAGGAACACAAAGTCTAGAGTGGACTCGAATTCTTCATCGATTCTTGCTTCTGGAATAGCACCTTCTTGCACTTTCTTCTTCATACGCACCAGCTCTGGGTTTGTGGCTTGAGCAACTTTAACTTTTTCGATTAAAGTTAGTTCTATACGTATACTTGACATCACTGCATGGGTCCTCAGAGTCTTAAATTCTATCTTCATCTTTTGTAAATCACACCAAATGGGCCTTTGTGTTGACAACATCGTACTTGTTCCCGCGTATGATCTTCTACTCAATGCGTCGGCTACCACGTTCGCTTTTCCAGGATGGTATTGAATGGTATGGTCATAGTCTTTCAACAGCTCGAGCCAACGTCGTTGTCGCATGTTGAGTTCTTTTTGAGTGAAGAAATATTTGAGGCTTTTATGGTCTGAATATATCTACACTTTCTCCCCATATAGATAGTGCCTCCAGATCTTTAGCGCGAAAACGACTGCTGCCAACTCTAGATCATGAGTAGGATAATTCCTCTTATATTCTTTAAGTTGTCGTGAGGCATAGGCTATGACTTTCTTACGTTGCATGAGAACGCATCCTAGCCCTTTGCCTGAAGCATCGCTGTTGTGAGACCCCGAATTTTTATGAAATAAAAGTATTCAATTTTTCTATTTTTGTGAATAGTTAAATTGATAAAAGTTTAAAGTTAAGGGTGACATTTGAAAATGTTTCAAAGTAAATGATAATGAAGTTCTGTTTTATTAGTATTATTAACGTAATAAAACAGAAAAACTTTTTATATAAAACAGAATACTTTTATAAAGTTATCTGTTTTATTAGACAATAATTAGAATATATTTTATTTTATTATGCATAGTATTTGCATAGTGCATGCATAGTGTTTGCATAGTAAAATCTTTTATAAAGTTATTCGTTTTATTATATTATAAATAGAATATATTATATTTTATTTAAAAGATTTTGCTTTAAATATGGATCGTCCGATTAAAAGTAAATCAATCTGGACCGTTCATAAATTAGTTACTATGCAGTCCATTCTTCTATAAATAGAAGCTCATTCCTTCATTATTTCTTACGAATTCACTGTAACTTTAGAGAGAGAAACTATAGAGATAATTCTTCTTCTATAATCTTGAGCGTATTTCTTTAGAGTTTAAGAAAACTTTGAGAGTAGTGCAAGTTTTCTTGGAGTATATCCTCGCCCTACTAGTCGGAATACTCTTATTTGAAAGGTAAAGGGATATTATTATAATAAGGGATATTATTTGTTGTACCCATAAGGGGTGTTATTCTTTCTTATTCGTGAAGAAATCCTTATGTTATTCCAGTCTTTATTATTCTGTTAGAATAACCTGTATACGAGGCATACCCTATACATAACCTGTATACGCGGCATACCCTGTACTTGGTGAAATCCTTATGTTATTTCATTCTTTATTATTCTGTTGAAATAACCTGTATACGAGGCATACCCTATACATAACCTGTATACGCGGCATACCCTGTACTTGGTGAAATCCTTATATTATTCCGTCTTTATTATTCTGTTGGAATATCCTGTCTGTGTGTTTTACACCGGACCTGGTTCCGTCTTTATTATTCTGTATTTATTATTCTATTGGAATAACCTGTATACACGATTTACCGTATACCTGGTGAAGTCTATTGTTATTCAATTCTTTATTATTCTGTTGGAATAACCTATATACGCGGATTACCGTATACCTGGTGAAGTCTGTTGTTATTCAATTCTTTATTATTCTGTTGGAATATCCTGTCTGTATAATTTAAAATTCTGGATTGTTACATCCTTCCCTCCTTATAAGGATTCTGTCCCTAGGATCACAGTTCAAACAATTCATTCGTTACATTCTTCCCTCCTTATAAGGATTCCGTCGTCGGAATCACCGAAACCCTACCTTATTCAGGTTTTCAACAAATCTCTTCGTTGAATAACTTCAACACATGACTTTAATATAGGTTTTATATTTCCTACTACATTCATTTCTTCAACAAATTCTATGTTTTATTTCATAACTTTCACTTGAACTCAAATATATTCTGAGTATTATATATTCTTTAACCCATTCATTTTCTTTTCTAAAGATCATTATCATAAACACTCGGGATATTACATTCGCCCATTCTTCTAAGAATTTCGTCCTTGAAATTTTTATTTATTAATCTTTATTCATTCAATCTATCAAAATAGATTTTACGTTAATACTTTATTCATTTATTGGGTTCTATAACCACATCTTTTCCAAGGATCTTTTTACAATTATTAAACTTTTCTTTTAAAAATTTTACATTATTCTTTGATAACTCATCTCCTTCTCATTTCAAAATCTCTTTTCTCACTTATTCAACATATTCATCATTCAGTGTCGCATTTTACGACTTACTTCTTTCTAAGGAATATCATCCTTTCCACATTCACCTTTTAGAATAGTAAGAATCTTCCACAATTACTCAATAATTGGGAAGCGATATGAATAATAGGAAATTTAAAAGATTCCAAATCATGCTAAGGGGTCACAAGACCGTGAACTTTATTTTCGGTTTATTAGTGTTTCAACTCAATCCTTCACGCTGTAAATCAAAGTGTTTATCAATCACAAAGACTGAAAACACCCTCCACACGTACGCTAGGTGGCCAACCTATTGTACCACTACGTTGGGCCGCAACGTAGTGTTTTGTGACGACTACATGCGTTACGCTCGGAACCATTGTCCCCGAAAACATGTCCCCTTATAGGGTTGTTCACCTCAGCTTTTCAACATCTAAATCCGCACTAAAATAATTTGGTTTGGCATAACTTTTTAATAAACGCTTGAATTTCATGAACATCTTTCAATAATCGTCTAGCTGAATCAAATAGCATAGACTTCGACAACAATTCGAACATCAATCGAAATATACATATACATATATATATATATATATATATATATATATATATATATATATATATATATATTCTCATATCTTAAAGAAATCTCAAAAATCTTTTTATGACGTAATGATACAGCACTGTATTTACAGTCCGTTTGAGGATTCTTTCATTTGGTGATTTTATCATACTACATCATACTATAGTGGGTTGACGATCCTTAGATCACATCCAGCACTAAGTAATACTGCATTGATAACTCCATCATTTTTTATCATCTCTGCGCCAGGTTCCATGATACATTGATAATATATAAAAAAATACATTTTAATATATTTCAAATTATTTTTGTCTAGCCGAATCAATTAGCATAGACATATGAATAACAGTATTATTTTTAAAACTCATTGGTTTCATCATTTGATCTAATGTTTTTTTTTCCAAGAAAATAGAAGTGCAAACATCAGCACGAAGTCAATAAATTTTGAAAGTCTAGCATAGCTAGTAGATTTAGAATATCCAGGTATCCATCAACTTTAATCTTTTTTTCATTACTTTATTACTTAACCATTCTATCGATCTTCAACTTCATTAATGCTCTCTATACTTTAACCATTTTCTAGCCAAAATAATTCATCAAACTTACCGCACTTTGGAAATTCAGGAACTTGCCACAATAATATGAGTTTAAGAACTTGTCCTAGTCAGACCATAGGCGTCCATTCGCTGAGGGGTTCAAAACATATCATATTATTATGAGTCACAAACTTACAATATGCGTTAGTTTTAAGAATCACACTTAATCCTAATAATATCTGACTAATCTTAATAGTTTCTAACTATCAAATATACATATGAGAAAAGAATCACCTTTTCGCCACATATACATTGATAGCGCGATACCAACATTTCAATAATTATCAATGTGATAAACTAAGTGCAAACACAAAACCCTAGTCCATACAAAGGTTTGTACAACTCAGCCATCACATGAGTCCTCAATTAAAATCCCACCTAACTCTATCTTGCTTATCACTTGCTCTTTGCTCGATACGAATTCCTCGTATCACATTATCTATAACTCCTCGTGAGTTTACCTCGTACTATATCATAGTACATTACCTTCATAGCATCAAGCTATAATTATTCAAACATTGCAAACCATCTTTCTTTTATAACTTAAACAGATCACGTCGTGATCATTCTATAATCATCTCCCTTAAAATTCTTTTCTTAACTCGTGATCATTTTATTTTACGATCCCCTTTCTTTCCTTTCATTTACGACATTATTCGTTATTTTAGCTATTGAAGTTAGGTAACTCCCATTTCTTATCTTTATCTCTTCAAGATTCTTCTTTGAATTTTCTTGTTTATATAACAATTCTTCCTTTAAGAATTTCTAACTTCATTTACACTGCTCAACATTTCATTCGAGTTCCACATTTTCATCATACGTATCCATTTTCTATACTTTGTACACATCGAGTGTCTAACAGTTTTAATATGGTATGCTGAGTGGTTTTCCACAAACACCCAACAAATTAGGTTATGAGTTGCTAGTTCGTATATACCTCCGCTCTATGAAGGAATCGTTTAGCCCAGATACTATATATTAACTATCAAAGAGTACAACTGCACCATACTTAGATATAACTTTCTATTCTTAACTTCTTTATCATTCTCTTTTTATAGACATTGTCTATTTATTATCACCTTACATCCTTATTATTGGAGTTGGGTAACCCCACATTCATATTCATTATAACCCTGCGAGATTCTTCTTTGAATCTTTTCACACATGTTTTTAATCCCTTCTTTTTAAATTTATTAAATTACTTCTTATTGTTTAAACTTTATTTGAGCTTAACCTTTCATCATCTTTACCTTCCTTCTCTAAGGTTATAGCCTAAGGTACTCCTACTTAAGGTTTTTGTACCTAAGGTTTTTAACCTATCGGCTCTGATACCAACTGTAACGACCCCAAAATTTATACAATTTAACTCTCGATTTTAGTCGTTAATAATACATTCAACCCCAAACTTTACATCATTAAATGATAATACAACCATTGAAATTTACGAAATAATTAAAATTTTCTATTACAAACTATCTTCGTTCCCAAAACCTTCAACCTTTACATCTATATATCTCAAAATCAATTTAATACTACAATAGTTTACATCGCAAAACGATATTACAATTCAACATTAATACATCATTCGGAACCTTAAACATGACTCAAATAATACTAACACAACCAAAGTGTATAAATATTCAAGTATCACATCTGATGCATGTCTTTCAAGTAACACGTAACTTTACCTCGAAATCTTGACCTGCAAAAATGGTTATTTGCAAGGTTGAGCTCGATAGCCCAACAAAATCAAACAGTTTTCATGCATCACGTAGCATATAATAACATGCTCAACATACATCTCTTAAACATTGGACTATCATAAGATACATACTACAATTCACATACATCTCTTAAACATTGGACTATCATAACATACGTACTACAGTTCACATAACAAGTATAAAGATTGAGTTCCTTACTCAATCAGCATGCTTTATTCAATCAACGTAGTCATAAGTCGACTTTAACATTTCATGCTATAAACATAAATATAACACATCATGTTATTTGCAATAAAGACTTAAAACAGTTAATCATCAAGTTCACGTAGCAAATAGGAACTGAAAGACTTGCCTTGATCGTTGTTTACCAATAATAGTTTAACAGCTTACAGTTATCTGCACTTCACGTGCCCTACACAATTATATAATCATACACATCAACTATTAGTCACATAACAACACATAGTATTGTAATGTAAATTCTACTCCACATCTCATAATCTTTTCTATTAATTAGCACACAGTGTTCAATTAGATTGTGCTAACTTTTCGACTTATGTAATATTCGAAATTCATATAAGTGTTTAAGTCTTGCTAGGAATACTTATGGGTTTTATATTAAATCCATTCCATATCTTATAATAATAATATCCATTTCATTTGGCTTAAAACAATTTTACGTTCATTAACACTTATAACGGCGTTTCGATTATTATTCGTCACACGCCCGATTTGCCTCTCTTGTGTATGCTTACTATGCTTCTATAATTTATCTAATACATCATTATATTAATGTTAAGCATCATTATATATACTAACATTCATGTTTTATAACTTATAACATCTTTTATCGTCAAGAGCACTACACTAGCATACGTGCATGCCCGACGCCCTCCGATTGTCCCCGAAAACACTTGTCATAAAGATATCCATTTTGACCCTTCATAACGATTTCAAATTGAAAAACTGAAAGAATAAAAGTTGTAGGTCTATTCGTCCTCGTTCTGTATAATCTTGAATCACCTCAATCGGAGTTCGTATGAAAAAGTTATGGCTATTTTAGTAAAACATGTCCTGTCAGAATTTTTTTCCAAAATTGGCTAGGCAGACTAACCCCCTGCCGGGGCGGGGGTTTTTGCACTAGTGGGCCCCCGGGGCGGGGGTCCTTGCTGCGATTTTGCGATTTCAGCTCTAGAACACTACGGAAAGCCAAATTAGGTCTCCAAGCTCCTTTCTAACAACTATACCAGCCTACGTAAGGTGTAATAGGTTTATAGAAACATAATCTAATGTTTTCTGACGCGTTTTTAGCCATCTAAACAATATAAACATCCAAACTACAACAATTAATTTTCACTATTTTTGCTAAAGCTTCACTTTTTGAAAGTTTTAGTGAAAAATCGTCACTGTGATTTTATTCTCAACCAAAACAGTTAATTCAACATACTATGCTTATGTTTATTCATCATCTTTCAAATTCAATAGTCAATTTATAAATTAAACAACTAATTAAACCTTGATTTTACTTTAAACTAAGACATAATCATATATATATATATATATATATATATATATATATATATATATATATATATATATATATATAAACTCACTGTAATATGATTTTCTTCACAAATTACATACACAACATGAATTCATTGACTATACTCATATAAATTTATGAAAATAGTTTCACAACAACTAATTTGCCATATAAACTATATATAATAATTAATTCAACCTCTACAAAGATTTTACAGAGTTTTTTTTTTGGAAGAGAAGACAACCACAACTTTTACAATTTTAAAAGGGTAAGAGGATACCTTGTATGCTAGAAGGTGAAAATTTTCTTCCTTTGATCAACAAGACTTTTTTTTCCCAATTCCTTTCTCAAAATCTCTCTAGGATTCTAACAAGTTATCTCTCACTTTTTCTTTGTATTCTTCTTCTCCTCTTTTCTTCTTCTCTTTTCTTCTTCCGAGTCTTTCTTCCCCTAACTCTAACTTACTAACTTACTAACATATAACGTATGATAATAATATATGTATTAATTATATAATATTAATATATGTATAACTGACATCAGTTATCTAACTTTTAAAAATCAAAAGCCATAATGCTTGTTTGGCTAGCTAATAAAAAAAACAACCCATTAATTCTTACACCTTGTTTGGTAAAACATAATTAAATTTAAGATTTAATATGCATTAAGCCTTGTTTGGCAAAACTAAATTAAGCTCCTTTAATTTATTTTAATAACTTCTTTATACAAAGGTTATTTGTCACACTTTTATTTAATTAAATTCTAATAATCAATTTAATTAATTCTAATAACAATTTATTAAATTACTTTTACACATAAACCAATATAACATAATTATAACTTTCTTTATAATTATAATTTTGTTTAATAAACTAACACATCATTTTAGTTACAAATTCAAATTAAAATATAATAATTCATTTAATCATTATAAACTCTCTAACTTAATTATTAAATTAAATTAGTATATTATCTCATAACAATTAATTTTCTTAACTCCTTAATTATTTACTTAACAAATAATTAACCAATCAAGTCAAATCAAATTAAATATTTATTCAACAATAAACACATCTATTAAATATTCATATAACTCAATAAATATTTAAAATTCTGGATTGTTACAATATATGTAGATATATACTTCTTTGATTGAAGAACTATGGTAGTTTTAGATGGTTAATTGTAAAGATAATGAATGATTATGTAGTGGATGTTTTTATTAAGTTAATAATATTTTAATTTTTTATATTTTTGTTATTATTTGCTATGGGGACATTGAGCCAGCCAGGTACACAAAAAGAATGTCAAATTTTAATTTGGCAATAATATAATTCGTTACCAAAGCATTGAACAAGATTTAATATAGCAACAATTTTTTATACAATTAGCAACAAATTTTCGTTGCTAATGGCATTAAAAATATAATATTTGGCAACGAAAAATTAACCTAATAACAACGGAGAGGATATTGTTGCTAATACCAACGTAAAAGACAATATTTTTTATCGTTATAAATCATATCAACTTTCGTTGTACATATAAAGAAATGACAACCTATAATCTCGTTGCTAATCGACGACTTTCGTTGCTATTGAAAAATAACCAGCAACAAACATTTTCGTTGCTGATTCAGCATAATGTCGTTGCCAAATAATATAATCAGCAACAAAAATCGTTGCTAAAAAGTTTATATTCTGCAACGAAAGCAAGCTTAGGCAACTTTTCATAATTTACTGCAACGAAAAATGTTGTTGCAAAATGTTGTCAATTGCAACGAAAATGCATGGTCGTTGCAAAAAAAAAAAAGAGTTCATTTCGTTGCCAATTAGCAAGCTTTTGCAACGAAATCAGGCTTATGCAAAGAAATGGGGTTTTTAGCAATGAAATTTTAATTATTATGCAACAATACATTTTGTTGCTAAAGGATCGATGTCTCTGTACGAAAACCAAATTTCGGTACAAAATGTGTTACTTTTGGCAACGAAAAAAAAACGTTCATTGCGGAACAATTAGCAACGCTCATTGCGCAACGAAAGACGCAACGACATTAAAGTCGTTGCCAAAATATTTTTGCAACGAAATTTGACACCTTTAGCAACGAAAATTGGTTACTGAAGCCCCATTTTTTTGTAGTGATCATTGAAGTGCTTTAAAGGCGACTTCAGTTTCATCAACCACAGACTGAAGAAAATTAAAGGATTCAATTCTTATACATATGCCAACGTGCTCATTTGCGAGGGATAAAAATCCCGAGGGTAAAAATTTCGAGGATAAAAATCCCATAGAGACTTTTTGAATACTCTCTTATTTATAAGTTCCTTATAATTAAGAGACGGGGGCAATGTTTAGATGTGATTATTTGGGTCTAGCTATGGTGCAATCCAGTCTATTTAATGGTCCGGATCTGATGATGGCCCATATGTATTTATTGTAACAGTTGGAGAGTGCTTATTAAAATAGAATAGTGTTTCCTTATTTGGAGGGATAAAGAGTCCTTCTCCTAGTTGGATGCGGGTGGAGGTGACTTCTATATATACGGTTACAAGCTATGGTTTGAAGACCATAAGAGACATAAGATACAATACAAATACACTACTTGTACTCCTAATATTATTATAGTGATTACTCTCTCTGTGATTTTTTTTCAATTGGGTTTCCACGTAAATCTTGTGTTCATACTTTATATTCCTTTATTTATACTTATGTGAGTGTATTTCGTGAGTTTGATTGCACAACAATACAATCAATTACTCCATCAACCGTTAACGCGATTTTGACATGCGATTTTGGTGATTTCGTCAGGCGTACAAAATTTGGCGTTAACAGTGGCTAAGCTCTTCTAGTTCATCCAAGAGTTGGGTATTTGAATTTCTTATACCTGCCATATATAGCAAAGAAGAAAAATTAAGAATGGTAAGAAGATAGAGTTCTGCCAGAGTAGGTGATGATGTTGATGCTACTAGCTGCTACTGCTTGGAGAGGCAGGGATATGGTGGAAATGGAAGAGAAGATAATAAAATGAGTTAAGATTGATGTAGGCTTTTGAGGTTCGGATCTTGTTGCAAAGATCTATGATTTTGGGTTTATGGATTATTTTATTTTTTGAAAATTTAATGTATATATAGATGATTTTGTTTGGAGAGAAGAAGATGATGAACAGTAGGGAGTTATTTTGGTTGAAAACTCAGATGAAGAAGATGAAATTTATTTTGATATTATGTTTAATTTATTATATTATTGAATATAAATTATTGGAACGTTTGCTCATTTAAGTATGTGACTAAATTAATCGTTCATTCAAGTATGTGGTTGCTTTTGATTATCAGTTTTGATCTCATTTTGCATTTGATTTTTCTTCGCTTGATAAAGTGAGAAAATTATTTATGACATTTATTAAATGTAAAAAAATTCATTTAAAATAATATTTAAGTCTCACCTAAAAAATTATTTTCAATTAATTTAAAAAATAAGTAAAAAAATTTATTTTTTCCATGTTTTTTTCTTAAATTTTTTGATTTTATTTTATTTAAAAAATTTCTTTCATATTCTCCTTAATTTTAATTAGCATATTTTTAGTTTTTATGTTTTATAATTTACTTAATTATATTTATCTATCACTTGATTAAATAAAAAATAATTTGATATTAATTAAAAAAATTATATATATATATATATATATATATATATATATATATTTGTTTTTTTGGCTTCTTTTCTAATTTATATTATACTTTAAAATATTTTTTTTCATTTTCTTCATTAATTTTTCCCTCCAAATCCACATAATGAAGGCCACGTAGGATAATCTTTGACACATAAGCTTTTTTTTTTTACAACTCAGCAACTTATGTGTATTTTTGTTTAAAGTCAACATGATTTAATTGATTTTCTAATGGTTTGTAAGTAAACAAAAGTATAGTGAGTTGACTGTAAGAAAAAACAGTTGAGTGACTCATTTGTCAATTAACATACAGCACAGTGACCAAAAAAGTATTTAACCCTATAGTATGGATGTTTAAAAGAGTTGTATGTATATACAAATTAAACTATATATTTTTTAATACATGCATTTACACACTTAAAATAATACAATAAAAAATAGGCTTAAATATAATTTACTACCTTAAACTATATGTCATATTCCACTTCGGTGATTCACCTTTCAATTTTATCAATTAGATGATTGAACTATTAATTTTTTCAATTTCATTCAATTGAAGCTGCCACGTCAGAAATTGCTGACGTGGCCCGCTGACTAGACAAACTAATGCTTATGTGTAATTAAAAAATATTATTTTAATTATCTCTTCTAAACATAAAGGGTAAATATGTCAAATCATTTTAAATATAACCAAACCTAACCAATACCATTAAACTCATTCTTATTCCTCCAACAAATATTCGTTTTAGGATTCGGATCTGTTTTACCACCACGGAGAAAGGGAAGGTGATCTGCATAGAGAAAGAGAATGTTTTACCATTGAGCTGGCGCTGGATGTAGGCGTCGTCGGATGAGTATCCGGGTCGGATTCAGATGTCGGCACTTGTGGAGGACGGTTGCGGGAGGTTGGGTAAGAGGCGTTGGGGGTGGGATTGGAGAGAAACAAGTAGGATGAGAAGAATGTAGAGGAGAGAAAAATAAACATTTTGGTTTGGTTTGGTGCTTTCATCATTTTAGCATGACGAATTAAAATTAATTAATTACAACAAACAGAAGCCAGCTACCAATCTATTTTCCAACCTTGTCCAGCTATGGTCTGCAGCAGAATCGGGGGTTTCTTGCCGGAATTTTTGCAGATTCAGGCGATATCCCCTGCATTTTTCGATGATCCTTTCGCCGGCAACTATGGTGATTGATCTTGTAAATTATGTTAATTTTGAGTTATTAAGTTAATTGTGTAATTATTTTTAATTTATGTACTTTCTTGTATTTTGTTTAATTTGTGTTAATTGTAAAAATTTTAGTTTGATTCAGATTGTTTTTTTTTTCTTTTAATTAATTAATTAATTAATTGTAAAATATTTGTTATTTTACCTTTTTGTCCTTAGATAACATTAAAAATATATATTCTTTTTACACATAAGCACTCATTTAGCCTATTAGGATGCCACGTCAGTAATTTCTGACGTGGCAGATCCAATTGAATGAAATCGAAAAAAAATTAATAGTTCAATCATCTAAATGATAAAATTAAAAGGTGCATCACTGAAGTGAAATATGACCTATAGTTTAGGGTTGTAAATCATATTTAAGCCTAAAAAATACTAAATGTTTGATATAATTATGAATATGATATAGTAATTAACTAAGATCTAATTCAGAATTAACTTTTTAATTAACTAAAATGTCTTAATTAATTTGAATAAAATCTCTATTTATCTTATTATTATTGTTAGGTTTGTAATATTCATGAACGTAATCAAATTGCTCAAAATAAGCGGAAACGTGAAAAATCAGAGTTTTAAAAATTTTATAAACCATATACCCGGATTACCCTTTATGCGCAATTATTAATTAAATGAAAAGATAAAGAACAAGATTCATACCCTCGAAGATTCGAGCTTCCTCAGGTACAAGTTCACCTCCAATCTTTTTCGCGTTCAACTTGAATCCATCGGCTTTTGGTTCATTCCTTTGATCAACGTTAGCCACCCAATTGTTTGGCTTCTAGAGGTGATCCACCAAAGAAGAAAAAATATTCAAGAAGAAGGGTGGCTGACTAAACCCTAGTTTTCTATCTCTATAGAAAAAACCGTACTCTCTAACAATTGGAATCACGTCTGTTGTGAAAAAGTCAACAACCACCTCAGCCATAATAAGACTCCTCTTATTTATAGATGTGGTCGACCCTCTTTAATAATTAAGGAATTGAGTTTTATTTTAATTAATTAAAATTCTTTAATTAATTAGTCTCCTAATCTTATTAGGAATAAATGAGAGTACTTATATTAAATTAATTCCCAAACTCCTTTAGGAATTAAATAATAATAATAGTAATAATAATAATAAGACTCCTCTTATTAATTTATATTTAATATTTTCAAAATATTAAATAATAAATATTAAGTTATTTAATTTATTCTATCACCATAGATTAAATCAAATATACTTAACTTATTATTATGATTATGCCATTAACTTCTTAAATAATTATTCTTCCTTTTATGGTGTGACCCTTTAGGTTCTCTATATTAAATCGGTTGTGAATAAATCAATTAGAACAATTCTAATCTTATTTAATTAAATAAATTAAACTATTAATTTATTGAAATAAATAATATTTATTCTACAATAGACATAAGCCTCCCTAGCGATTAACGACTTTTCAGATAATATAGATTTCAACATTAATCATAAAAGAACCTTTGAGTAAATAGTTACCGTACAATTCAATCTTTCCACCATACAATGTCCCAATTAAATATAAGATATGGAATTACTGTCAAGTCTTAATTTATTTAATTATATGTATTTCGACTTTTAAATGCACAACTTCAAATAATACAAATTAGAAACTCCTTTTTAATTTTATTCTGTCTTGGCCAAGGACTACTGGTTTGTCATTTATCGAATCACATAGGACATTTCTCTTCTTTTACTAGAAGTGGTAGATTCTTTATTGATCATACATTATCTCCATGTACAACTTATTATACCCAAGCATACCCTTTGATTACCCTAAGGGTCTTAAGGAATAAGTCAAAGTATAACTCATCATACCCAAGATACTATGATGATCTCAAGTCCAAGAATCACTTGTACTACTATCACTACAGGAATTTCTATTGACATGCAAGTAAAACTCCATTAGGTATTCCTTAGTGAGTCACATTCAGTGAACTTATTCTCTAATAAGCACCTACATACTTGCTTTAGTGTCTCCACACAAATGATCATGAGATTAATCATACTCAGCCAATGAGCAAGCAACGCATGTATCAATCTATCCGGATTCACTAATCCCCAATTTAGTAATCCAACGATTGGGAACTATTTTAGTTTTAAACTTTCTAAGAATTTAGATCTCATTAGAATGTTCATCATCATTATTCTAAAAACATTGCTTAAAATTATGGGTTTATCACATATTATAAAGCAGCATCATGTAGATAATTAAAAGCCTTTAATTAATTAATATTTTTATTAATAAATGAATAAAATTGTTACAAAATATGCATTATCATCAAACATGATTGGCTTGTGTGAATACTACTTTCAATCTCTCACTTGCACTAAAGCCAATCGTCATGGTATCTCATACTTTTCTTCTCTAAGTGACCATTATCCTGTTGTAGGATAAGCTTCAGTAAATGGATATGTAATGTTCTTGAGAGTTCACTATCTTTATAGTGATTTCCTATCTTTCAATGATTCCTCTAATCAAATGAAAGTGCCACAACACATGTTTAGATCCAAGATGAGACTTAGGAACTATTCCTAATTCTGTAATGATCTTATCATCCAAACAATCAACTTGCAGCTTTATTTACAGCTATATACTTTGTCTTTATCACTAAACCAACAATTCTTTGCTGTTTGGAACCTTTCCAATTCACTGTATCACTGTTCAAGGTAACGCTTTAACTTAAAGTGGATTTTCTGTTGCCTTGGTCTGTCTAAAAAACTTGAGTCTGTTAAACTCTCTATTTTTAATTTAGATCCGCCATAAATTTTAATCACATCCTTAGTGCCGATTAAGTACTTTAAGATGTTTTTTAGTCTTACCATCTTCTCTAGAATATGACCAATCATCATCAGGTCTCATATATTTCATTATGTACATGATTGTCACTCATGCGATCTCTCTTTTCAGGAGTTTATGGGGACTATTAAGAGAGATACACTCCATAACTCATCAGCATGAGACATCTCTTGGAGTTTGTCATGCTAAACGAATTTAGCATCAAATGAATATACGTTCCTTGGGTTAAGTCGAGCATCCTTTTAAATCTATCTATATAGATTTGCATCCCCAATTACGATACTCTTCCCAAATCATTCATGGAGGAATATTTCGACAACTTTATCTTTACTGATTCTAGCATTGGCACGTCATTCCATATCCGTAGTATATCAACATATAATACTAGAAATGTCACGACGCTCCCACTGACCCTTTTGTACACACTAGGTTAATTTTTATTTTTGATAAAATCAAACTTATTTGATTGTCTCATCAAAACGAATGTTCCATATTTGAGAAGCTTGCTTCAATCCATTTCTCTGAGTGTATACAACTCTTACCTCATCGTATGTAACTAGATCATCATCTTCTATGATGCGTACCTCATCATCATCATCAATAATGAATCCATACCTCTCAGGTATCTTCGGTACTATTCCAGATTTACGATTCAGTTGTGGTACAATAGGTCTATCTATAGGTTCCTCTTATTTGACTTATAGTATTTTGTGGTTCTTGAACACTTCAAGATCTATTATCCTCCCACTAGCCCCTTTAATGATAAACACCTTTATATTAGAAGGTAGCATGTTTCACAACAAACACCTTTTTTAAGTAGGATTATAGAACATATACCTTAAACTTACTTTAGGATGTCCCACAAATCTGTACTTGTCAAATCTTGTCCCAAGCCTATCCTTTGAAACGTTTTCACATAAGCTAGACAACCCCTTATCTTAACATACTTAAGATTAGGAATCCTCCCTGCCCATAACTCTTATAGATTCTTGGGGTCGAATTTTGAGGTTACCTTTTTCGTAGATATGTAGTCATTTCTAAGGCATGACCCCAGAAGGATACTGGAATGTCGGTAAAATTATTATGGACCGTACCATGTCTAACAAGGTACGATTTTTTCTTTCTGATATATCAATCAATTATTGCGTATCAGGAGGCGTCCATTATGAAAATACCATTTGAGATGATCTAAAAACTTATTGCGCAAGTATTTATTCCTTGATCTAATCAAAAAATCTTAATACTTTGCCAATTTGTTTCACTTTTGAATTCTTTGAACCTTTCAAATAATTCACACTTGTATTTCAGCAAATACACACGTTCAATTTTTTGAATGATCATCTCCTTTTTTTTATACTAGTTTGTTCAATTTGCAAAATTATTTTCACGTAAGTCAAGTATATAAAATTCATTAAGTTATATTCCAGTTCTATACAAAATATATTATTATAAATAGAACAACAATTGTTCTTAAATATAACACCAAAAATTTTATTGTCCAACAACAAAATGAAAATAATGTTTCTAACGAGAACTGGAATACAAAAATAACTTATTGACTTAATAGATTTTCCCGTAGGCAATGCTAAACTATAAGTTTCTATGGCTAATGCATTAACCTTTGCTTCATTTTTCACACATAGGATTACTTATCTTTGTTTAGCTTTCTACTTTTGTTTGATCCCTTCATAAATTTATATTTATGATAACCAAATTCGGTATCCAATACCCAAGTAGAACTTTGACTTTAAATTATTTCAATCATAAACAAAACTGTATTGTAACCGAAACTTCACTAAGCTTCTTTGGTTAGCCTCTGCAAGATGCTTCTCGCAGTTTCTTTCTAGTGTCCAGGCTTATTGCAGTGGAACCAAACTCCTTTGCTATCCTTATCAGTTTTGTTCTTATTATCCTTTATTTTTGCTTTTCTATATACCTTCTTTGAATTGTTCTTCTTTTCAGAAGATCCTTTGGCCCCTACCAATAAGACATGGTCTTTCTTGGTTGAAAAGTGACTCAACATTTTTTAACATGTTAAGAAAATCAGCGAGGCTGATATCTAACTTGTTCGTATGACAAATTCATAACAATTGTGAAAGGAGTCCGGGAGTGAGTGCAAGATCAAATCTTGGCTCAACTCTCCATCCATGACAAAACTTATTGTCCTAATTGATCAATCAAATTAATAATGTTAAGGACTTTTATCTGTACTATAGTGTCATCAGTCATTCTAGATCGGAAGAGCTCCTTAGATATCTGATATCTATCAGTCCTACTTTTCTCATCATCAACTACTTGATGTGCAGGAATATAGTAGGAGCATCCATAGTTTCATGCTGACGCTGAAACACGTTACTCATGGATGCGAGCATGATGCATTGAGTCAAATGTGCATCATCTTGTCATTTTCTAAAAGTAGTAATCTCTTTTTCAGAGGTATTTTCTTCAACCATTGCAGGGATATGCGTATTAAGGACATAAAATAGTTTTTCAGCCGTGAGAACTGTTCTCAATTTTCTTAACTAATCCGTTTAATATGGTCTGGTTAATTTAGCATCTAATATGCTACGCAATGATAATAATTTTAGACATTGTAAAATTCTGTAAATAAATTTGTAATTAACAATATTTTGGCATACATTCTTTTATTAATTATCAAAATAAATTAGGTCTTGTTTTAAATTGGTATCTCCCACTATTTTCATCAAACTATATTACCATCACTTATATAGTTTGACAAAATTTAATTAAAAATTTGCTAGTGAGAATAAGGATCCCATTTTAAATGTATGTAATCTTGTGGTGACACAACAAATTATATATAAATAAATAGGTAGACAATTATTGTCAATTACATCATCATGTAACTCTTTTTATTTTGTTTCGTAGATTATTTTGATTAAGTGGTGGCACATCCGAATCAAAATTATTCAAGTTAAGTCCAACCTAACACTATATATTTGAAAAAGAAAAATATTATGTGATGCCCCCAAAATTAGGTATACATCACCCATCTTGGGTTGCCAGATATATGGTACTGAATACAAATATAAATTAATTATACAACAGTCTTGTAAAATACGACAAAATATATGATGTGAATTTTAATACAAATATTGTCATCTAGACAATATCCACACTCAATGGAGTCCTCATTAAATTTATTATTACACTATTTCACAGAATAGTGAGGATTACTAATGCATCATCTAGGACCATCATTCTGTTCCCCGCCTAGTCCCAGCTATGTTCTCATTTCCTGAATAGAACAATGAAAGAAAGGGCGAGTTCAACTAGCCCAGTAAGAAATATTATAACTAAGATAATGCAGAATAATTATCGTTAGCCTTCAACAATGTTAAACTGATACAATATAACAAACATCAAGTTTAACTGCAGCGGAACAAACAATCCATTAGAAGAGTCATGTAGAGAATAAAATCTACTATCTTCTATGATTTAAAAGGTTTTTCCATCACTTTTATCGCTGAGACTCAGCTCAATAAATAATCCACATCATCAAATAATCCCTATACTACAGGTCAAGGATATTCTTTAGTATCACGACTACGAATTATTCATGCACTACGGGCCAAAGATAATCGTGTTTTCATCAACAGTCCTGATCATGTCATAAAACAATTCATCTTTGCACCCTTGGCCGGAGAGAATTCATAGCCATAATCATACCAAAAATTGTCCATCAATGCACTACGGGCCAATGAGAATTTTTTTCACATCATTTGTAATATTACGGTCATGATTATACCGAATAATAATTGGTCATAATCATACCAAGTCCATCTATTCACTACATTCCACAGTTGACTTTCAACATAATATAAACATGAGGATGATGACAATGACATAATAATTCAATAAAACAAGTTCAAGAATTAATTTATCCAGAAACTAATAACGTCCAAACTGTTAACATGATAATTCTTTGTAGAGTAAAATTCAAGAATGCTCAGAAGAATATTTTCATGAAAAGATACTGGATGAAGCGTAAATATCAAGAATATTCCACTAATTTCATGGAGTATAGAAGCTAAAACTTTATCCAACTGAGTATAATAGAATATATGAAACTGCAATTAGATTTTCACCGCCATGCGGTAATCCACTTAGACATATCATTTTCATAATTTAATAAGGAATGAATACAAAGGATCATTCACAATGCATGTGGTAATTCACATAGACAGGTTATTCCAACAGAATAATAAAGAATGAAATAACAGAAGGATTCACCATGCGTGCGATAGACTGCACAGACAAGTTATTCCTAACAGAATAATAAATAATGGAACCAGGTTCGGCGTAAACGCACAAACAGGATATTTCGACAGAATAATAAATAATGGAACCAGGTCCGGCGTAAACGCACAGACAGGATATTCCGACAGAATAATAAAGAACGGAATAATAAATAATGGAATCAGGTTTGGCGAAATTCGCACCGACAGGATATTCCAACAGAATAATAAAGAATGGAATAACAGAAATCACCATGCATGTGATAGACCACACAGATAGGTTATTCCAACAAAATAATAATTAATAGAACCAGGTCAGGCGTAATACGCATCGACATGATATTCTGACAGAATAATAAAGAACGGAATAATAGAAGAATTTCACCATGTATGCGGTACTTCGTATAAACAGGTTATTCCAACATAATAATAAAGAATGAAATAATAGAAAAATTTCATCATGTATGCGGTACTTCGCATAAACATGTTATTCCAACATAATAATGAAGAATGGAATAACAACTCTTACGAGTATTGAAAGAAAATAATTCTGTTCATGAATACGAAAGAATAATACCCCTTACGGGTACAACAAATAATATCCCTTACCTTTGAAAGAAAAGTATTCCGACTGGTAGGGCGAGGATATACTCGAAGAAAACTTGCACTACGCTTAAAGCTTTTTTAAACTCTAAAAAAATACGCTCAACATTATAGAAGAACTCTCTCTATAGTTTCTCTCTAGAGTTTTAGTGAATTCGTAAGAAATAATGAATGAATGAGCTTCTATTTATAGGAGAATGGACTGTATAGTAACTAATTCATGAACGATCCAGATTGATTTACTTTAAACGGACGGTCCAGATTGATTTAATAAAATATTCTAATAAAACTAATTCTTTTAAATAAAATATAATATACTCTATTTATAATCTAATAAAACGAATAACTTTATAAAAGTATTCTGTTTTATATAAAAAGATTTTACTATGCAAAACACTATGCAGGTACTATGCATAATAAAATATAATATATTCTAATTATTGTCTAATAAAATAAATAACTTTATAAAAGTATTCTGTTTTATATAAAAAGATATTACTGTGCAAAATACTATGCATAATAGAATATAATATATTCTATTTATAGTCTAATAAAACGAATAACTTTATAAAAGTATTCTGTTTTATATAAAAAGCTTTTCTGTTTTATTACTTAATAATAGCCCCAAGGGATGCCATTGCAGTTCCGGCGATAACCCTGGAAATGCTTGTTTCAAACAAATGCAATCAGCTTCAGGCTTAGACATCCTGTCAAGGCACACACACCTCAGACCCGGGACTAACAACGGGCAGGCATGAACACATACAGATGACAGTGAGGCATACAAACAAGCAACAGTCCAATCTCAGATGTAACCCTGAGCAACGTCTGCTTTTCGCTTAAACCGGCGATAACCCCGGTGAGGAGTCAACACGTCATCTTACTGTCTCAACAAGATGATATCGCGACATACCAACAAGTAGTCCAATCTCAGCTGTAACCCTGAGCAACGTCTACTTTTAACTCAAACCGGCGATAACCCCGGCGAGGAGTCAAACATCATCTTGTTCCTTCGACAATGGCACGTTGTCTCAACACTTCATACATACATACATCCAAAGATGTCCCACAAGAGCCGAGGAGTGACAATACCGAGTGACTATTACGTGTGGCAGCACTTTGGATAGAATTTGAAGCTTGAAGACCATGGGCATAGACCCCTCTTCCTGACTTTGTACAACCTCTAATCCATGTCATTGCGTAACTCTCGACACAAGCGGTCTGAAGGTCAGATATACCTCGTTCGGATGCTCGAATTGAAGTTCTGCAATTTCGAGCGGACATTACACTGCACGAGTGCATGTACTACGAGACGATGGGACCCGCGAGGCTCGAATGCATCACGACCAGCCGCAGGTACAACTGCGGCTGTCGCAGGTGTACCTGCGGCCATCTGTCTATATATACAAGCCTTGGGTCAGCCATTTGAAGAGAGAAGGAAAAAGGCGAGGAAGCCCTGTCTATTTTACTCTGCATACACATCTTTTGAGTGTTTCCTCTTCTTTAAACACTAGTTTGCTAGCTCACATATAGCTATCTTTTATCCGGCGGGAGCTGAGTGTTTATCCATTTAAAGTCATAGAAGTCTACTTTGGCAGCCCACTGTAAATCTTCTTACATTTTATAAAGCCTTCTTCTCATATAGCACACACTGTTATACACATTGAGATTCGTGTTGTGTGCGTTTGCCCGGATTTCGGTCCGTGGTTTTCATGTCTGTCTGTATATATATACTAATATATGTATATATTTCATATATATGGACTAACATTATCGAGTTATGCCTCGATTGAGTCTAGACTTCGGTTTGGAGCGTTTAATTGCTTATATATATATATATATATATATATATATATATATATATATATATATATATATATAAACTGTGGTCAGACTCTGTCTGATGAGCCTGAATTTTACATCCGGTGCGTTTAATTGCTATATATATATATAGTTATATATATAACTGTTGTTAGACATATCTGATGAGCCTGGATTTACATTCATTGCATTTACTCGCTTTTATATATATATACATGTATATAATTGCTGTCGGACATATCCGATGAGCCTGGATTCACATCTAGTGTGTTTACTGCTTTTATATATATATATTTGTACATATATATTTACATTTTTGTCAGGCTTGGAGTTCACTTCGTGGCCTTTTACAGCTTTATTTGCATTCCGTCCTGCCTGGAGTTTACTTCGTGGCAGTTAATCGCTTTTACAACTTTATTTACATTTTGTCCCGCATGGAGTTTACTTCGTGGCAGTTGATCATGTCCATATATATATATATATACAGCTTTTATATATATATAACTGCTTACTGCTTTCCACACAAATTGCAGTATCATGTGAGCCTAGGAATCATGTGATCACAGGTTCAGTCCACTGAATCTAGATTCGGTTCCCATGATGAACATTTTCTGGTTGTAAGCAGCTTGTACATTATTTTACAGTGTCTGAATTTCCTTGGATGGCTGTCATGCCCATGAGGAGTTCGGCACTGCTGTATATTATTTTCTCGAGAATGATTCGCATCTCGAAAATAAAGCAAACAAGCCGAACATTTAACAATAAAATGGAAGTATGAAAAGGTCTCAATTCCTATTGAGTACAGGGTTTGAAAAATCTCTTTTACAAAACTTCATTGCTATATCTTGGTTAAAACTGAATTTTTTTATAAAATTCAAACCTTGTGTATATAGGTGCGAATGAGGCCTCACACTACTTTTAAATAATTGCACATTGATTAACACACATTCATATAACAATTTCTTTGAAAAGTGGCGGTCACCGTGGTAACACGGATGTCAGGGGGTGCCTAATACCTTTCCTCCGCATAATCAGGCCCCCGGACCCAAAATGAATCTCGATTTCACAGACCCGTTTAGCAGTGTTAAATCACTGGGTCAATGTGCAAACTTTTTTCGGTTGCGTTGGTGCAACCAGTTAAATACACCAACTGGCGACTCTTAAAGTCAAATCGTCGACATTATACATGTCAGACCTTTTTCACTTATTTTTTCAAACGAATCTCACATTAACATGAGAACACCAAAGAACAAGTAACGAAAAGGGACACTAAAAAATCCTGACGTCGACAGGTGGCGACTCTGCTGGGGACTCCAGTAAGAGGGCTTAAGTCGCTATTACAAACTTTTCAAAATTGTTATATGCTTGTGTGTGATTGTTGCATTTACATTTCTGATGAATGTGTACGAATGCATCTTACTTACTGCACTGCTAAATATCTATCTGTGATATTAGTGCTTCGCACATGTCATCATTTTGCATAAACGGTGAGACATGTATGTGAATGTATGTTGTGTGGTCCTTCCGCCAGGAGGCTATCTTGTCGGTGTTTGATTACTGGACTCGTGGGAAGAATAATTCCCCGGGGCTCAGGAAAGGCACCACTCAGATTCGCTCCAGTTGAAAGACCTGATTAACTTCCCGTCGAGTAGGTTGCGATGATCTGGGAACTTTCATGCCAAAAAGCCGCGAGAGAAACCCTAGGATAGGTCAACCTCTAATAAACCAAACGCGGAGGAAAGTCTCTTCATGCTTTCCATTTTCAATTACTTGTAAAAGCATTTGTAATTTTATTCCATGTTCATCCATATGTAATGGAAAATATAAAGAATAACTGTGCATGCATGACTTGTTATCAATTAACAACCGATTTTTGCAGGATAAATTCCTAAAACGGACATGTTATGATAATATTTACATTACCCTAAGACTAAACTACGTAAGTCTTTTGTAGGGAAGCAATTGGGCCTGTTACCCGCTCAAAATCCAAAAAGGCCGCAAGCCTACAGCCAATCATGTCTTCTTCCGAACAATCTAATCCTGTTTCCCGAGAAGAATTTGACGGATTGAGTAAACAAATCACAGGCTTGGCTGTTCTACTAAAAGAATTACACCAGTCTACTCAGGGTACGAAGATACCTACACATATAGAATCCTCTACACAAGGAGGAGTTCAAGGTCTGGAAAAAACAATTCCAGAACATCAGTTGGATACAACCAACAAAGACCCTGAAGGCACCCATCTCAAAGGAGATCCAGACACCGGTGACATCAGGAAAAAGGTCCTTCAAATAGAGGAAACCATTCGTGTTCTTAAAGGGATTGGAACACATGACAATGTTTCATATACAGACCTTTGCATATTTCCTAGTGGTCATTATCCAGAGAAATTCAAGACCCCTGATTTTGAAAAATAAAACCGATTAGGGGATCCTTACACACATTTAAAGGTGTTCATTGGAGAACTCGGATCTTATGCTAAGAATGAAAAGCTCAGAATGCAACTGTTTCAGAAAAGTCTGACTGGAGAAGCCCGTTCATGGTATACCAGATTAGACAACTCTAAGATCCATAGCTGGGAAGAGCTGGCTCACGCCTTCCTCACTCAATACAGTTTTCAATCTCAGATGGCTCCTGACCGGTACCAAATCACCAAGGTCAAGAAACAATCTAATGAGTCATTCAGAGAGTATGCTCAAAGGTGGAGGCGCCTTGCTGCTCAAGTTATTCTTTCCATGACAGAATCAAAAATGGTCATGACTTTCATAGATGTACAGGAAGCTCCTTTCTATGAAAGAGTTCTAGCTAGTATTGGCAAACCATTTTCTGAAATGATCAAACACGGCGAGATGGCTGAAATGGGATTGAAGTCCGGTTAAATTCAAGACCTAGCCGCTCTTAAAGCTATTGCTGAGCACATTCAGTCAGGATCTTATGGAAACAACCCCCGGAGGGTCCATAAAAAGAAGGAGGAGGATGTTTCCTTGATATTACAAGGACAAAAAGGCAATCCAAGCATGCCTATGCAGAGGAGAAATTACTCCCCTTTTTCAACACAATCTTCAAACCCTCCATTGCCTAAAAATGGAGAAGTAAAGCGACCTCGGACGTTCACACCCTTAGGGGAGTCGGTCGAGAATATTCTTGCTTTTCTGACTGCTCAAATGAAAATTACACATCTTCTTCCACCAGCCAACCCTAATGGGAGGGGTTTTAATGCTACTCGAAAGTGTGCTTATCATGCCGGGGCACTTGGACATGATACTCAAGACTGTTGGGCCTTGAAACATAAGATTCAGGATCTGATAGATAACGGCGAGATCGTGGTCACCAAGCCAGATCAACCTCATGTGCAAGACAACCCTCTTCCTCAACACAAAGAAGAAGAGGTCAACATGACCAGTTGGAGCACTGTACAAGGCTCCAATGGCGAATCATCCCAACCCATCAAAGACGGTGTTGACAAATGGGATTATGCAAAGTTCTAGTTTACCATGGAACGAAAGATGAAAGCTCTTTGCAAACAAATTGAGCAATTGGCAGAACTGATGACCCACCATCATCAAGTCACACGCCAATTAATCAGGCAGGAGCATGCCTATCTCCTTCCATTTGTTATGAATGCTCCATCAACACCTTCAGAAAGCGAAGCTATGGAGGATAAGGTTGCAAAGCGGCAAGTGCTAAAACCCATCGGGATTTTTCCAATCAAAGGGAATTCACCTATTTGGGCCAATCTATGGAGGAGATACTTCAAATGCTGGTAAACGAAGGAAGAATCACATTCCTTCTCCCTCCAATCAATTCCTGCTCAGGACGGTTCAATCCTGATGAAATGTGTCATTATCATTCACATTCTTGCGGTCACAGCACAGAAGAATGCTGGGCACTCCGCCATCTCATTCAAAATCTCATTGATAGCGGTGTCCTGCAAATAGCAGATGATTACACTGTGCAACTTAAGGGTAGGAGTGCATGTCCTACCAAATGGAAGGGATCAGTAGCAGTTATATCCGAAGAAGATGATGAGACTGTCAAAGTATTTCCCATACAACCAATTCAACTCAAAGGAGCTGACAATCCTTTGAAAGTGGCCGCACCAGAGCCAATTTCTTTACCATGCAGACCACAATATCCTGTTGTCAGCTTACATAAAGTTCCATGGAATTATGGAGAAGCTGAAGGATCCACGTCTCATACTACTGTTGCAGTGTCGAAAGAGAATCCACTGTAGCTTCCTCAAAGTGTTATCAAACCTACTTGCGAAGCAAAGGGGAAATTTCCCATGAAGAAGATTGAAAAATTCCTTCGTACTATGGGTCACAATGAAGCCAAAGTGGTTTGAAGCTTGCGAGAAGCTCCACACCAGATTTTAATACTGGACTTGGTTTTCTCTTCTGAGGATCATCGGAAGATTTTATTGAAGGTTTTAGAAGAAGCCTACTTGCCAAAATCAGTGGATGTGGAAAAATTTCAACATTTGATTGATCACATTTTCAACAACAATGTGATATCCTTCACATTGCAGTGTTGTCTTCCGGGTACATGCTAGCAGGAGTTTTGATAGATGGAGGCTCATCTCTTAATATCTATCCTTATGCCACCTTGGTAAAAATGAATGTCAATCTTAAGCGGATCCAAAGCAGCCATACGGTCATCCGAGCTTTTGATGGATCTCGACGAAATTTCGTTGGAAAGATTGAATTGCCAATTGAGATTGGTCCCAATACATTCAATGTATCCTTCCACATCCTCAAGATAGACTCAGGATACAACCTACTATTGGGGAGACCATGGATACACATGGTTGGAGCTGTTCCCTCCACATTACATCAACAACTCAAATACATTATCAACAACAGTCTAGTCATTGTCAACGCTGAGCCGGAATTTCCTGAACAAGGAATTCTACCAATTATCAGCTTCAATTCAGAAGTTGAACCGTCCAATTTCCATACTTTGGAAGTGAGTAACACGCAATACCATTCTATTGGAGCGCCACTTCCCGTACCCAAGATTTCTGTCGAGGTTATGTCGGCCACTCAAGAAATGATGTCATTGGGTCATCAACCTGGACAAGGGCTTGGTAAAGATAAGTAGGGTATTAAGCACCCTATCCAAATTTCCAGTCAAATTGGAACAGCTGGACTAGGCTATTCTGCCATTTCCAGACATGGGAATCCTCATAAGCACAATCAGGTTCCTCAAGCTTCCGTCGCACGACGATTTTCTATACCTTTACCGCATGAGTTGATACAATCTCCAATAAAGGTTCCATCCCATGTTGTGGCTATGCTGTTTCCAAAACCAGTGCCAATCAAATCTAAAGAGGTGCTGATTCCTGATCCCGAGGCGGAAGAAAAGGAACAGAAACGTAAACATGACCTTGCCTTGATGGCAGGCATTCGCGTCATTGTTCATAATGAACATACAAACAGATACACCCCAGATGATGATTGCCCAGATGTCATGGTTATCATTCGGGAGAAGGAAGACACTGACGATCCTTCCATCACTGCAGTCCTTCAGGACTTTGCCCTCGACAATTGGAGCAGTACTCCATGCATTAGTCGACGAGGGCAAAATGGGCAGAAAATCCCTCTGCCCTGTAGATAACTTTAATTGCTTGCTTTCCTTTACATCATTAGCAGTTATTTTATCACGTACATGCTAACACTTTTGTATGATCGAACAGTTACACATATTAAGTGAAAGCATATTTTGTTTCAGGACTCTAAATTTAGATGTGCCTGTACTTGCTGATGATGTGCCTTCTCTCCACAAGCGCTGTAACTTTGATGCAAAGTTGGACTCAGACTTGATGGATATACAAGAGGACATTGAGACACCTCAAGAGATTAAGGAATGGGTCGCAGACAAACCCAAACCCAATCTTGATCAAACCACTCCTTTCAATCTTGGAACCTTAGACAACCCTAAGCTAATCCAAATTGGTTCAAACCTTACCACAAATCAACGGAATGACATGGTTGCGCTGTTAACCCAATTTCAGGATGTGTTTGCATGGTCTCATGAAGACATGGTGGGTTTGTCCACTGACATTGTTCTTCATCGCCTTCCCATTAAAGAAGGATTCAAGCCAGTCAGGTAAAAGCTCATGCGATTGAAACCTGAGTGGAGTTTAAAAGTTAAAGAAGAAATTATGAAACAATTTTAAGCTGGCATCATCATGGTGTCTACATATCCGGAGTGGATATCCAACATTGTTCCCGTGCCTAAACCAGGGGGAAAGGTGCGAGTCTGCGTGGATTACCAAGATTTGAACAAAGCTTGCCTTAAAGATAGCTTTTCCGTTCCATTTATCCACATTCTTATTGACAATACTGCTCAATACGATATGTACACCTTTGCTGATTGCTTTGCGGGGTACCATCAAATTATGGTCGCTGAGGAAGATCGTGAGAAAACTGCTTTCATCACGCCTTGGGGAACTTTTTGCTACAGACGGTTGTCATTCGGCCTCATCAATGCCGGGGCAACCTATCAGCGAGCTATAATGGCTTTTTTTCACGATTTAATGCAGAAGGAGATAGATCTACGTGGATGACATCATTGTCAAATCCCGGAAGGAGGATGACCATTTAGACCATCTCAAAAAGCTTTTCAACAGGTTGCATAAGTACAACTTGAAGTTGAATCCCGCCAAGTGCGCCTTTGGTGTTAAGTCAGGCAAGTTACTAGGCTTCCTAGTCAGCCACAAAGGGATTGAACTAGATCCTACCAAAATTCAGGCCATCAAGAAAATGCCCATTCCTCAGATAGAGAAGGAAATACAGAGATTTTTGGGAAGAATCAACTTCATTAGCCGATTCACTTCTCAACTCACAGCAACCTGTGAGCCAATCTTCAAATTGTTAAGGAAGAACTCCTCCATAAAATGGAATGATGAGTGTCATAAAGCCTTCCTCACAATCAAAGAGCAACTGATTAACGCTCCTGTTTTGGTACCTCCCAGGGATGATGTTCTCCTGTTCATGTACCTGTCCATAAATGACAATGTCATGGGCTGTATGCTGGGGCAGAAAGACAATAGAGGCCAAGAAAGAGCTATCTATTACCTTAGCAAAAGATTCAGTATCAGTGAACACAAGTACAATCTGATCGAGAAGACTTGTTGTGCTTTAGCATGGGCTTCCATGAGGTTACAGCATTACCTCCATGGCCACACAACCCATCTCATATCCCGCGTGGATCCTCTCAAGTATGTGTTCAATAAACCCATACTGAATTGTCGACTGTCCAGAAGGCAGTTGATCCTACAACAATTTGACATCGTCTACGTGACGCAAAAGTTTGTCAAAGGTCAAGGATTTGCGGATCAACTGGCCGCAGCACCTGCAGGAGATTACAAACCTTTAGAAACATACTTTCCCGATGAAGGGGTAATGACAGTCCAGCTACAACATCAGTACGATACATGCCGTGAGTGGAAAATGTATTTTGATGGAGCTGTTAATTCAGACGGCTACGGAGCTGGAGCAGTTCTAATATCCGGTACGGGGGAGCAGTATCCCGTCGTCATCAAATTATAGTTTGTCAGCACCAACAACACAGCTGCGTATGAAGGCTGTATCATGGGGCTAAAACTTGCCCGTTCAATGGGCATCAGGTGGTTAACTATCTTTGGGGATTCCGAATTGGTAATCAGACAATCCATAGGAATCTATCAAACCAAAGAATTACATTTGTTGCCTTACCATCGGCAAGTTCTACAGATGGCTTTGGAGTTCGAAGAAATCTCCTTTTTACACATTCCTCATAATAGGAATGATTTTGCAAATGCATTAGCAACGTTGGCCTCCTTAGTTTACATACCGGATAAGGAAAACATGCCAAGCATCACGTTTACTCTGCAAAGAGCCCCAATCTATGGGAATTACATTGGAGAAGTATTGGACGAGCTACCTCCAATCCACAACCCTTGGTACCAACACATCAAGGAGTATCTGCGAGATGGATTTACACCCGCTGAGTCGAGCCTAACTGAGAAGAGGCGGATTCATCTATTTGATATGAAATTCTACCTGAGCGGAGATGCACTCTACAAAAGAGATGCTGGATTAGGTCTCCTTAGATGTCTGGATAAAGACCAAGCTCAGAGACTCATGAATGAGATCCATGGTGGAGTATGTGGCCCTCACATGAGCGGACCCCTACTTGTCAAGAAGATTCTCAGAATGGGGCATTATTGGCTTACACTCAAAGCTGACTGTGATGATCACGTAAGAGGTGCTATCAATGCCAGATTCATGGGAATGCTATACACGCCCCTCCAAGGGAACTCCACAATATGAGTTCGCCATGACCCTTCTTAATGTGGGGAATGGACGTGATCGGGCCCATCGAGCCCAAAGCCAGTAATGGACATCGATTTATATTCACCATGATCGACTACTTCACCAAATGGGTAGAAGCAGCTTCCTTCCCCAAGGTTACTAAAGAAGTCATCATTGCTTTCATCAGAAACAATGTTGTTTGTCGATATGGACAACCAGAGGTCATTGTGTTAGACAATGCTAAGAACCTCAACAACAAAATGATGGAGGAGTTATGCAGAAAATTCCACATCAAACATCTCAACTCCGTCATCTACCGACCAAAGATGAATGGTGCTGTTGAAGCGGCTAATAAAAACATCAAAAAGATCATGCAGAAAATGTCCGCCAATCACAAAGGATGGCATGACCTCTTTCCTCTGACTTTATTAGCCTACAAAACTTCCCTGCGAACTTCCACTGGGGCAACCCCCTACTCACTAATCTATGGGATGGAAGCAGTGCTCCCCATAGAAGTGGAAATGGAATCCCTCAGTATTGATGGATGCTCAGTTGGGTGAAGACCAATGGGTACAAGACATGTATCACCAATTGTCTCTGATAGACGAAAGGCGAGCAGCGGCTATCTTCCATGGTCAATTATATCAGCAAAGGATCACACGATCCTACAACAGAAAAGTCCGACTACGGCAATTCAAACAATATGACTTGGTTTTGAAAAAGATCATTGACAACCAAGATCAATCCAAGGGAAAATTCGCTCCTAACTGGGAAGACACATTTATTGTCAAGGATGTATTGACAGGAGGTGCTCTCAGGTTGCAAGAAATGGATGACGATGAATTTCCACAGCTTATCAACTCAGACATCGTGAAGTGGTACTATGTCTGAAGTTACCATCAAACAAACATCCTGGTTTTGATCATCAAATCATCAGTCATTCAGGTTTTGAACCCTCTCCTTGTTGCATACTCTTCTGCCCCTCAAGGAAACATACACTTCAAACCAGCAGCCTGGTTTCACTTCATTTCGAACCTTTCTCAAGTTCGGTTATCCTGAAGACGGGATTGAACCTTTCTCAATTTCGGTTATCCTGAAGACGGGATTGAACCTTTCACACATGCAGTTTATCCTTAAGATGGGATCAAACTTTTCACACCTGCAGTTTATCCTGAAGACGGGATTAAACTTTTCTACGCTTGCATTTTGTCCTGAAGACGGGATAAAACTTTTTCCACACTTGCAGTTTATCCCCATTATGGGATTAAACTTTTTTCTCCCCAAAGTATAGCCTGCACATGGGATTTACGCTTCTCTTCAGCTGCGATTCGTCCTGAGGGGCGAATTACGTCGATCTGATCTCCCTGATACCCGGGGGTACGTAGGCAACCATATTCTATATGGCCCTGTCGTAACAATAAAAAAAAATAAAAACATTTCTACCCTTTCTTCACAAAAACATCTAATGGAAGTGCTATCTGCAATGGCCACATCCCTAGCAGATAAGGCGGCATCCCACTCCCCAATCAATGCATCCCTAGCTGATCTAGCCTCATCCCTCTCCAATAGAGCGGTATCTTTCTCATCAAGAGCTGTCAACATCGCGGCCCTAGCCTGATCTCTGTCATAGGTCATCAGATGTAAGCTATGCTCCAAATGATGTGCCGAATACTGGGTAACAGTGGCACTCGGGGTGGGAGAATCCATCACAAATGCTGGCAGCCCAGCAGTCAAGTCATCGGTGGGAATAACAGCCTCCTTATAGGCTCCTCATCGTCAGAATCAGTCCCCTGCACAGGGATACTGCCGTAGCCGATGCAGTCTCTGTCTCCATCCATGCGGAATACTCTGCAGAACAACTTGGATGACTAACAGAAAACTCAGCCAGCTCTCGTTGATCCCAACAGGCATACAACCTGGATCTGTCCTCCGCTGACAAACGGTGTGACGCGAAGCGCTGACTCATTGCCCCCTCATATAGATGAAAATCCTGAAACTGGTCAAACTGACACATCACGGCCAGTGGGTGGTAAGTGATCATGCCCCTCAAACCAGCTAGAGGGAGATAACCCATGCCCGGAGCATGAGTAATGAAGCTGTAGGGTGAGCTGAGCCCTGAACACGACAATATATCAAATGGATCTCCAATCTCTGCCAGGAAACCTGACCAAGATGCAGCATCTGTACACTCCACAGGCTGAAAGGAATACGTCATGGCTATGTCATGGGTGAAACAAAATCCATGATATCTAAATGTGCCAATCGATCTTAAGTGTGACATAAACCACACATACAGCATGACTGAGCTACCTGTGAATACTCCTACCGGATAAGTGCAGCAGTATGTAGCTGACCTCAAGGTCTCTGCAATGATCATCGGAATAATGGTATGACCCTCCCTAAGAGCTCTCACTGCCATGACGAAACCGATATCTAGCTCATCCATGTACCGCGACATGTTGACGTATGACAATACGCATAGAAGTAGTACATCTACTCTGGCTGAACGCCAATGATCCTCCGGTGTGGTGAAATCCTCAGAATGCCGTGCATAGCTGTCCTCAGAGCCAAACCTGTCAAACAGGAAACGCTGGGATATAACGTGGCATGATGTAATCTCATCCTATACCACTCTGTACCTCAAACTTGTGAGAGTTATGAACTGTCTACTCATGTCTCCCATCACCATGTGTACGCAAGGTCTGTCCAGAGACAGCATCGTCAATCGTGCATATTCCTCCAAAGTAGGAGTCAACTCACGGGTCCCAAATTGGAATACCTGTCTGTCCAGAACCCAGTGCTCTAGCATGCCCTCTACAAATCTTGGAGAAACGTGAAACATCAACAGGGTCATAGTATGCTGCAACAAATCATCTACGATCACCATGTCTGATGGTGATATACTATCATACCATGAGCGCATACCAGATACCACCACAAATGGTGGGGTATGATCAATACAGCTAACTGTCGAAGAAGACATCTGTACGGGCCGTGTCATAAGACCATCCAGGGGTCAATGCTGAGTATCTCTGGACATACATACATATACATAACACAATAACATGCATGATACAATAGATGGTAATATGATATAGGGAATAGAAAACTGTACATACATTCCTAAGTATATCATTATTTAATACATCTCTATACAGCTAAAATATAGGGAAATGAGGCGAAGCTACCCAACATATAACAGAGGCCTATCAAAAGATATAGCGAGAATGGGGCGAAGCTACCCAGCAGCTAACAGAGGCCTATCAAAAGAAATAACGAGAAATACATCAGAAAAAGTCAATGGTGTCGATGTCTACATCATCGATCTGGTCCACCTGATGTAACTCCTCCTGAGTCACTTGATCTCTATCTACAGGGATGTCAGGCCGATACAAGGGAGGATCTGCGCCGGCAAAACCATATGGGTCACCTGAGGGACCAGCGCCAGAGCTGGAAGGATCAAAAGTATCTACCTCTGCAGGATCTCTGCCCTAATGCCGAATGAAAAGATGTGACCGGTCCAGTTGCCGAGTCAATCTGTGTCACATGAGTCGGATCTCTGACACAGGCTAGCCAATCCGTCATTATCACGGATCCTGGAATCATATCCCCCATAAATTGTGTGGCGCGGGTCTGAGCTCCAATGGTACGAGGGATCCACTAATGTTGGAACATCTCCTGAGAACAGGGGCCTTCTGACAATGTAAAACCGTCAATCCCCAACAATGGGACGTCAATGGCGGGTGACTGTGAAACAGGCCAATAACGCCTGGCAGGAGGCAAGATCGGCATACGGATCTCTCATGTAGTGCTCCTAATAGCACACTCTCCTAAATAGAGCTCCCATCCTCCATTTGTGAAGAGAGGAATCCTGCGGGTGAAAATGACGTACTCTACTCCAGTCGGGTACCCATCCTCAAAACAAACTCCCAAATGCTCTCCAGAGTAGGGAATCCATGTGATGACATCAGCTGTCAATAGCTCCAGCTATAGGCGACAATGAGTGAAACCCTCAGCAACAGGGACCTCCGCCAGTGTGGAATGATGCCATCTCCGTCCTCGTGGATAGGTATCTAAACCTAACACGCTCACACGACACAAACAAGGGAGCCTCTCATAGGCCCAAAACTGCCAACACAAAGGCAAACATCTGCTGTCAGTCAACACTCTTAACCTATACATGGGAAAAGACAAGAGAAACACTCACCAGCAGAAACGGGTAGAATCCTAACCACGCCTCGGTCAAGCCCTGCGATTGCATGCGCATTCCCATGAGGAAGTAGGCAAAGGTGTAGGAACCCCAATCATACTCTCCTATACGGTCCACGTGTCGAGTGTCGTTGATCAAAGCAAAGGACACCGTAGAGGAATTATCTGCTATGAAGCAGCCCCTAATGATCAGCAGGAACAATCGCCGAAGAATGTGATCCCTGACTCTCACATCATCGGGTATGGGCTCACTCAACAGCCCGCTCATAGCATCTACGCTCAGAGGACCTGTACGAACAATCCTTCCCCTGAGCGCCTCCGCCGGAACTCCCAACAAGGATCTGACGGCCGTAGGGGTAATATTCGTTGTGCAAGGCACTGGCTCCCCTCCAAACTCCATACCTGTGATAAACCGCCAATCCATCGGCGTTATCATCACCTCACAGTCCAACAAATAGAGTGACTGAGTTTGGTGAAACCACCGCTCATACAATGCCCTGAGGTAACCCCAGGGACAGCGACGGGGTAGAATGGAGAAGAACCTCCCGAATCCCCAGCCATGGATGATTGCTCTATAGTCATCATGCAAGGCCTGATACATAGAGTGGATGCTAAACCAGTTCCCTCGAGGCTGTGTGAAGCCGGGAACCTACATCAAATGAAGATCAACATCAGACTCCTTGACTCCTCATCAATAGGAAATAAGGGAGATTAAAGATCTAACTTCATACCTCGTTTGCGTGCAGGTATACTGAAGGATGCATACTCAAGTTACCTAGAAGATATGGGTTCGCCACTTGAATACCTGGCAATTCCCTACGGGGAACACGTACAGCAGGAGCGGGAACCTCGAACGGTACATCCTCCTCTTCGTCCTCGACATTCGTCACCTCAACCTGAAGAGGACGTATCATCACCTCCGCCAAATGACGAGGCTGTCTCACGGAACGGCGCTGAGGCTCTTCAAAAGCCCTCCTCCGTACACCAGAAGTGGTCCTGCGGGAACTACTCGGCTGATCTGGATCCATAATATCTGGACAGCAAGTCTCCAAATCACCTCAGAAAGGGTGTGATAATTTCGTACCTGGAGTCTTTTCCAAAATACATTCTATGATTACATGCATAAATGCATTATTTTAACATACATCCAAAGTAGAGTTAAAAAATGCATTACTACCCAATGCCTACATTTTTGGGAAAATTTTGCCATAGCCCCCTTTGTAAATGAGACTATCCATATGCACATAGGCATGACTAGGTGTCCATTCAGTAACACACCTATACACAATCATATACATCCTGTATGCATTCATCACATCATAGTAAAAATCCGTAAGTGTAGTCTAATTACCAGGATTATTTTACTTTATGCCTTTACTCATTTGTCCTCAAATAGGATAAGAAATGACAGTAAAAGGTGCCAATTTGACTATGTCAAAAGTCAAATTTTTTTACATCATTATGTTCAACATGGTTTAATACTAACATTTACTATGTTGAATATTTTTTATCAAGTCATATCATCATGCATATTCACTACTATGTGTCTAAATGCATCTCATGCGATAAGTCATTTTCCAACGGACAAAAATTGGAAAAAAATACATGCATGTGTTACCAGGACAGTGAAGAACGCTTGTACGGTGACAGAATATGCAGAAAGTTGCCCGAACTCAGCAGATCTGAAGAAGAGCTCTCGGATTTCCTTCGCTGCGCAACTTGAAAATGACTTAAAAAGCAACCAGCCACCTATACATAGGCACGGCTGGCCGCAGGCTAACTTGCGGCTCCTGCAGGTACACCTGCGGCCCCTCTACATGGGTACCACACCTCCAGCTCGCTCCAGTTAAAGTTTCAAAGGAGGTCTCACAAGCTGAAAAGGCCAAATCAGGAATAAAAATGCTACGCGATTGAGCGGAATAGCCTGAAATCCTGGTTTCTCGTCGGTCAGAGTTAAACTCTCGTCGCCTCAACGGTGTTTGCCTGAATGCAGGGTATACTATCCCAATGAGCTCAACTTTTATAAACCATGCTCGGCAATACCCCATAAAGGTCCGATGTCGTCATTTACAAGGTCACAACCCTAAACAATCCCCGGCGGGGGTTACAACGCAAAACCACGAAATATTAAACCTCCCCGACGGGGGTTGCAAAGCTGAAGTTATCAAGCATCTACGTGTCCCCCGTGGGGGTCACAACGCACATCCTTCAAGCATCTACGTATCCCCGGCGGGGGTTACAGCGCAATGCAACCATTGATACACACATCAATGAAGGTCAAGCAGCCTTGACGTCATGTCAGCCGATGGCAAGTAAACCCATCGAAGAAACCTTCCCCAGCAAGGGTTACAATGCAATGCTACCATTGACACATACATCAATGAAGGTCAAGCAGCCTTGACAGTACACCCAACAGGGATCTATCCGGTGATACACACATCAACGAAGGTCAGGCAACCCTGATAGCGACAACACTGTTGGCAGTAACTCCGACAGTATGAGGGAACATGTTATACACATCCTTAAACAGACAAAGCCTTGCACCCACAGATCTCTTACACACAAGAGGCACCTCTGTGGAATATAAGCCAGTGTCTAGGATTCAAGACTTTGGTGATAGCCCCAACGTCGACATCCTTGGAGACTTGGATCGCATGTCCAAGCCATCACTGATTGTCATCCCAACAGGATTATATGGCAATCATGCATCATACATTTGCATCATGTTGCTACATATAGCATCATTTTTACTTTGCTTGCATTTCAAGTGTCTAGGATTCTTTATCCTATCCATGCCTTGCATTGCATTAATATGATAAAGAGGGGCATCTGTAGACACTCAAAATTTTTTGCACTCCTATTACTAACATTACAGGAGGGTAGATTCGTCTTTTGGAGATAACCCTGAAAGACAACTTATAATCATTCCGGATACTACCGGAAGTTCAGTTCTAACCCGGAACACAAACCGGGAACGTCATGTCACCGGAACACACACCGAGAGTTCCATTTCCAATCTCGGAGATAACCCCGAGACATGCAGATCAAAAGACCGGCAACAACACCAGAGAGGATAGTTCTATCTCGGCAATAACACCGTGATGTTCAGTTCTAATCCCAGAGACAAACCCATCCTTGGTGATAGCCCCAAGTGATGCCATTGCAGTTCCGGCGATAACCCCAGAAATGCTTGTTTCAAATAAATGCAATCAGCTTCAGGCTCAGACATCCTGTAAAGGCACACATACCTCAAACCCGGGACTAACAATGTGCAGACAGGAACACGTACAGATGACAGTGAGGCATACAAACAAGTAGCAGTCCAATCTCAGATGTAACCCTGAGCAACGTTTGCTTTTCGCTTAAACCGGCGATATCCCTGGTGAGGAGTCAACACTTCATCTTACTGTCTCAACAAGATGATATCGCGGCATACCAACAAGTAGTGCAATCTCAGCTATAACCCTGAGCAACGTCTACTTTCAACTCAAACCGGCGATAACCCCGGCGAGGAGTCAAACATCATCTTGTTCCTTCGACAATGGCACATCGTCTCAACACTTCATACATACATACATCCAACGATGTCCCACAAGGGCCGAGGAGTGACAATCCTGAGTGACTATTACG
The DNA here is from genome assembly GCA_016801055.1 of Panax notoginseng. NCBI lineage: Eukaryota > Viridiplantae > Streptophyta > Magnoliopsida > Apiales > Araliaceae > Panax > Panax notoginseng. The sequence continues at coordinate 146,866,448 of CM029017.1, forward strand.
TGTGGCAGTACTTTGGATAGAATTTGAAGCTTGAAGACCATGGGCATAAACCCCTCTTCCTGACTTCGTACAACCTCTAATCCATGTCATTGCGTAACTCTCAACACAAGCGGTCCGAAAAAGGTCAGATATATCTCATTCGGATGCTCGGATTGAAGTTCTGCAAGTTCGAGCGGATATTACAGTGCACGAGTGCACGTACTACGAGACGACGGGACCCGCAGGCTCGAATGCATCACAACCAGCCGCAGGTGTACCTGCGGCCATCCGTCTATATATACAAGCCTTGGATCAGCCCTTTGAAGAGAGAGAGAGAGCGAAGGAAAAAGGCGAGGAAGCCCTGTCTATTTTACTCTGCATACACATCTTTTGAGTGTTTCCTCTTCTTTAAACACTAGTTAGCTCACATATAGCTATCTTTTATCTGGCGGGAGCTGAGTGTTTATCCATTTAAAGTCATAGAAGTCTACTTTGGCAGCCCACTGTAAGCCTTCTTACATTTTCTAAAGCCTTCTTCTCATATAGCACACACTGTTATACACATTGAGAGTCGTGTTGTGTGCGTTTGTCCGGACTTCGATCCGTGATTTTCATTTCTGTCTGTATATATATACTAATATATGTATATATTTCATATATATGGACTAACATTATCGACTTATGTCTCGATTGAGCCTAGACTTCGGTCTAGAGCGTTTAATTGCTTATATATATATATATATATATATATATATATATATATATATATATGTACTTATATATATAAACTGTGGTCAGACTCTGTCTAATGAGCCTGGATTTTACATTCGGTGCGTTTAATTGCTTATATATATATACTTATATATATAACTGTTGTCAGACATATCTGATGAGCCTGGATTTACATCCAGTGCGTTTACTCGCTTTTATATATATATATATATATATATATATATATATATATATATATATATATATATATTTACATTTATGTCAGGCCTGGAGTTCACTTCGTGGCCTTTTACAACTTTATTTACATTCCGTCCTGCCTGGAGTTTACTTCGTGGCAGTTGATCGCTTTTACAACTTTATTTACATTTTATCCCGCATGGAGTTTACTTCGTGGCAGTTGATCATGTCCATATATATATATATATATATATATATATATATATATATATATATATATATATATATATATATATATATATAACTGCTTACTGCTTTCCACACAAATTGCAATATCATGTGAGCCTAGGAATCATGTGATTATAGGTTCAGTCTACTGAATTTAGATTCGGTTCCCATGATGGACATTTTCTGGCTGTAAGCAGCTTGTACATTATTTTACAGTGTCTGATTTTCCTTGGATGATTGTCATGCCCATGAGGAGTTCGGCACTGCTGTATATTATTTGTTCGAGAATGCTTCGCATCTCGAAAATAAAAGCAAACAAGTCGAACATTTAACAATAAAATGGAAGTATGAAAAGGTCTCAATTTCTATTGAGCACAGAGTTTGAAAAACTTTTTTTACAAAACTTCATTGCTATATCTTGGTTAAAATTGAATTTTTCTATAAAATTCAAATCTTGTGTATATAGGTGCGAACGAGGCCTCGCACTACTTTCAAATAATTGCACATTGATCCACACACACACACACATTCATATAACAAAATCTTTGAAAAGTGGCGGTCACCGTGGAAACACAGATGTCGGGGGGTGCCTTCCCTCTGCATAATCAAACCCCCGAACCCAAAATAAATCACGATTTCACAGACCCGTTTAGCAATGTCAAATCACTGGGTCAATGTGCAAACCTTTTTTGGTTGCGTTGGTGCAACCAGTTAAATACACCAACTGGCGACTCTTAAAGTCAAATCGTCGACATTATACATGTCGGACCTTTTTCATTTGTTTTTTCAAACAAATCTCACATTAACATGAGAACACCAAAGAACAAGTAAAGAAAATGGACACTAAAAAATCCCGACGTCGACAATAACTTTTTTGGTTTCTTACTTGACTTGTGAATTGTCCAAGCTTTTTGAAAGAACTATCTTATCTCATCCATCATATTTCAAATTGGGTCAAGTTTTTGCTTTGGATGATTTCTTAACGTATTTTGTTTTGATAAAAACCTTGCACTGTGATTTCAATCTGCATAACTTAAATTGTGGTATCATATTAATCTGGATAATGTGTGTTGTCTTTTTATTTCTGTGAGATACACATTTTTACTTGATTGTTAATCTCTTTAATATCTTAAGATGTAGGAGTATTAAGATCATACCGTGTTTTGTGTCTGCTTCAGCATGCCTTGTAGCTTCTTAATATCAAAATTGAAGGCATAGTGGAAATTGAAATTTTAAAATTCAAACTGTCCTCGCCCTTTTTGAGAGCAATATATATTAGCTTTTAGAATTTGCTTTTTCTTGGTTGCTTTAAAGTTTGAACTGACGAGTGGGGACTGTTCCAAGTGGTTTTAATGTTGGTGTATTATGTATAGGTTGCCAAAGATCCGCCAGGCAAAGAAATAAATGCACTTGAGCAGCACATAAAGAACCTGTTATCCCCATCAACCCCATTTTTCTTCAACACTCTGTATGATCCTTATAGAGACGGTGCTGATTTTGTCCGTGGCTACCCATTCAGTCTACGTGAGGGTGTCCTTACTGCAGTTTCCCACGGCCTTTGGCTTAACATCCCGGATTATGATGCACCCACTCAGCTAGTCAAGCCTCGTGAGAGGAACACCAGGTACAAAACCAATTTAGCTATGTACTTGTATAAAAGAACATATTTTGGCCTTTAATTTTCTGTAATGTGTTTCTTTTATCAGATTTTGAATTCTATTCCAATTTCACAGGTTTGTTGATGCAGTTATGACTATACCAAAGGGAGCCCTCTTCCCCATGTGTGGTATGAATCTGGGATTCAACCGTGAATTAATTGGGCATGCAATGTACTTTGGACTAATGGGTGATGGTCAACCAATTGGGCAGTACGATGACATGTGGGCTGGTTATTTTTGGTGCACCAAGGTATTGTCTGGTTATTTTTGTGGTGTTCACTTCTTAACTATATACTAACCATATTGACTCTGAATACTTTTTTTAGCACGTTTATTGCCATTTGTTCCAACATTTTGAATTACACATAAAGCTAGTGAATTTTCGTGTAATAATTTTCTTAACTCTATGGCAAACTAAGACCTGGACTGAACCAACTCTAGATATCTTACGAACAATCATTTAGATCTGTACTCATGGCTGTTCTGTTATGGCGTGTGTAGGTGATATGTGATCACTTGGGCTTGGGAATCAAGACTGGTCTGCCCTACATCTGGCACAGCAAAGCAAGCAACCCATTTGTGAACTTGAAGAAGGAATACAAAGGCATCTACTGGCAAGAAGAGCTGATCCCATTTTTCCAGGAAGTTACCCTTCCGAAGGACTGCACCACCGTTCAAAAATGGTACCTTGAACTCTCCAAGCAAGTGAGGGCAAAGCTCGGTGAGATGGATGAATATTTCAACAAGTTGGCAGATGTCATGGTCACATGGATTGAAGCTTGGGATGAGTTGAATCTACCCAGTGGAGATGCTGCCGCGTTAAACTCGCCAATGTCAAAATAGAGAAACACTATTAATTAATAGTTAATTTATTCTCTTTTCGTGAGATATTGAGGCCTGTATCTGATTCCTGAGTCTCATGCGTGGGATAGACTGCACAGACAGGTTATTCCCAACAGAATAATAAAGAATGGAACCAGGTCATGCGTAAACGCACCGACATGATATTTCGACAGAATAATAAATAATGGAACCAGGTCCGGCGTAAAACGCACAGACAGGATATTCCAACAGAATAATAAATAATGGAACCAGGTCAGGCGTAATACGCACCGACATGATATTCCAACAGAATAATAAAGAATGGAATAACAACGGAAATCACCATGCATGCGATAGACCGCATAGACAGGTTATTCCAACAGAATAATAAAGAATGAAATAAAAACGGAAACCACCATGCATGCGATAGACCGCTCAGACAGGTTATTCCAACAGAATAATAAATAATGGAATAACATAAGAAGTTCACCAAGTATAGGGTAGCCCGCGTTTACAGGTTATTCTAACAGAATAATAAATAATGGAATAACAGCAGTTCTCTTCATGAATACAAAAGAAATAATACCCCTTACCTTTGAAAGAAGAGTATTCCGACTGGTAGGGCGATGATATACTCGAAGAAAACTTGCACTACGCTCAAAGCTTTCTCAAACTCTAAATAAATACACTCAAGATTATAAAAGAAGAACTCTCTCTATAGTTTCTCTCTCTAGAGTTTTAGTAAATTCGTAAGAAATAATGAAGGAATGAGCTTCTATTTATAGAAGAATGAACTGCATAGTAAGTAATTCATGAACGGTCCAGATTGATTTACTTTTAATCGGACGGTCCATATTTAAAGCAAAATCTTTTAAATAAAATATAATATATTTTATTTATAATCTAATAAAATGAATAACTTTATAAAAGATATTACTATGCAAATACAATGCATGCACTATGCAAATACTCTGCATAATAAAATATAATATATTCTAATTATTGTCTAATAAAACAGATAATTTTATAAAAGTATTCTGTTTTATATAAAAAAATTTTACTATTAGCCTAATAAAACGAATAACTTTATAAAAGTATTCTGTTTTATATAAAAAGTTTTTCTGTTTTATTACATTAATAATACCAATAAAACAAAATTGAGTGACTTATTACGTAAGCATCAATAATCAATACCGTGTGCTACTATGCAACCACGCGTATTACTGTACTTTTAACACCGGGTGTTTTAACAGTTAACGGTAAAACTTTCGTAGTTATTTTCATAAAAATATTTTTGTCGTTTTCTCAATCCGACAATAATTTCGTTGTGGGATCTACCAATGATTGTACCGTCGTACGAATATTCTCCGATAAAAATAATATTCCCCGACTAATCGAATATTCCCCGACACAACGAATATTTTATATCAACTTGCTTACTTTGTAAAAAAAAATTTCACATATTACCCTTAACTTTAAACTTTTATCAATTTAACAATTTACCAAAATAGAAAAATTGAATACTTTAATTTCATAAAATTCGGGATCTCACAGTAACGTGACAGAAAATCGGATAGAGGTAAACTAGGAACGCAGGGGAAATCGAAGTCGAGGGGCAGGACTCCTAAGCCTAAGGAGTATAAGTGTTTCAGATGTCGCGAGACAGGACACTTCAAAAGGGACTGTCCATACAAGAATAAGGGTGAAAGAACAGGGAAGCAAACAGAATCTACGAAATCCGCAAACGTCGTGGAGGAATAATCGGATGATGGGGATATGTTGTCAGTTTCAACAAACACGGACGTGACAGACTCGTGGATTTTGGATTCAGCATGTTCGTTTCACATGACGCCTAACAGGGAGTGGTTTGACACCTACAAATCGGTGAATTGTGGGACAGTTCTGATGGGTAACAATGCTTCGTGCAACGTTATTAGAATAGGCACAGTGAAGATAAGGATGTTTGATGGTGTTGTGAGAACTCTGGCTGAGGTGAGACATATCCCAGGTTTAAGGAAGAATCTGATTTCATTAGGAACCTTGGACTCTAATGGTTGTGAGTTCAAAACTGGTGGTGGAGTCATGAGAGTGACGAAGGGTGCTCTAGTAATAATGAAGGGTTTTAAGGTTAACGGAAATATCTATCGGATGATATGTGTGACGCCCCCAAAATTAGGTATATATCACCCATCTTGGGTCGCCAGATACATGGTACATAAATTTAAATACAACTTAATTGTACAACAGTCGTGTAAAATACGACAAAACATAGCTGAGAGTTTTAATACAAATATTGCCTTCTAGACAATATCCACTATCAAAGGAGTCCTCATTATATTTATTATTACACTATTTCACATAATAGTGAGGACTACTAATGCACCATCTAGGACCATCACTCTATTTCCCGACTAGTCCCAGTTACGTTCTCATTTCCTAAAGAGAACAATGAAAGAAAGGGTGAGCTCAACTAGCCCAGTAAGAAATATTATAACTAAGATAATGCAGAATAAATTATCGTTAGCCTTCAATAGTGTTAAACTGATACAATATAACAAACATCAAGTTTAACTGCAGCGGAACAAATAATCCATTAGAAGAGTCAAGTAGAGAATAAAATCTACTATCTTTTATGATTTATAAGGTTTTTCATCACTTTTATCGTTGAGACTCAGCTCAATAAATAATCCACATCATCAAATCATCCCTGCACTACAGGTCAAGGATATTATTTAGTATCACGACCACGAATTATCCATGCACTACGGGCCAAAGATAATCGTGTTTTCATCAACGGTCCTGATCATGCCATAAAACAATTCATCTTTGCACCCTTAGCCGAAGAGAATCCATAGCCATAATCATATCAAAAACTGTCCATCAATGCACTACGGCCAATGAGAATTTTTACCACATCATTCGTCACATTACGATCATGATTATACCGAATAATCCCTAGTCATAATCACACCAAGTCCATCTATGCACTACGGGCCAAAGATGACTTTTACCACATCATTTGTAACATTACGGTCATGATTATACCGAATAATCCCTGGTCATAATCATACCAAGTCCATCTATGCACGTAAGCCACAGATGACTTTCAACAATATAAACATGAGGATGATGACAATTGTAAGACCCCAACTTTTATAAATAAAGATGAATTTTCTATAAATATTATTTTTGAAAATTATGGAATGAATTTGATATAATGTTATAGTTGTGGGTAATATTTATAATTTTTGCAAAGTGCGCAAGTTGTTATATAATATTCGATTGGTCGGAAAATATTCGTTTTAACAAGGAATATTCGTACAACGGCAGAATCATTGGTGGACCCCACAACAGAATTATTGTCGGATTGAGAAAACGACAAAAATACTTTATAAAAATAAAGGCAAAAGTTTTACCGTTAACTGTTGAAACACCCAGTGTTAAAAGTACAGTAATACGCATAGTTGCGTAATAGCACACAGTATTGATTATTAAGGCTTACGTGAGAAGTCATCTCAGTTTTATTTTATTACTTATATATATATATATATATATATATATATATATATATATATATATATATATATATATATATATGTAAGTTGTCAAGTTGTCAAGTGAGTGGGGGAAAATTTTGATAATTAGTCAAGGGATGGGAGATTTTTATCAAGTGGGTGGGATTGGGAAATTGTTATTCACGTGGGGGAGTACAATTATTATTATTATTATTATTATATATATATATATATATATATATATATATATATATATGTATAGCTTTGTTGACAAAGTGGGGGGGGGGGAATTTGGCTAGATTACATAATGGTGCATTATTGCATTATTAAATATATGCAAGATTGAAAAACTTGGCTGATGAAATCAATTGAAGTCATGGGCCTTGATATTGTCTACACATGTTATATATATATATATATATATATATATATATATATATATATATATATATATATATATATATATATATATATATTATTTAAAAGATTTTGCTTCAAGTATGGACCGTCCGATTAAAAGTAAATCAATCTGAACCGTTCATGAATGAGTTACTATGCCATCCATTCTTCTATAAATAGAAACTCATTCCTTCATTATTTTCTTACGAATTCACTGAAACTCTAGAGAGAGAAAAATTATAGAGGGAAAGAAGAAGAGAAGTCTGCTACCTTTCTTTTCCTATATCCAGTTTCTTTTACGGTAAGGGGTATTATTTCTTTTGTATTCATGAAAAGAACTTCTGTTATTCCATTCCTTATTATTCTGTTGGAATAACCTGTATACACGGGTTACCCTATACTTGGTGAAATTCTTCTGTTATTCCATTCTTTATTATTATGCTCGAATATCCTGTCTGTGCGTTTTACGCCAGACCTGATTCCGTCTTTATTATTCTGTTGAAATATTTTGTCTGTGCGTTTTACGCCGTACTTGGTTCCGCCTTTATTATTCTGTTGAAATATCCTATCTGTGCGTTTTACGTCGGACCTGGTTCCATTATTTATTATTCTGTTGGAATAACCTGCCTGTGCGGTCTATCGCATGCCTGGTGATTTCTTTTGTTATTTCATTCTTTATTATACTCAGTTGGTTAAAGTTTTGGCTTTTATACTCCATGAAATTAGTGGAATATCCTTGATATTTGCGCTTCATCCATTATCTTTTTATGAAAATATTTATCCGAACATTCTTGAATTTTACTCTACAAAGCAGTATCATGTTGACAATTTAGACGTTATTGGTTCCTGGATAAATTAATTCTTGAACTTGTTTTATTGAATTCTTATATCATTGTCATCATCCTCATGTTTATATTTTGTTGAAAGTCATCTGTGGCCTGTAGTGCATAGATGGACTTGGTATGATTATGACCAAGGATTATTCGGTGTAATCATGACCGTAATGTTACAAATGATGTGGTAAGTCCTCATTGGCCCGTAGTGCATTGATGGATAGTTATTGACATGATCATGACCATTGATGAATACACGAATATCTTTGGCCCGTAGTGCATGGATAATTTGTGGTTGTGATACTAACGAATATCATTGGCCGAAATACAAGGATGATGTGGATTATTTATTAAGCTGAGTCCCAGCGATAAAAATGATGAAAAACCTTTTAAATCATAAAAGATAGTAGATTTTATTCTCTACTTGACTCTTTTAATGGATTGCTTGTTCCGCTGCAGTTAAACTTGATGTTTGTTATATTTTATCAGTTTAGCACTATTGAAGGCTAATGATAATTTATTCTACATTATCTTAGTCATAATATTTCTTACTGGGCTAGTTGAGCTCACCCCTTTCTTTCATTGTTCTCTTCAGGAAATGAGAACGTAGCGGGGACTAGTCGGGGAATGGAGTGACGGTTCAGATGATAGCATTAGTAGTCCTCACTATTCTATGAAATAGTGTAAAAATAAATGTATTGAGGACTTATTTTGAGTTTGAATACTGTTTAAAAGACAATGTTATATTAAAACTCACAGCTTATGTTTTGTCGTATTTTACACGACAGTTGTATAATTAAGTTTTTATTTGTATTTTGTACCATATATTTGACGACTTAGAATATGTGATGTATACCTATTTTGGGGGCGTCACAACAATGACATAATAATTTAATAAAACAAGTTCAAGGACTAATTTATCTAGGAACCAATAACGTCCAAATTGTCAACAAGATACTTCTTTGTAGAGTAAAATTCAAAAATACTCAAAAGAATATTTCCATGAAAAGATACTAGATGAAGCCCAAATATCAAGGATATTCCACTAATTTCATGGAGTATAGAAGCCAAAACTTTAACCAACTAAGTATAATAAAATATATGAAACTACAAGTGGATTTTCGCCCGCCATGCGGTAATCCACGTAAACAGATCATTTCCACAATTTAATAAGTAATGAATACAAATGATCATTCACCATGCATGTTGTAATCCATATAAACATGTTATTCCAACAGAATAATAAAGAATGTAATAACAGAAGGATTCACCATGCGTGCGATAGACTGGACAAACAGGTTATTCCCAACAGAATAATAAATAATGGAACCATGTTCGGCGTAAAACGCACAGACAAGATATTCCGACAGAATTATAAATAATGGAACCAGGTCCAGCGTAAACGCACAGACAGGATATTCCGACAAAATAATAAAGAATAAAATAATAAATAATAGAACCAGGTCAGGCATAATACGCACCGACAGGATATTCCAACAGAATAATAAAGAATGGAATAACAACGGAAATCACCATGCATGGGATAGACAACACATATAGGTTATTCCAACATAATAATAAAGAATGGAATAACAAAGGAAATCACCATGTATGCGATAGACCGCACAGACAGGTTATTCTAACAGAATATTAAAGAATGGAATAATAAAAGAATTTCAACATGTATGCGATACTTCGCATAAACAGGTTATTCCAACATAATAATAAAGAATGGAATAATAGAAGAATTTCACCATGTATGCGGTACTTCGCATAAATAGGTTATTTCAACATAATAATAAAGAATGGAATAATAGAAGAATTTCACCATTATGCGGTACTTCGCATAAATAGGTTATTCTAACATAATATTAAAGAATGGAATAATAGAAAATTTTTGCCATGTATACAGTACTTCGCATAAACAGGTTATTCCAACATAATAATAAAGAATAGAATAATAGAAGAATTTCACCAAGTATAGGGTAGTCCGCGTATACAGGTTATTCTAACAGAATAATAAAGAATAGAATAACAGAAGTTCTCTTCATGAATAAGAAAGAAATAATACCCCTTACCTTTGACAGAAGAGTACTCCGACTGGTAGGGCGAGGATATACTCGAAGAAACTTGCACTATGCTCAAAGCTTTCTTAAACTCTAAAGAAATACGTTCAAGATTATAGAAGAAGAACTCTCTCTATAGTTTCTCTCTCTAGAGTTTCAGTGAATTCGTAAGAAATAATGAAGGAATGAGCTTCTATTTATATGAGAATGGACTGCATAGTAACTAATTCATGAACGGTCCAGATTAATTTACTTTTAATCGAACGGTCCATATTTAAAGCAAAATCTTTTAAATAAAATATAATATATTCTATTTATAATCTAATAAAATGAATAACTTTATAAAAGTATTCTGTTTTATATAAAAAAAAATTACTATGCAAAACACTAGGCAGACACTATGCAATACTATGCATAATAAAATATAATATATTATAATTATTGTCTAATAAAATAAATAACTTTATAAAAGTATTTTGTCTTATATAAAAAGATTTTACTATGCAAAATACTATGCAGACACTATGCAACACTATGCATAATAAAATATAATATATTCTAATTATTGTCTAATAAAACAAACAACTTTATAAAAATATTCTGTTTTATATAAAAAGATTTTACTATGCAAAATACTATGCAGGCACTATGCAGCACTATGCATAATAAAATATAATATATTCTAATTATTATCTAATAAAACAAACAACTTTATAAAAGTATTATGTTTTATATAAAAAGATATTACTATGCAAAACAGTATGCATACACTATGCATAATAAAATATAATATATTCTAATTATTTTCTAATAAAACAAAACTGAGTGACTTATCACGTAAGCATCAATAATCAAATACCGTGTGCTACTATGCAACCATGCGTATTACTGTACTTTTACTGCCAAGTAGTTCAACAGTATTAACTGTAAAACTTTCGCCGTTATTTTCATAAAATATTTTTGTCGTTTTCTCAATTTGACAATAATTCCATTGCGGGGTCCACCAATGATTGTGCCGTTGTACGAATATTCCCTGATAAAACGAATATTCCCCGACCAATCGAATATTTTATAACAACTTGCATACTTTGTAAAATTTATAAATACTACCCACAACTAATCAACTATAACGTTATATCAAATGCACACCATAATATTAAAAAATTTATTTCGAGAAAATTAAATATTTATTCATAAAATCTGGGTTCTCACAATCTCCCATCCTTATAAATTTCGCCCTTGAAATTTATGTACGTACCTGCTATGCCGAACAAGTGAGAATACCTCGACTTCATTTCATATTCTAACTCTTGAGGTATAACCTTTGAGTGTCGAATATAATCTTTCTTATCCAAGATTTTAACAAGTATCTCTTCATACGTTAAATCATCCGCTATCTCGTCCGGTTCTAAATCAATAATGCGGTTCGGATCGTCCACATATTTACGTAACATCGATACGAAAAAAAAAATGTTATGAACACGCGACATACTTGGCGGTAAAAGAAGTCTATAGGCCATAGTTTCTACTCGATCAAGGATTTCAAATGGGCCAATAAAATCGAGGGTTGAGAATTTCTCTCTTCATCGATTCTTGCTTCTAGAATAACGCCCTCTTGAACCTTCTTAATTCTTCACATTCATCAGCTCCGGGTGTGTAGCTTGAGCGGCTTTAACTTTATCGATTAAAGTCAATTCTACTCATATATTCGTTATCTTCACGTGGGTTCGTATATTTGCACTTGTAACTGCATACGATCTTCTACTTAACGCGTTAGTTACCATGTTCGCTTTTCTTATGATGGTATTGAATGGTACGATCATAATCTTCAATAGCTCGAGCCAACGTCTTTGGCACGTTATACGTTCATTTTGGGTGAAGAAATATTTGAGGGTTTAAGAAATGGGTTTTGTACTGGGGTTAATACAAAATTCAATTTCACGCTCTAGGGGTAGGCTAAGAAGTCTTCAAGAATACGTCAGGAAATTTATTAACGATAGAAATACCATTCAAAACTGTGACTCTCATCCAAGACTTGGATAGCACATGTAATGAAGGTTTCTCCTAACGGAGTTTCAATAGACAAGTCAAAGTTTAACTTCTTCGGAGTCAAATTTAAACGTTGAACACAAGCAAGAGAGATAAAAGAATGGGTAGAACCGACATCTAATAAGGTATAAACTTCACAAAAATTTATAATTAACTAACCCGTGCTAACTTCGTTCGGGTTACTCGCTTTCTGAGAAGTCACGAAAAATGCTCTTCCTGAAACCACTAACTTTGTTTTGTTCGTATCCGCCTTTGGTGCCACCGTCCCAGCTGGACTTGACTTCACTATACGACAAAATCGAGCTAAATGACCTTCTCTTCTTGAAATTTCCACTTCTATTATCTTGGCCATGATTACCACCGAAGTGGTTACCATTCTTGGCATGATAATTTCCCCCACGATGGTTATCATTGTTCCGATGGCCGTTGATACCGGTAAGATTATTATCGTGTTGTTGGTCGTTACCTTTTGGTTGTGCTAACTCATAATCGCTCTCCAATAACTGAGCTCTATTCACAACATCTGAATATAAACAAAGTTTATGAGAAATGAGGTATTGACGTATATCGAGTTTCAAACCTCTTAGAAACATTCGCATCATTCGCTCCTCATTATCGACCAAATGGGATGCAAATCGGGATAACTCCTTAAACCTAGCCTCGTACTGCGATACGGTGATATTATTTTGCTCCATTGCTTATCTCAATATTTTCATATGCTATTTTCAAACACTGTCACAAAACAAGGGTTAATTGACATATCACATATTATCCCTATACTCTGACCGACCAATTAAATAACAAGTAAACTTAGGTAGGTCATACTAGCGAAGGAATTTCCCGTCTCTCCCCTCCTAGTTCTTGTCTCATATCTCAGCCAGGGATCATATCCTTAAGCTTTGATACCAACTGTGACGCCTCCAAAATTAGGTATACATCACCCATCTTGGGTCGCCAGATACATGGTACATAAATTAAAATACAACTTAATTATACAACAGTCGTGTAAAATACGACAAAACATAGCTGAGAGTTTTAATACAAATATTACCTTCTAGACAATATCCACTCTCAATGGAGTCCTCAATACATTTATTATTACACTATTTCACATAAGAGTGAGGACTACTAATGCACCATCTAGGACCATCACTTTGTTCCCCGACTAGTCCTAGCTACGTTCTCATTTCCTGAAGAGAACAATGAAAGAAAGGGTGAGCTCAACTAGCCCAGTAAGAAATATTATGACTAAGATAATGCAGAATAAATTATCGTTAGCCTTCAACAGTGTTAAACTGATACAATATAACAAACATCAAGTTTAACTGCAGCAGAACAAGCAATCCATTAGAAGAGTCAAGTAGAGAATAAAATCTACAATCTTTTATGATTTAAAAGGTTTTTCATCACTTTTATCGCTGAGACTCAGCTCAATAAATAATTCACATCATCAAATCATTCCTGTACTACAGGCCAAGGTTATTATTTAGTATCACAACCACGAATTATGCATGCACTACGGGCCAAAGATAATCGTGTTTTCATCAACGGTCCTGATCATGCCATAAAATAATTCATCTTTGCAACCTTGGCCGAAGAGAATCCATAGCCATAATCATACCAAAACCTATCCATCAATGCACTACGACCAATGAGGATTTTTACCACATCATTCGTCACATTACGGTCGTGATTATACCGAATAATCCTTGGTCATAATCACACCAAGTCCATCTATACACTACGGGCCAAAGATAACTTTTACCACATCATTTGTAACATTACAGTCATGATTATACCGAATAATCCCTGGTCATAATCATAGCAAGTCCATCTATGCACGTAAGCCACAGATGACTTTCTACACAATATAAACATAAGGATTATGACAATGACATAATAATTCAACAAAACAAGTTCAAAAATTAATTTATCCAGGAACCAATAACGTCCAAATTGTCAACAAGATACTTATTTGTAGAGTAAAATTTAAAAATACTCAGAAGAATATTTCCATGAAAAGATACTGGATGAAGCGCAAATATCAAGGATATTCCACTAATTTCATGGAGTATAGAAGCCAAAACTTTAACCAACTGAGTATAATAAAATACATAAAACTACAAGTGGATTTTCGCCCGCCATGCGGTAATCCACGTATACAGATCATTTTCATAATTTAATAAGGAATGAATACAAAGGATCATTCACTATGCATGTGGTAATCCACATAAACAGGTTATTCCAACAGAATAATAAAGAATGGAATAACAGAAGGACTCACCATGCGTTAGATAGATTGCACAGACAGGTTATTTCCAACAAAATAATAAATAATGGAACCAGGTCCGGCGTAAAACGCACAGACAGGATATTCCGATAGAATTATAAATAATGGAACCAGGTCCAGCGTAAACGCATAGACAGGATATTCCGACAAAATAATAAAGAACAAAATAATAAATAATAGAACCAGGTCAGGCATAATACGCACCGACAAGATATTCCAACAGAATAATAAAGAATGGAATAACAACGGAAATCACCATGCATGGGATAGACAACACATACAGGTTATTCTAACAGAATAATAAAGAATGGAATAACAACGAAAATCACCATGCATGCGATAGACCGCACAGACAGGTTATTCTAACAGAATATTAAAGAATGGAATAATAAAAGAATTTCAACATGTATGCGATACTTCGCATAAACAGGTTATTCCAACATAATAATAAAGAATGGAATAATAGAAGAATTTCACCATGTATGCGGTACTTCGCATAAATAGGTTATTTCAACATAATAATAAAGAATGGAATAATAGAAGAATTTTACCATGTATGCGGTACTTCGCATAAACAGGTTATTCCAACATAATATTAAAGAATGGAATAATAGAAAATTTTTGCCATGTATACAGTACTTCGCATAAACAGGTTATTCCAACATAATAATAAAGAATAGAATAATAGAAGAATTTCACCAAGTATAGGGTAGTCCGCGTATACAGGTTATTCCAACAGAATAATAAAGAATGGAATAACAGAAGTTCTCTTCACGAATAAGAAAGAAATAATACCCCTTACCTTTGAAAGAAGAGTACTCCGACTGGTAGGGCGAGGATATACTCGAAGAAACTTACACTATGCTCAAAGCTTTCTTAAACTCTAAAGAAATACGCTCAAGATTATAGAAGAAGAACTCTCTCTATAGTTTCTCTCTCTAGAGTTTCAGTGAATTCGTAAGAAATAATGAAGGAATGAGCTTTTATTTATAGGAGAATGGTCTGCATAATAACTAATTCATGAATGGTCCAGATTGATTTACTTTTAATTGGACGGTCCATATTTAAAGCAAAATCTTTTAAATAAAATATAATATATTCTATTTATAATCTAATAAAACGAATAACTTTATAAAAGTATTCTGTTTTATATAAAAAGATTTTACTATGCAAAACACTATACATGCACTATGTAACACTATACATAAAAAATATAATATATTCTAATTATTGTCTAATAAAACAAACAACTTTATAAGAGTATTCTGTTTTATATAAAAAGATTTTACTATACAAAACACTATACTTGCACTATGCAACACTATGCATAATAAAATTTAATATATTCTAATTATTGTCTAATAAAATAAATAACTTTATAAAAGTATTCTGCTTTATATAAAAAGATTTTATTATGCAAAATACTATGCAACACTATGCATAATAAAATATAATATATTCTAATTATTATCTAATAAAACAAACAACTTTATAAAAGTATTCTGTTTTATATAAAAAGATATTACTATGCAAAATACTATGCATACACTATGCAACACTATGCATAATAAAATATAATATATTCTAATTATTGTCTAATAAAATAAATAACTTTTTAAAAGTATTCTGTTTTATATAAAAAGATATTACTATGTAAAATACTATGCATAATTGAATATAGTATATTCTATTCATAGTCTAATAAAACGAATAACTTTATAAAAGTATTCTGTTTTATATAAAAAGATTTTCTGTTTTATTACATTAATAATATTAATAAAACAAAACAGAGTGACTTATCACGTAAGCATCAATAATCAATACTGTGTGCTACTATGCAACCACGCGTATTACTGTACTTTTACTGTCTAGTAGTTCAACAGTATTAACGGTAAATCTTTCGTCGTTATTTTCATAAAATATTTTTGTCATTTTCTCAATCCGACAATAATTCTGTTGCGGGGTACACCAATGATTGTGCCGTTGTACGAATATTCCCTGATAAAACGAATATTCCTGGACCAATCGAATATTATATAACAACTTGCATACTTTATAAAATTTATAAATACTACCCACAACTATAACGTTATATCAAATCCACACCATAATAGTAAAAAAATTATTTTGAGAAAATTAAATATTTATTCATAAAATCTGGGTTTTCACAATAGGGAGTACAGTTGTAGGTGGAGTTACTGCCACTACAGCGGTGGATATTGATGATACTACACTATGACATATGCGGTTGGGGCATATGGGAGAACATGGGATGCTGGAATTATATAGGAGAAATCTATTGAAAGGGATAAAGTCGTGCAAGTTAGATTTCTACAAGTTATGTGTCTTGGAAAAACAGTGCAAGGTGTAGTTTAAGAGTGTGGTGAACAAAATGAATGGAAAACTTGACTATGTGTATTCTGATGTATGGGGGCCAGTGAGAGTAGCTTCAAAAGTAGGATCGCTGTATTTCTTGACTTTCATCGATGACTTTTCGAGAGAGGTTTGGGTGTACTTCATGCGACACAAGTTTGAGGTCTTCGAAAAATTCAGGGTGTGGAAAGCTGAAGTGGAAAATCAAACAGGGAGAAAAATTAAGTGCCTCAGGTCAGATAATAGGATTGAGTACAAGTATGAGCCATTTGTGAAGTTTTGTGAGGAGCACGGGATACAACGTCACTAGACTCCACAGCAGAATGGGGTGGCAGAAAGAATGAACAGAACTATAGCATAGCGGGCACGGTGCATGAGGCTAAATGCAGGGCTTTTGAAGGATTTCTGGGCAGAAGCAGTGAGCATGGCAGTTTACATCATAAACAAGTCGTCGAGTACTACTTTGGGTAATAAAGTGGCACAAGTGGTGTGGACATGCAAAGAAGTGGATTACTCGGGTATGAGGATCTTTGGATGTCCAACCTACGTACACGTTCCCGGTAATGAGAGATCTAAGCTTGATGCCAAGTCCAAACAGTGTATCTTTCTTGGGTATAAGAAAGGTGTGAAGGGGTACAAGCTTTGGGATTTGAAAGCAAAGAAGGTAGTGATCAGTAGGGATGTGGTTTTTGACGAGGCTTCCATGGTTAAGACACAATAGGAAGGTTAAAAAATCGAGGCTGGTGGAGAAACTGACAAACAGCAGCAGGGAGTTCAAATTGAACTGGAGAATTATGACACTGGAAATACACCGCCAGTAGAACAGGAAAATCAGCAATAGCAGGACGAAAGCATAGCGACAAGGAGACCCAGACGCACTATCAAAACCACCGGAGAGGTACATGTTTAATGATATGGTTGCATATGCTTTATCTACTACTAGTGGGGATCCGTCTACGTTTCAGGAAGCTATTGGTAGTTCTGAAAGGGATAGTTGGATGGAGGCCATGGCGGAGGAGATGGAGTCATTGAAGAAAAATAAAACTTGGGAATTGTCAGAATTGCCTGAGGGAAAGAAACTAGTGGGGTGCAAATGGGTGTACAAGAAAAAGGAAGCTGTATCAGAAAAGGAAAAGGAACGGTTTAAGGCTCGATTGGTAGCAAAGGGATACTCGTAGAGGAAGGGGATTGACTATAATGAGGTGTTTTCTCTGGTGGTGAGACATACCTCAATCAGGATTATTTTGGCATTGGTGGCTAGCTATGACCTGGAGTTAGAGCAGTTAGATGTGAAGACAACCTTTCTTCATGGTGATTTGGAGGAAGTGATATTCATGGAGCAGCCTGAGGGGTTCAAGCAGCCGGAGACTGAGCACATGGTATGCAGGTTGAAGAAGTCACTGTATGGGTTGAAACAGTCTCCAAGACAATGGTACAAGAAGTTTGATTCTTTCATGATCCGGATTGGGTTCACTCAATGTGAGTATGATTGTTGTGTTTATGTGAAAAGCCTTGAGGATGGTTCATATATTTTTATGTTACTGTATGTGGATGACATGCTTATTGCTACAAATAGCATGATTGACGTCAACCGATTGAAGAACTTGTTGGGAAAAGAGTTTGACATGAAGGATTTGGGTGCCGCTAGGAAAATACTTAGGATGGAGATTCGCAGGGATAGAACAGTTGGAAAGCTATGGTTGACACAAAAGAATTATGTGGAGAAAGTGTTGGAGAGGTTTAGTATGACTAATGCTAAACAGGTCAGCACTTCATTGGCGAGTCACTTCAGGTTATTTACAGCACAGTATCCAAAATCGGCTGAAGAGATTCAGGATATGTCGAACGTGCCCTATGCGAGTGCAGTTGGTTGTTTGATGTATGAGATGGTGTGTACAAGACCCGATTTAGCACATGTAGTCAGCATAGTGAGCAAATACATGGCCAATCCAGGTAGGGAGCCAAAGCTGTTAAGTAGGTGTTCAGATATTTGAGAGGAATGCCAAATTATGGGATTATGTTTGCGAAGCAACATGCTCGGATATCAGTTGTAGGGTATGTGGATGCAGATTATGCTGGAAGGTTGGATGATTTGAGATCTACAACAGGGTATGTGTTTACACTGGCAGATGGACCGATTTGTTGGAGATCTATGGTTCAATCTTTAGTAGCTCTATCTACTACTAAATCTGAGTATATGGCATTGGCTGAGGCTGGCAAGGAAGCATTGTGGTTGAAGGGTTTTGTGAATGAGCTGGGCATATATCAAGGTGGAGTACAGCTGTATTGTGATAGTCAGAGCGCCATTTACTTGGCAAAGCATGAAGTGTATCACGCAAGGACCAAGCGTATTAGCGTAAGGTTTCACAAGGTGAGGGAGCTGATATCTACTGGGGATGTGATATTGGAAAAGGTGCACACTTCTAAAAATGCAGCTGATATGTTGATAAAGACTGTGACCGTGGACAAGTTCAAGCCTTTTTTGGACTTGATCAATATCTCCGAATGTTAGTTTGGAGGATTCCCCCAAGATCGGATTGGACAAGTGACTTATCTTCGAAATGGATGAGGTTATTCGTCAAGTTGGAAATTTGTTGGAAACTTGTGACTCATAATACAGAAGCCACTGGAAAAGGTTAGTGCGGAGCGTAGCGGTCCAAAGGTCGCGGGGGGGGGGGGTGGCAAAGCCCCCCCGAGGTACAGTACAAGTTGTTTATTAGAGGGACATTATGGGTAATTGAGACATAATGTGAAGTAGAGTTGGAATATGATTAGTAGTTATAAATACTATCTATTGTAAAGCCCTATGCAACTAAGGAATCATCAATAAACAACAAGCCGCCTGTGGAGTACCCAAATTGGGGAACCACTTAAATCTCTTGTGTTTTTATTAATTCTCTATCGTTTATGTGCGTGTGAGTGATCATATAATCTAACAAACTGGGATTGAGCAAGCAAGGAATTACAATTAAAACAACCCATAAAATTTACATAATTTTATTTTTTACTCTGTGAAACAATTCCTCCCGGATTCATTATAAAATTCTCGAAGTCACAAAAAGGAATGATTCAAGTGGACCAGTACTTGCTACATTCATAAATGTATACTTATAAAAATTCAATGATCATCAGTTACTGCAGTGAAATTCTAGTACCTGCTTTGCAATGAAAATTATAATTATCAATGGTTTGCAATTGTGTTAATTAAGATATGATTCCTTACCGAGAGGAGTATTTGGTCTAAACGTTCTAGTTTCTGTTTTTATTCACCATATATGATATAACATCGGTATTTCACACTAATGTAAGTTGCCTTGACTGATAAAAAAAATTAAGATTTATTTGGCAATTACTGGGCATGGAATTAGGTTCCATTGTCTCAAGTGATTCATCTCTTTGTAACACAAGCAGATCATTTAAATTGCAAACAATATCTTTAATATGTTTTCAGTATTCCAAAAGTCATAAAGTCACATTCTTCTTAGTTAACAGAAATTTGAGTCCCCCCCCTCTTATTTTGCAAATTTAAATATCTACAATGAAAGCTAGGAGCAGATGACTTTCTACGATTTTCGTTATTCTATCTGCTGATTTGGATGGGGTTTGAATTAAGCTAAGCAGGAACTGCAAAAGAAGAAGAAAAAATTAATATTTATGTTTCATTGAAACATTTGAGGCTTTGGTGGCTCAGGATTCATTTTGGGGAATCCTTTTGTTGAATTAATCGGTTGTGGCCGATGATTGTACTCAGTCCTTTAGCGTAACTGCATAAGTTGATTTCTATCTTCAAAGGGGTTCTTATAGTGAAGGACTTAAGTGTACTTTAGGTCATTGTAACTTATGATTCTAAACTTGCTGTTTAAATCAAATCAAATTCCTTGAAAGTCTGCACTTTGATATCATGGATCACTGCTTTAATCCCTTTTTTTGTGGATATTACATTATTACTTTAAACTTGGTTATCGCCAATCTAATAGAGCAGTAATGTTTTTGGCTGGATGTTTGAGCTTGTTGCTCGGGGAACTCCTTTTCCCAGCATGTTATTTTCTTCCTTATTTATGCAAAGCTTGGAGGCAATGCCCATGAAAAGAAAAGAGAAAGCTTTTGAGGCAATGCCCAACAAAAGTTAGGATTGACACTTTTAAGGATTTGAGAAGGATGATGCTTACTCTGTCGACCTTATATGTGCATCTTTACTTGAGGTATAGAATAGAATATTGACTGACCAATTATAGGTACTCTCCTTTAGTGAAATAGTGGATGAACAAGCTAATCAAGTTATTGAATAACTTTCTTACTGCAATGTCTAAATCTACACATGTTTAATGGACCAGTATATGCACATGCATATAATATTCATTAAACTTGTAAAATCACTTTATTGTTATTAGGAAAATGATATATACATGTCGACAAATATTTGACGATGTTGGATTGCGACCAACATGAAAATATATGCGATAAGATAAAATAAATTAAAGTGGAACCCTTCTTAATTCCTACTTATCACATACGTCACAATCATAATTCGGTTGAAAACTTTCGCAATGTATAGCAGGACTCTTTTTTTTACCAAGTTAGAAGAGAGGAACTAATCCTCTCAAGTCTCAACTCCATAAGCAGCTTAAGAAACTAGTCAATTCTGATAATAATGGGTGCGGAGATTCTGGAATGATTTAATCAAAGGCGTAACAATGCAATGGAAAAGATTAATACATGACTAATGATCTATATTAGATTGCAAAGAAAGATACTTATCTTATGGTTTGATATAAGATATGGCTTTAGGTTGACTAAATGGTGACCTTCATGGATCCAGCGACTCTGTTTGAGCCTTTCTTGTTGAAGTTGATCTCTTAAGAAATCATAAGCTAATGAGTTTGGCTATATTTGACATGGTTTTCCCAGGTTTAAACTTTAAATGCATAAATTTATTATAATGAGAATTGCTTGTACACGTTTTTTTACTTGGTTATTTTACGTTTCATTATATGTGGGTACGTGGTGGTGCAAGAAAAACTCCCTATCTATGTAGTCCCAGATTTGACAGACTTCAAGGTAATACGGTCTCATTTTCTGTAATAGTCTTTCCAAATAGATAGTACTACCTCCACCAAAATTTGACTTGTTTTACGTGGCACGTTGGTTTTAGGAAACCATAATTTCAAATAGGCTTAAGGTAACATATCATACCAAGAGGTTTGACTTTAATTCCCTTAAGGGATGATATTTTATCATAAATTAACAAAACTTTCGATTGCATATATAGTACTGGCAATTTTTTTTCCATCTCTGGATTGTAACACATCTGTTCTCAGAGCACAAATTTGCATGCAAGAATGAAGGTAACTCAGACTGGATTTTTTATCAGGTCTTTATAGTAAAGGCTTGGACGTGGCCAATAGTAGTAGGCATTACACTAGCCTAACCTGAAATATGGCTGTGATGGCATTGTCTTTTTGATCATGTTATATTGTTGATAAGTGGGTTTTATACCTACTTATTGGATATCAATTTACGCGAATTATGCCCATCTCAAGTATATTTCAGTCTGTTTTAGTTGCATTTCATGCTATTCTGCATTGCATGTACTTAAAACTCCTTTTGGCAAAAAAGAGCAGATTTGGTGGTGTTGGATGGCAAGAGGCGATTGGACGCATAGTTTGAGGCTGATAAATGCACGACATGAGGATGCAGTGAAGCGGAGGGACTGGTAATGAAGGAAGGAAGGAAAAGAATGAACAAGTAGCAGCATCAACAGCATGACAGAATCAGAAGCAAAACCCGAATTTGCAAACTGCAAGCCGCGCGGTCGTGCAACATAATAGCCTTGAGAGCGCACGCCCGCGCGAGTACTCTACTGGACAGAGCATACATATTGCAAGTCTCGCACCCGCGCGAGGAACATACTGGAAGGGCGCGCGGCCGCGCGCAATGCTGAAGCTGTTTATTTGTTTTATTTTAATTTTTAATTAAGAGGGTTGTAATTTGTTTTAAGCGATATCTGACTTGTGTCAGACACACACTTGAATAACTTTTGACGTATTTTCATATCGTAACTAGGGTTTTTACATTGGGAGAGATTCCAACGAAGAACGAAGCTAATACTCTATCTTTTCTAATTCTTCTTGGGATTTTTTGTCATTGTGGATTTTTTATTATTGTTTAATTGGATTTTTATGAGGAGTGAACGTTGACATTGGTTCACAAGCTACAATTGGGTTTGATCATTCTATCTTTCATCTGTCGATTGTTTGCTTGATAATCATGCTTAGCATTGATCCCATAATGGCTTTTGGTTCAGTTATGAACTAAACTCCATTATGGGATTCTAACGGATTTTAATATGTAGTTTAGTTGCATGCTTGATTGTTAGGGCTATTTTACATATCATATGGGAATTCTATTATGGTTGTTTTACATGTATGAATGCTTGATCATCATTCGTTTCAGTGCTTGTATGGAATTGACAATGAACATGCGAGTATGGATTGTAGTTATAATAGCATACGTATATGGGGCTGTTGTATATGGCTTGCGTATTTCGTGAATGAGATAGACATATACTTATTCATAGTATGAGTTAAAATAAGAGCTTGTGCTTAAATTCAGTATGATTGCATTCATATAGACATATAGTGAATTTGGTTATATTGATGATTACATAGAGTCTATCATTTGTGGATGCTGTGTAAGTAGGTCATAGTGCATTGAAAAATGGCTATGACTCTATTAGTGCTCTTGGCTATTTTCCTGTGATATGTGAACAATTCTTGTATGATAGTGGTAACTAAATGAAATATTAAATGAAGTTAGGATCCCATTAATTCCAAATTTGATTTAATCCATTCTTATTCTCATTTTAGTTATTATTTGCAGTTAGAACAATTCACACTTTTGATCTTTAGTTTAAGCATATAGAAGTAGTGATTTGATTGATGAATAGTAGTTTAAATTGAACAACTTTCTCTGTGGGATCGATACTTTACTTACTCTGTATTTCTTATTGACACATGTATGCTTGCATGAGTTAGAGCTCTTTTATCAGAACTAAAAAAGAGACAACAAGTTTTTGGCGCCGTTGCCGGGGAAAGGTGTTTAGTTTAAATAATTATCATCAATTTTTAGCTATTTTGTATGACTTAGACATAGCTATTCTTATCTCATTTCTATTTTTGTTTTATTTGTGATTTCAGGTACTTGTAGATTTTTATGCACACAAGATCTTCCAATTCCAAATTAACACCAACGCAGGATAACATTAACGGGAGAGGTTGGAAAGGTAGTGTGCGAAGAAATTTAAAAGCTCAGTTAGAGAGTACTACAGTTAGTATGGCAGAAGAACAGAAAATTGACCAAAGAGAAGAGCACCGGGCTCTGCGAGAATATTCCATGCAGACTATAAACGGACTACAGTCGATCATAATCAGTCCGGCGATAGCAGCCAACACTTTTGAGATTAAATCGGGCACGATTTAGGTGGTGCAAAACTCGGTTTAGTTTGGGGGTGCTGCTACGGATGATCCGAATGAACACTTATTGAACTTCATAGAGATTTGTGATACATTTCGATATAACGGTGTGACGGAGGATGCTATTAGACTGCGGTTGTTCCCATTCTCATTGAGGGATAAAGCGAGGAGTTGGCTTCTTCTTTGCCGTCAGGGTCAATCACTACATGGGAGGACTTAGCGCAGAAATTCTTAGCCAAGTTCTTCCCAATGGCTAAGACTGTAAAGATGAGGACAACTATATGTCAGTTTGAGCAACAACAGGGAGAGTCCTTATATGAAGCATGGGAGACATACAAAGAGATGCTAAGTAAGTGTCCACATCATGGTATACCGGATTGGATGGTAATCAATACTTTCTATAATGGATTAGTATGGCAGTCAAGACCGATTGTAGATGCAGCTGCTGGAGGGGCATTATGGGTAAAAAGCTATGACGAGGCCTATACCCTTATTGAGACTATGGCAGCTAACGATTTTTAGAATCCTACATCTCAGATGCCATAACCCAAGGTTGCAGGTGTGTTGGAGGTAGATGCTATTACACAGTTGTCAGCACAGATGGCAGCGATGGCAAAGAAGATAGACACGATAGCAGAGAGCAAAATGAAAACAGTTGCCTTCGTTTGTGAAATTGTGCGGGGTCACACTCCACGGATCAATGTGCCATCAGCTCGGAGTCGGTGCAGTATGTGAGCAACTTCAGGAAAGACCAAGGTCAATTTCAGAACACATACCACCCCAACAACTGAAATCATCCAAACTTTAGTTGGTCGAATAACCAAGGAAATCAACAAAGTCAGTTTCAGGTGACTCATCAATTCTAGTCACAGCCAGCTCAGCCACGGTATACACCGAAACCACCGTTTCCACCAGGATTCTCTCAGTAACAACATCACACTCCAGCTACACCTCAACAGGAAAAGAAATCAAAAATGAAGGAGATGATGTTGAAGTACATGGCAAATACGGAGGTATGATCAAGAGCCAAGCAGTGGCTATTAAGAATTTGGAAACTCAGATGGGGCAGATGGTGAGCATGCTTAACAACAGGCCCCAAGGTTCCTTGCCAAGTAACACAGAGATAAATCCTTGAAGAGGCGGGAAGGAACAATGTCAAGCAATATCATTAAGATCTGGGAAAAATTTGGCAGACACTGTAAGTCGTGCGCCCGCGCCTGAAGACACTAAGGAGGCCACGCGGCCGCGCGAGGCAGAGCAGGTGATTGTTAATAACGAAAATCTAGAAAAATCTGAGTCGCAGCAGGTCGAGAAGGATACAACAGGTTCAAAGGAAAAGCCTAAGAGTTCAGTGCCACCAATTCACCCTCAACTACCGTATCTGCAAAGATTAACTAAGCAGAGGGAGGATAAACAGTTTAGCAAGTTCTTGGAGGTATTCTAAAAGCTGCAAATTAACATACCATTCGCCGAGGCATTGGAACAAATGCCAAGCTACGCAAAGTTTATGAACGGTATATTGTCAAGGAAGAGGAGACTAGATGAGTTTGAGACGGTAGCCTTGACAGAGGAATGCAGTGCAGTGCTTCAGTAGAAATTACCTCCAAAGCTAAAGGATCCGGGCAACTTCATAATTCCATGCACAATTGGAAAGATGAACTTCATTAAGTGTTTATGTGATCTTGGGGCAAGCATAAATTTGATGCCCTTGTCAGTGTTTAACCAGTTGGGATTGCCGGCTCCAAAGCCGACAAACATATCATTACATCTAGCTGATAGATCCATCACGTATCCATGGGGAATTGTTGAAGCTATGTTGGTTAAGGTGGACAAGTTTTTTTTTCGGCTGACTTCATCATTCTAGACTACAAGGAGGACAAAAGCATACCAATAATACTGGGGAGACCATTCGTAGCCACATGCAGGACTTCGATAGATGTGCAAAAAGGTGAACTCACTATGCGTGTTCAGGATCAAGAGATCACCTTCAATGTCTTTAAAGCAATCAAGTTACCAACGGATGAAGAAGAATGCTTCATGGTTGACTTGGTGGATTGGGGCCTACAGAATGAGGTACAAAAATCGGGGAATTATGGACCGTTGAGGTGTGTAACGGGTGAAAATTCAGAGTTGAAGGTAGAGCCATTGACGAAAGATGAAGTCATTAAATTTTGGGGTGCGGCGGACAATAAGGAAGGCACCTCAATTCTTGACGTGACGTGAGATTTAGAGACAATCAAGCTAATTGACTATAACTTAGAGCTGGATGGGAGGCAACCCATTATTTCTACCTCCATTGATTTTTTTAGTTATTCATTTTAGATTATTCTAGTTAGTTATATCTACTTCATTTTTGATAGGATGTCATATTTTCATGCATGAATGTGACACAAGAACTGTTTTGCGAATATTTGCAAGATGTGAGCATTATATGGCCACTAATTCATGCCTTAACAATGTGCATTAATGTCTATGCATGAACCATCATTGGAAAGCATCACTGATAGGCAGAGTGGAAGTGAACTTTAGCATTGCAGATATCAGGATCGCGCGGCCGCGCAGCCTATGTAGTACAAACTCGCGCGGCCGCGCGCGACACCGGACTGAGACAGACTCCAATGTTTTAAAAACGTGTTGGAGCTAAGTGGGACTCTCATTTGAAATCATAACAGATGCGAAATCCTCTCAGTCTCCCTAACACACGTCTCTATCACTCTATCAGTTACAAATTAAAGCTGTTCATATCTCCATTATAATCCCACGATTATCTCCACGTTCAAGGCCAATATCCACGCTCTCATCCACTGCTATAAAGCTAGGGTTTCGAATTTGGTTGCCAGAAACAAAATTGAAGGTTATCACAACACAACCTCTCATTCACGCTCAGTAAGTTCATCTGCATTTTCACTCCATTATCTGCAAATGGGTCCAAATAGAGCACGATCATCTTCCTCATCCTCCTCCGACAGTCACGGGGAGGACATTGTTGATCACAACAAGTTCCTGTGTCTAGAAGCCCAGTAGGAGTACTGCTGAATCGTAGCAAAAACATTCATCAAGGAAAGAGGATTCAAACCAGAAGGCCAGGATGGACAGCTTTGTGCCATGATCCAGGAACGAGGCTGGGGTGGACTGACTACCTCACCCACGCCCATTTCGATGAGCATAGTCTGAGAGTTTTATGCCAATGCCAAAGTCACCATGAACGATACCTCTATGGTTCGAGGTGTCGAGATAGACTACAGACCCTCCGCCATCAGAACCATTTTGAGACTCACCGAGACACCACCACGAGGGGCTGCCAATTGGGTCACCGGTGTTCATATGGAAACAGACTTGGAGTTGGTGATTACTGAGCTATGCGTGCCTAGCACAAAATGGACATAAAAAGTTGGTACGACCCAGCCGCGCATATTCCCAGTCGCAGCCCTAAACAGATATGCAAAGGCATGGAACTTGTTCATATGTGCCAAGCTAGTGCCTTCATCGCATCAACACGAGATTACAGCGGAGAGGGCAATTATTCTGTAGGGGATTATCACCGGGAACTATATTGATGTTGGCCATCTCATCCACCAGAATATGCTGCGATATCTGCGGGGAGGCACCATTGGGAGCATTCCACACACTTCAGTGGTAGCGATGCTATGTGCTCATTAAGGATGCAACTGGGGAAACGAACAACTACAATATCCAAGCCAGGACATCACACATGCCACAATTGCTAAATTTGAGGATTGGGCCGGAGGCGTGCCACACCCACGAGGAAGAGGATTTATCCTCCAACCCACATTTCCCGAGCCATCACAGTAGCCACTTCCGACGGATGAGGCAGGCCCCTCGACACGACCCCAAGCACACACTGTTCATGGTGATCGCCAGCTCCGAAGGTTGGAGTGAAAAGTCGACGCCATGTATGATAATTTTGGAGCATTTGCTACGAGTCTCACGAGGGCTTTGGCCGAAGCCTTTGCACAACAAGGAACAATGCTGGAGTGGCCCCAGTTTGGGACTGTAGTGCCTTATCCACCACCAGATTCACCACCCGAGGAGGGTGGTACAACCGATCATTAGGGGAGTTTTCTTGTACCCTTTACCTTCATTCAATGGGGCATTGAATATTATAAGTTTGGGGGTATTGGAGAGTAGTATAGTAGCATGTAGTTAGTTTTTGCATATTTAATTAAAATGTTGCATGGTTAGTTTAATAATTTTGTTGTTTTTGGTGTTATTTGTTTATTGATAGAAATTTTTTGTTTTAGTTAATTTGCATATCTCACAAATTCTTGCTTTATAGAAATTCTTGCCTAGCCAATGATGATAGTGAATTGTGAAGGATTTTTAGAGTATATTGGATAACATGAACATAGTTATAATGTTTTACATGATGGAATTCATGTTGCTGTTTAAATGCTTTCGGGTTGCACGAATGTGTTCACAATCACTCGCAGGTATAAGAATTATGTGTTGCATTGCTTGTTAGAAAATGTAGTTTTAAAAAGAGAAAAATGTGGAACATGCATGTAGACTTGACAAACATTGACATTCAAACTTTAGGAAAAAATGGGTACGCTATGTATAAAAAAATGAAATGAATAGCAATAACGTGGCTAGTCTTATTTCGGGGCCCTGGCTACTTGAGTAAGTACGCCCGAGGGGATTGTCTCTACACCTAGCGCCCTAAGGTCTTTCATGGTCTGGGAGTCATTGGTTGAAAGCTCGCAAAGGGGTAGCAGTGTTTCCTAATGGAATAAGGCATTGCACAATCATGTATAAAAAAAAGAAAAAGAAAAGAAAAATAACAATAAACACCGTGGGAAAGAGCGAAAATCACCCTCGTGAGTAGCAATAAAGCAATTAAGCCCATTGTTGAACTTTAGTTTGTTTGGATATGTTGAAGCAGTTTGCGTTGTATAAGTATACATGATTCTCAATTTAGGCTATAATTTTCTGTTTCAAGCATGTTAGCATATATATTCTTTGCTTGAATCCAGTTTTGGTGAACACTACACACACACACACACAATATTTCTATAGCATGTATGAATTATCTGATTGTATGATGTTATGACCATCGTTTAGTTTAAACTTGTATTCTTGAATCTGGATAATTTGCTGAGGCATTTTGGGCTTAAATTCTGTTTATGTTGGAATGATGTGAGACTAGTTTGCATAGTAGTTTAGCTGTATAGTAGTGCTTTTGCATTTTTCTTTGTTATTTAGCATGCATTGCTTGAGGGCAAGCAATAGTTCAAGTTTGGGGGTATTTGATAAGTGGGTTTTATACCTACTTATTGGATATCAATTTACGCGAATTATGCCCATCTCAAGTACATTTCAGTCTGTTTTAGTTGCATTTCATGCTATTCTGCATTGCATGTACTTAAAACTCCTTTTGGCGAAAAAGTGTAAGAAATGGCCTAATTTGGTGGTGTTGGATGGCAAGAGGCGATTGGACGCATGGTTTGAGGCTGATAGATGCACGGCATGAGGATGCAGTAAAGCGGAGGGACTGATAATGAAGGAAGGAAGGAAAAGAATGAACAAGTAGCAGTAGCAGCAGCATGACATAATCAGAAGCAAAACCAAAATTTGCAGACTGTAAGCCGAGCAGTCGCGCGACATAATAGCCTTAAGAGCGCGTGACCGCGCGAGCACTCGGGTGGACAGAGCATACATACTGCAAGTTTCGCGCCTGCGCGAGGAACATACTGGAAGGGCGCGCAGTCGCGCGCGATGCTGAAGCTGTTTATTTGTTTTATTTTAATTTTTAATTAAGAGGGTTGTAATTTGTTTTAAGCGATATCTGACTGGTGTCAGACACACACTTGAATAACTTTTGACGTATTTTTATATCGTAACTAGGGTTTTTACATTGGGAGAGATTCCAACAAAGAACGAAGCCAAAACTCCATCTTTTCTAATTCTTCTTGGGATTTTCTGTCATTGTGGATTTTTTATTATTGTTTAATTGGATTTTTATGAGAGTGAACATTGACATTGGTTCACAATCTACAATAGGGTTTGATCGTTCTATCTTTCATCTGTCAATTGTTTGCTTGATAATCATGCTTAGCGTTGATCCCATAATGGCTTTTGGTTCAGTTATGAACTAAACTCCATTATGGGATTCTAACGGATTTTAATATATAGTTTAGTTGCATGCTTGATTGTTAGGGCTATTTTACATATCATATGGGAATTCTATTATGGTTGTTTTACATGTATGAATGCTTGATCACCATTCGTTTCAGTACTTGTATGGAATTGACAATGAACATGCGAGTATGGATTGTAGTTATAATAGCATACATATATGGGGCTGTTGTATATGGCTTGCGTATTTCGTGAATGAGATAGACATATACTTATTCATCGTATGAGTTAAAATAAGGGCTTGTGCTTAAATTCAGTATGATTACAATTTCACATAGACATATAGTGAATTTGGTTATATTGATGATTACATAGAGTCTATCATTTGTGGATGCTATGTAAGTAGGTCATAGTGCATTGAAAAATGGCTATGACTCTATTAGTGCTCTTGGCTATTTTCCTGTGATATGTGAACAATTCTTGCATGATAGTGGTAACTAGATGAAATATTAAATGAAGTTAGGATCCCATTAATTCCAGATTTGATTTATTCCATTCTTATTCTCATTTTAGTTATTATTTGTAGTTAGAACAATTCACACTTTTGATCTTTAGTTTATGCATATAGAAGTAGTGATTTGATTGATGAATAGTAGTTTAAATTGAACAACTTTCTCTGTGGGATCGATACTTTACTTTCTCTGTATTACCTGTTGACACATGTATGCTTGCATGAGTTAGAGCTCTTTTATCAGAACTGAAAAAGAGGCAACAATTGTGTCCTCTTTTCGAACGATTTGTCAGGCTTAGGAATGTTAAATCAATAATGTGCTCTTCCAACACAAACCTTAAATAAAATAAAATGTGACAGAAGAGATTAAATTTTGCAGTCCTATGCTTCTTGTTTAGCAATCTAACTTTCAGGTCTCAGCAATTTACTGTCAACTTCTGTGTAGCTCAAGCATACCCTCTTACAAGGCCTAATTGACATTCTATTTTTACAGCTAAAACCATATGTATCACAATGCGCTTTAGAAGTTAAAACAACAGAGGCTGGTGATGCGGCTAAATGATTCTGTTGAGTGAGAAGATATTTCTTGATTTTCTTTACATGTCCAACTAATATTATGTAAAGATTGTTCTCCTATGGTCATTCTCTCTTTCAGATTTATGGAACAAATTCGACTTTTGTTACAAGGCATGCTGATGTCAATTATGTGATGGTTGTGGTTCTCTTGTGGTTGATATTTGCTGTTCTTAATCCATCCACACCCACACCCTCACCCACACCCACACCCACACCCACACCCACACAAGTAAATCATTAGAATTTCATTCCAAAACCTTTAACATCACGGTTAGGTGGCAGCACCACCACCAGAAATTAACTTACCTCCAAATCATCATGAGGCAGCATTGGAACCAACCAAAAATTGTGAAACGAACACCACCTCCTCCAAATCTTGAATCATTGACCAAGAGCTTATTTTTAAATTGGCTCGAGTCTTAAAAAAAGAAATTCTCAAACAATAGTCTTAAAATTTAATGAAATTAAGGGCATTTGATAAGTTTTAAATTTTATTAGTGAAAGTATATGGGCGAAGTTTGAAACATACTAAATTAAAACTGATGGGTTTAATGGCTACATATTTTTTTTCACTTTTGGTTTTGTTCTAAAGAAAGGGGTTAGGCTTTGTTTTTCAAAAGAAAAAGAGTTTGGGCTTTTTTTAAAAAAAAAACAAGTGTTTATGATTTATTTTGAAAAGGGTAAAATGCATATGTTGCTCCTGAACTTTAAGTGTTTTTGGGTATTGAGTTTTTTTTTGTCAACGCAAAATGAGCCCCTTTCTGTTCGAAAATTTGGATATTGATCCCTTAAGCGCCACATTGGCGTTGACCTACCTATGTGGAAACGCTGATGTCAACTTTAATCAAATTAATTTCTAAAAAGATGTCACTACCCACTTGAGGTTTTGTCCGAGAGAGCAGTCGAGCATTATAAGTTTAGCTACTAAATTACCCAAAGAATATTGCTATATAGTTAATCAATTCATAACAACTAAATAAAAGAAAAGAGATGACGAACAAAGGGGAGGGGAATAATAATAATAATAATAATAATATCAACAACAACAACAACAACAACAACAACAACAACAACAATAATAATAATAATAATAATAATAATGTGTGACGCCCCCAAAATTAGGTATACATCACCCATTCTGAGTCGTCAAATACATGGTACAGAATTCAAATACAACTTAATTATACAACTGTCGTGTAAAATACGACAGAACATAAACTGAGAGTTTTAATAAGGATATTGTCATCTAGATAATATCCACACTCAATGGAGTCCTCATTACAGTTATTATCACACTATTTCACTGAATAGTGAGGACTACTAATGCTATCATCTGGACCGTCACTCCGTTCCCCAACTAGTCCTAGCCACGTTCTCATTTCCTGAAGAGAACAGTGAAAGAAAGGATGAGCTCAACTAGCCCAGTAAGAAATATTATGACTAAGATAATGCAGAATAAATTATCATTAGCCTTTAATAGTGTTAAACTGATAAAATATAACAAACATCAAGTTTAACTGCAGCGGAACAAGCAATCAATTAGAAGAGTCAAGTAGAGAATAAAATCTACTATCTTCTATGATTTAAAAGGTTTTTCATCACTGTTATCGCTGAGACTCAGCTTAATAAATAATTCACATCATCAAATTATCCCTGCACTACAGGCCAAGGATATTCTTTAGTATCACGACCACAAATTATCCATGCACTACGTGCCCAAGATAATCGTGTTTTCATCAAGGTTCCTGATCATGCCATAAAACAATTCATCTTTGCACCCTTGGCCAAAAAGAATCCATAGCCATAATCATACCAAAAACTGTCTATCAATGTATTACGGGCCAATGAGGACTTTTTCCATATCATTTGTAATATTACGGTCATGATTATACCGAATAATCCCTGGTCATAATCATACCAAGTCTATCAATGCACTACAGGCCACATATAACTTTCAACATAATATAAATATGAGGATGATGACAATGACATAATAATTCAATAAAACAAGTTCAAGAATTAATTTATCCAGAAACCAATAACGTCCAAATTGTCAACATGATACTTCTTTGTAGAGTAAAATTCAAGAATGTTCAAAAGAATATTTCCATGAAAAGATGCTGGATGAAGCGCAAATATCAAGGATATTTCACTAATTTCATGGAGTATAGAAGCTAAAACTTTAACCAACTGAGTATAATAGAATATATGAAACTGCAAATAGATTTTCGCCGCCATGCGGTAATCCACTTAGACAAATCATTTTCACAATTTAATAAGGAATGAATATAAAGGATCATTCACAATGCATGTGATAATCCACATAGACATGTTATTCTAATAGAATAATAAAGAATGGAATAACAGAAGGATTCACCATGCGCGCGATAGACTGCATAGACAGGTTACTCCCAACAGAATAATAAATAATGGAACCAGGTCCGGCGTAAACGTACAGACATGATATTCTGACAGAATAATAAATAATGGAACCAGGTCCGGTGTAAACGCACAGACAGGATATTCTGATAGAATAATAAAGAACGGAATAATAAATAATGGAACCAGGTCCGACGTAAACGCACAGACAAGATATTCTGACGGAATAATAAAGAATGAAATAATAAATAATGGAACCAGGTCAGGCATAATACGCACTGACAGGATATTTCGACAAAATAATAAAGAACGAAATAATAGAAGAATTTCTCTATGTATGCGGTACTTCGCATAAACAGGTTATTCCAACATAATAATAAAGAATGGAATAATAGAAGAATTTCACCATGTATGCGGTACTTCGCATAGACAGGTTATTCCAACATAATAATAAAGAATGGAATTATAGAAGAATTTCACCATGTATGCGGTACTTCGCATAGACAGGTTATTCCAACATAATAATAAAGAACAGAATAACAGAAGTTCTCTTCATGAATACGAAAGAAATAATACCCCTTACGAGTACAACAAATAATATCCCTTATCTTTGAAAGAAGAGTATTCCGACTGGTAGGGCGAGGATATACTCGAAGAAAACTTGCACTATGCTCAAAGCTTTTTTAAACTTTAAAGAAATACGCTCAAGATTATGGAAGAAGAACTCTCTCTATAGTTTCTCTCTCTAGAGTTTCAATGAATTCGTAAGAAATAATGAAGGAATGAGCTTCTATTTATAGAAGAATGGACTGCATAGTAGCTAATTCATGAACGGTCCAGATTAATTTACTTTTAATCGGACGGTCCATATTGATTTAATAAAATATTCTAATAAAACAAAATCTTTTAAATAAAATATAATATATTCTATTTATAATCTAATAAAACGAATAACTTTATAAAAGTATTCTGTTTAATATAAAAAGATTTTACTATGCAAAATACTATGCATTCTATTTATAGAATAACTTTATAAAAGTATTCTGTTTTATATAAAAAGCTTTTCTGTTTTATTACATTAATAATACTAATAAAACAAAACTGAGTGACTTCTCACGTAAGCATTAATAATCAATACCGTGTGCTACTATGCAACCACGCGTTTACTGTACTTTTACTACCGAATAGTTCAACAATATTAACGGTAAAACTTCCGACGTTATTTTTATAAAATATTTTTGTCGTTTTCTCAATCCGATAATAATTTCGTTGCAGGGTCCACTAATGATTGTGCCGTTGTACGAATATTTCCTGATAAAATGAATATTTCCCGACCAATTAAATATTATATAACAACTTGCATAATTTGCAAAATTTATAAATACTACCCACAACTATAATATTATATCAAATCCACACCATAATATTCAAAAAAATTATTTCGAGAAAATTAAATATTTATTCATAAAATCCGGGTTCTCACAATCTCTCCTCCTTATGGAATTTTGCCCTCAAAATTTACGTACGTACCTGGTATGCTGAAGAGGTGAGGGTACCTTGACTTTATTTCAGATTCTAACTCTTGAGGTATAACCTTTGAGTATCGAATATAATCCTTCTTATCCAATATTTTAACACGTATCTCCTCATACGTTAAATCATCTGCTATCTTGTCCGGTTCTAAATTAATAATGTGGTTTTGGTCGTCCATATATTTACGTAACGTCGATACGTTAAAAACGTTATGAACACGCGACATACTTGGCGGTAAAACGAGTCTATAAGCCACAGTTCCTACTCGATCGAGGATTTCAAATGGGCCAATTAAATCAAGGGTTGAGATTTTCTCTCTTCGTCGATTCTTGCTTCTAGAATAACGCCCTCTTTAACCTTCTTAATTCTTCACATTCATCAGCTCTGGGTGTGTAGCTTGAGCGGCTTTAACTTTATCGATTAAAGTCGATTCTAATCGTATATTCATCATCTTCACGTGGGTTCGTATATTCGCACTTGTAACCGCATACGATCTTCTACTCAACGCGTTAGCTACCACGTTCGCTTTTCCTACGATGGTATTGAATGGTACGATCGTAATCTTCAACAGCTCGAGTCAACGTCTTTGGCGCATTATATGTTTGTTTTGGTTGAAAAAATATTTAAGGGTTGAAGAAATGGGTTTTGTACTGGGGTCAATACAAAATTCGATTTCACGCTTTGGGGTAGGCTAAGAAGTCTTCAAGAATACGTCAGGAAATTTATTTACAATAGAAATATTATTCAAAACTGTGACTCTCATCCAAGACTTGGATAGCACATGAAATGAAGGTTTCTCCTAATGAAGTTTCAACCGATAAGTCAAATTCTAACTTCTCAGGGGTTAAATTTAACGTTGAGTGCAAGCAAGAGAGATGAAAGAATGGGTAGAACCGGTATCTAATAAGGTATAGACTTCGCAAGAGTTTATGATTAACTTACCCGTGACAACCTCGTTCGGGTTCCTCAATAAACGCTCTCACTTAAACTACCGGCTTTGACTTGTCTGGGACATCCTTTGGCATCACTATCTTAGCTGGAATTGACTTCACCATACGACAAAATCGAGCTAGGTGACCTTTTCTTCTACAATTAAAACACGCTTTGGACTACTGCGTACAATTTGGACTGATGTGTCCCTCCCCTCTACATTTAAAACATACGACCGACGGTCGTTCTTCTTCCTTTGAAACGGGTGCTGGTGCCGACGTCTTCACGTCATTGTTGAACCTTCTCTACTTGAAATTTCCACTTCTATTATCTTGGCCATGATTACCACTGAAGTGTTACCATTCTTGGCATGATAATTTCCCCCACGATGGTTATCATTGTTCCGATGGCCGTTGCCACCGGTACGATTATTATCGTGTTGTTGGTCGTTGCCTTTTGGTTGTGCTGACTCATTATCGCGCTCCAATAACTGAGCCCTATTCACAACATCTGAATATAAACAAAGTTTGTGAGAAATGAGGTATTAACGTATATCGGGTTTCAAACCTCTTAGAAATATTCGCGTCATTCGTTCCTCATTATCGACCAAATGGGACGCAAACCGGAATAACTCCACAAACTTAGTCTCGTACTGCGATACGGTCATATTATTTTGCTCCATTTCTTATCTCAACATTTTTAGATGCCATTTTCAAACACTGTCACAAAACAAGGGTTAAATAACATATCACATATTATTCTTATACTCTGACCGGCCAATTAAATACTAAATAAACTTAGGTAGGTCATACTAGCGAAGGAATTCCCCGTCTCTCCCATTCTAGTTTTTTTCTCACATCTCAGCCAGAGATCATATCCCTAAGCTTTGATACCAACAGTGACGCCCTTAAAATTAGGTATACATCACCCATTCTGAGTCACCAGATACATGGTACATAATTCAAATACAACTTAACTATACAACTGTCGTGTAAAATACGACAGAACATAAACTGGGAGTTTTAATAAGGATATTGTCATCTAGACAATATCCACACTCAATGGAGTCCTCATTACATTTATTATCACACTATTCCACAGAATAGTGAGGACTACTAATGCTATCATCTGGACCGTCACTCTATTCCCCGACTAGTCCCAGCTACGTTCTCATTTCCTGAAGAGAATAGTGAAAGAAAGGGTGAGCTCAACTAGCCCAGTAAGAAATATTATAACTAAGATAATGCAGAATAAATTATCATTAGCCTTCAATAGTGTTAAACTGATAAAATATAACAAACATCAAGTTTAACTGCAGCGAAACAAGCAATCCATTAGAAGAGTCAAGTAGAGAATAAAATCTATTATCTTATATGATTTAAAAGGTTTTTCATCACTGTTACCGCTGAGACTCAGCTTAATAAATAATTCACATCATCAAATCATCCCTGCACTACAGGCCAAGGATATTCTTTAGTATCACGACCACAAATTATCCATGCACTACGTGCCCAAGATAATCGTGTTTTCATCAAGGTTCCTGATCATGCCATAAAATAATTCATCTTTGCACCCTTGGCCAAAAAGAATCCATAGCCATAATCATACCAAAAACTGTCTATCAATGTATTACGGGCCAATGAGGACTTTTTCCATATCATTTGTAATATTACGGTCATGATTATACCGAATAATCCCTGGTCATAATCATACCAAGTCCATCTATGCACTACAGGCCACAGATGACTTTCAACATAATATAAACACGAGGATGATGACAATGACATGATAATTCAATAAAACAAGTTCAAGAGGACCCAATAACGTCCAAATTGTCAACATGATACTTCTTTGTAGAGTAAAATTCAAGAATGCTCAGAAGAATATTTCCATAAAAAGATACTAGATGAAGTGCAAATATCAAGGATATTCCACTAATTTCATGGAGTATAGAAGCTAAAACTTTAACCAACTGAGTATAATAGAATATATGAAACTGCAAATGGATTTTCGCCACCATGCGGCAATCGACTTAGACAAATCATTTTCACAATTTAATAAGGAATGAATATAAAGGATCATTCACCATGCATGTGATAATCCACATAGACAGGTTATTCCAACAGAATAATAAAGAATGGAATAACAGAAGGATTCACCATGCGTGCGATAGACTGCACAAACAGGTTATTCCCAACAGAATAATAAATAATGGAACCAGGTCCGGCGTAAACGCACAGACATGATATTCTGACAGAATAGTAAATAATGGAACCAGGTCCGGCGTAAACGCACAGATAGGATATTCTGACAGAAAATAAAGAACGGAATAATAAATAATGGAACCAGGTCAAACGTATATGCACAGACATGATATTTCGACAGAATAATAAAGAACGGAAAAATAAATAATGGAACCAGTTCAGGCGTAATACGCACTGACAGGATATTCTGATAGAATAATAAAGAACGGAATAATAGAAGAATTTCTCCATGTATGCGGTACTTCGCATAAACAGGTTATTCCAACATAATAATAAAGAATGGAATAATAGAAGAATTTCACCATGTATGCGGTACTTTGCATAGACATGTTATTCCAACATAATAATAAAGAATGGAATAATAAAAGAATTTCACCATGTAT
The DNA here is from genome assembly GCA_016801055.1 of Panax notoginseng. NCBI lineage: Eukaryota > Viridiplantae > Streptophyta > Magnoliopsida > Apiales > Araliaceae > Panax > Panax notoginseng. The sequence goes on from CM029017.1 coordinate 146,905,713, forward strand.
GCAGTACTTCACATAGACAGGTTATTCAAACATAATTCCTACTTTAGATACAATTAACATACAATATATAATTCCTACTTGAATCATATATTACTCTCTATTAATCTCCTTGTAATAGACTATCAAATGCACTTTTAATTTAATACAAATTTAATCAATTAATGGGTCTAAATTAATCCCCAAATTGATCAAAACTCATGTATGAAAATGTGCATTAACAAGCCTAACCTGACATATGGCTGTGATGACATTGTCTTTTTGATCATGTTATATTGTGTCCTCTTTTTGAATGATTTGGCAGGCTTAGGAATGTTAAATCAATAATGTGCTCTTCCAACACAAACCTTAAATAAAATAAAATGTGACTGAAGAGATTAAATTTTGCAGTCATATGCTTCTTGTTTAGCAATCTAACTTTCAGGTCTCAGCAATTTACTATCAACTTCTATGTAGCTAAAGCTTGCCCTCTTACAAGGCCTAATTGACATTCTATTTTTGCAGCTAAAACCATATGTATCACAATGCGCTTTAGAAGTTAAAACAACAGAGGCTGGTGATGCGGCTAAATGATTCTGTTGAGTGAGAAGATATTTCTTGATTTTCTTTACATGTCCAACTAATATTATGTAAAGATTGTTCTCCCATGGTCATTCTCTCTTTCAAATTTATGGAACAAATTTTACTTTTGTTACAAGGCATGCTGATGTCAATTATGTGATGGTTGTGGTTCTCTTGTGGTTGATATTGGCAGTTCTTAATCCACCCACACCCACACCCACACAAGTAAATCATTAGAATTTCATTCCAAAACCTTTAACATCACGGTTAGGTGGCAGCACCACCACCGAAAATTAACTTACCTCCAAATCATCATGAGGCAACATTGGAACCAACCATAAATTGTGGAACGAACACCACCTCCTCCAAATCTTGAATCATTGACCAAGAGCTTATTTGTTAGTTGGCTCGAGTCTTAAAAAAAGAAATTCTCAAACAATAGTCTTAAAATTTAATGAAATTAAGGGCATTTGATAAGTTTTAAATTTTATTAGTGAAAGTATATGGGTGAAGTTTGAAACATACTAAACTAAAACTGATGGGTTTAATGGCTACACATTTTTTTTTCACTTTTGGTTTTGTTCTGAAGAAAGAGGTTAGACTTTGTTTTTCAAAAGAAAAAGAGTTTGGACTTTTAAAAAAAAAACAAGTGTTTATGATTTGTTTTAAAAAGGGTAAAATGCATATGTTGCTCTTGAACTTTAGGTGTTTTTGGGAATTGAGTTTTTTTTTGTCAACGCAAAATGAGCCCCTTTCTGTTCGAAAATTTGGATATTGATCCCTTAAGCGCCACATTGGCGTTGACCTACCTATGTGGAACCGCTGATGTCAACTTTAATCAAATTAATTCCTAAAAAGATGTCACTACCCACTTGAGGTTTTGGCCAAGAGACCACTCGATCATTATAAGTTTAGCTACTAAATTACTCAAAGAATAGTGCTATATACTAAATCAATTCATAACAACTAAATTAAACAAAAGAGATGACGAACAGAGGGGAGGGGAATAATAATAATACTAATATCAACAACAACAACAACAACAACACCATCATTTTTATCATTATTAGATACAATTGATCAAATCCAGGAAAATACAGTTGTTCTGTTCATCTCTCTCAAACACTTATAGAAACAGAACTTACCATTAACCAAATACAATAATATAAACAAACAGATAAATTACTCTTTCTCTTCCCATATATCCTCAAACAGATATAGAAGTAGAACTTACCCCAAAAAAACCCTCTCTCTCCATCTCCATCTCGATCTAGGAGAATTCAAATCCTTAGGCCTAATTGCCGAAGCTCTGGATGGAATGCCCACCGAAAAATGTGGCCGACAATTACGATTACTTCCTTTTCGATCCAAAAATGACCAGACAAAGAGATGAAGCGGATGATTCGAAACTTCATATACTTCTAGCCATCGAAGTGAACACGAGTTTTTTATTAGAGGAAATTGGTAATTTCTTTACCAAATGTAGATCTGACCAGAAAATAGATTTAAATTTCTATTTGTATATGATTTTGAATTGGAGATTTGTGTAAGATTATATAAAGATGATGAGTTTATTAGGAGGTGTTATATTGCTTATTATCCATTAGGGCTGAGCAAGTAACCAAATTAGAATCGAAATCGCACCAAAAACTGCACGAACCGCACCAACGGTTCCTATAAAGAATTATTTGAACAATTCACCCTTCATTTGAACAATTATTTGTAGCTTCCTATAAAGAATATAAGATTTTTGTGAAACATTACTATGACACTCGTCGAATGCATTGCACATTATGAATTGTGTTGGAAACTTGTGACTTCCCGATCCCCCATTGTTGTAATTCTTTTTCCCCTGATTATTGTCCGACCGTTGATAAGCCTACGTGTCTTGGTCCTTAGACTTTTCATAAGACTATAAGTGTGGCTTAAAGTTTCCCATAGCTTCCTCTATGGCGATGAACCCTTCAGCCTGATGAAAAGCTTCAGATAGGTCACTAGGAGGATTGATAACTAGGTCTATCATCAGCTTCTTTGACTTTCCTATGTCAAGACCCATTGTGAAGAATCCTAGGGCCCGAGGTGAATTTAATTCTACCACCTACCCCACCGTTTCTTGGAACCTCTTGACATATTGACCGAGGCTTTCATCCAAACGTTGTCTCACATGCATGAGTAAAGCAGTGATCTTTCGTCTTCTTTTATTACTCCCAAATCGAGCATGTATCTTTTCCTGAGGATCGCTCCAGGAATTGATCGATCCCGATGCCAAGGTTCTCATCCATTCTCGGGCACTCTTTTTCAAAGTTGTAGCAAACATGTGACACTTGGCTGCATCCGAATGCTCGTAATATGTCATGAGTCTATCATACCCATCAGAGTGGTCATAGGGATCCCCCAATCCATCAAAAGTCTCCATTGGGTGCATCTTTTTCATCGGGTCAACTGTGACCTAGTTGATTTCGGGCGAGAATGGTGAATTGGTGCAGCTCAATGGTGTTCCCATCTGATTTTATGCTGCCAATAGCTTTTCCAACTCTGTAACTCTTTCTAGCTAGGGGGTCAAATTCCTCTTTGCGAGGGGACGACATTGGCCTGTCCCTCTCGTATTCAGGAGATTCGACCCTCCTCCTTTGTCTTGATCTGTCCTGGTACTCATATTTTCTGTCTTGGGAACGACTCCTTCGTTTGTTTCTTCCTTTCTGAGAGTGACTCCTAGGCCTGCTCCTATTTCTACCCGATCTGTCTGGATGAGGTGTCCTGGAACGACTCTGATGTCTAGGCTTCTTTGATGAAGCCTCTTGCTCTCTGACCATTTTGGCCATATGTTCTTCCAATTCTTCTTTCTAAAGACTTAGGGCCTCCATGACATCTTTATTTTGCTGCATCCTTTTCATCAAGATGAACTGACACTGATCCTGGTTGTGCTCTACACGATCCTTTCTTCGCCATTCATGCGCTCGAGACTGATTGTCCTCGGCACGACTAAGGGGATTTGGAGTATGTTGACTAGCCGAGAACAGTCGTCGGCGTGCTGACAGTGCATGCTCAGAACCACCTTCCTAGTTTTTCAAACCTAGCCTATCTTTAACTAACCCTCTCACCTAGGTCGTTTAATGAGTCTTTATTTTTTCCTGGTTTGAAGATTCACTATCTCTGCTCGCCATGATTTTTAACCAAAAAAACTTGGAGTGATTGTAAAAGCACTAAAACCCCCTCCTTCTAGCACCAATGTTAACACCAATTTTCGTCTGCGCGTCCAATCACCAAATCCACGCGCTTGAACCTGCACATTAACGAAATCACACAAGAAACTTGACGGCTTATGCCACCGGGTGATAGCTCTGATGTGAGAATGAGTATGGGTGTTCATCGATAAAAAATTGGACCGGACCGGCCTAAACCGAACCGTACCGAATACCAAAAGTATCCAATTTCATGTACCGATACCGGTACCGAATAAAATGGTATCCCGAATAGTTTACCCGGTTCGTTACCGGTTCGGTACCGATTTATACATGTTTTTTACCGATTATATGTAAGAAATAAATTAACCTATTCATGTACCTGTTCATGTATAAACACCCTCAATTGACCATTTCATGATTCATGTACCTGTTCATGTATAAACATCCTCAATTTTGTTCATGTACCTAGTCAGTGAATAATTGATCCATTCATGACACCCAAAAATCTCTTCACACAATTATGCAAACCAAAACAAACATTTGCAAGGCAGTGAGCTGTGAGCCTATTAACCATAAGATTAAACATAAAGTGGTCATGCTGTAACTTGGAAGGCAGTGACCAGTGAGTCTGTTAAGTCTTAACAATAGTATCAATACAGCTAGATGATAAAACAGCTTCTCTAAAATAGGACATAACATCAATACAGCTAGATGATAAAACAGCTTCTCCAAAATAGGACATAACATCAATATTGTAAAAAATAATACTTCTCCAAAATAGGACATAACAACAAAACAAAACAATAAAACATCAATATTGTAGTAGTAATAAAATAGCCAGTACTCAGCAGCAGTGTGCCAGTGTCATTATGTTAGCAACAAAACAGTTCAGAGCCACCATTCAGATGTCAAGGGAAGCATGATCCACCATTACTAAAAAGTAAAAATAAGATATGATGACTGACCGTTAGACAAACAATTTATAAAGAGTTTGTCAATTTAAAAACCCTCAAAACCTTTATGAACCATTTGAACCCCTCGCAAAAAGGCCAAACTATGTAACATTTTTGTAGAGGCCAAACTATGTAACACTTTTGTTATGAAACTTCTTAGTAAGTGAATATAGAAAGTCAAACTTGAAAGACTGGAATCTTATATAAAGCAATAGAGCTTTGGCTCTCGTTCAAATATTTTATTTTCTTTGGATCACTAGCCTAAATTTTAAGTTTTTCCATTTGTTTTTACACTTATTTTTGGTTTTGCCTTGGTAAGTATATTTGTAGGAAGTAGAATCAGTGCAAATCTCAATCATCTTGAATTTTGCTCGAAGAAGTTATGATTCAGTTGAGTGTCCCTTGCCATGTAATTCCAATGTAACATATATAATACATTTCTTTTTCTTCTTCCCATATTCCACAATTTGTATATTGATACTTGAAGAATTTGAATTGAAAAGAAGAACCTTTTACTGTACTACTTTTTACCCCTTTAAAATGAATGTTAAATGCATGCATCTAATTGAAGTCCCTGGAAATTGTGTAATAATATTAATTTAGAGGTTCTCATTGATTATTCCATTTGGTTACCAATTTCATATTTTTTTTACATGTAGTGAAGTAGTTTCCCTTGATAGTTGACACAGTTTGTCTTCATGATAATCGACTTTCTCAAGACGTGTTGAGGCTATTATGCTATATTGCTATCATGCTATGTACTAAAACCCCCAATAGTTGGGTTAAGAAAATTTATATATTACACCACTAGAGGAAGATGAAACTAAAACTCTACCAAGTGGCCAAGATTATTTCCATCAGTTACATCCCATGAGCCATGACCACCCAAATAAACACACTGGCCATCAGCAGAAAAAAGCCCTAACAAAGTAACAAGTAACAGTGTAACACCCATATGCCATATATAGACAAATCGACATAAATAGAGAGAAATCAATTAACTAAATCTCAAAATAAACTCAAAATTACCTAAGAAAAATTTTGATTCTAGATTCTAGAGTTGGAGAGGCGACTGCGATGCGACGACTGACAAGTCGGAGGTTGGCCGATGGGAGAAGAATGGATGGATCGTCGAGGTGGAGAGACAAATGTATGAGACTTCGAGATGGATGGACTGGGTTCTACTGTTCGAGACTCTGAGGAGAGGACTGAGTTTGACTGTTCGAGATAGGAGAGAAAGGTTTGACGTGTTTGGGAATAAACTAAACAAAGTGAAGACTGAAGTCACTGAACCTAATCTAAATATAAATTCTGAGATATTTTTATTTTATAATATTATTAAATAAACTGGTACAACCAGTTCAGTTCGGTATACCGACCAAGCCAAACACCCTACCGAAATTGATTATGAAAATATGGTATATACCGATTCTGTGTACCGGTACCAAATCTGTTACTCTTTGTACCGAATTGACCGATTTTAACCGATTCAGTTTCCCTAAAAATTGAATATACCATTTTTTTAACACCCCTAAGAATGAGTACAGGCTGAAGAAGGTTTAACAAAGGAGCCTTTAGTGTTTAGTGCTCAAAAGTGTATTCCCTATTAATTGAAGTGAAGCCTTGTATTTATAGCTGTTCCCATCATCCTAAAGCCAATTTCCTTATTGGATTAGGACTCCTAAACATGGCAGTTACCTAAGTTTGGGTCCAAATCAATCTAATTAAAAGCTGGAAATTGGATATAATCAAACACCTACATTTGGAGTTGGTATTTAAATATGGTTAGGATTAGAATCCTTAACCATTCAAACTCCTTATCATGCCAGACTTCATATGAGGAACAACCATCTGTATAGGCCCAAGTCATCCGAACCCCTCTAAACCGGTATGAACTTCAGCCCAAAGGACTCGATCGCCCAACCCCGAACACCAATAATCAGATCAAGACTCCAGCCCAAAGGACTCGGTTGCCCGACCCCGAACACCACCAATCCCCTTATTGGCTTCGGCTCATTGGGCTCAACAAACCCTTCCCAATACAGGCCTTCAGCCCACATAGGGGTTGGAAGATTATACCTGAATAGATCTAATCATTTTTTATGCTAACAAGCTTAATCCAGAGAAAGAAAAGCAAAAAAGTTTTTAAAAACATAGAAAATTAGTGGACTGCTGCCCTTGAATAGAAAATTAGGGGTTAGCTATATTATTCATAAAATTTTGGGCTTTTGGTATGTTAAAGTACACTGAATAAACTTTCCATAGATTCCAGAACGGACTAATTCTGACTTCGAACCAAAGAGTTATGACCGTTCAAAGTAGTCGCGTCAAAACTGTCTAATAAACTCGGGGCAGTCACTTTGCACGAATTTTCTAAAATTCTTTGTTTAGAATTTAGAAAAGGTCAAAGAATAAAAGTTTTAGACTCAGAAGTTAGCTTCGCGTGGGCTCAAGAATTGCTCAAAAATATTTTGAAACGAAAAAGTTATGATTGTTTTAGGAAGAAAGGGTAAAGCTGGGAAAAAGGTAAAAACCGTAATGAACGTACACTTTTGGCTAATTATTTGGACTTCTTAATGAACCCGAAATGGAGGTTTCATATTTTTTAAAAATAGTCTCATATGATACAAAAAACATCCAAAAATGGGATCAATCAGATTAATGAACAGTGCGTACGAAATTCACAAAATAGAGGATTTGGTATGCGAGCGGCAGAGCGATAACGCTGTTGGGCAGCAGCGTGCGCGCTCTAGGCTTGCCGTGCCGCGCTGCGCTGTTGGGCAGCTGTCTGACATGTTTTTTGACGCGCTATTTTGATGGGTTCCGTGATCCATTTTTGCGGTTAAATTTTTTTCTAAAATATTACACCATAAGGTGTATAACATGCCCAAAATTTAGCTGTTATATGACTTATGATTTGAAAATTAAAAATGAGCGAACATGCATATCAGAACTAAAATTTGAGTGAACATCGAGCGTCGGCGCGTCGAGCGACTTTGACGTTCGACATTCCTAATCGTGTTCCGGCAAAATAATAAGTCATAATAAATCTAATAAAATCCTACGGGATTAGATTTGACTATAAGTGATATTTTATGCCAAAAAATTTTCTTTCGGGCATAAATAAAGTAATAAAAATATGTAATAAATATAAATTACATATTTAAGTAAAATAAAAACTATAGTTGCCTATAAAATTATTTTGTGGTGCAACGAAGAATGTAAAACTTTTGAAAAATTGTATTAATCATAAAATTAATATTTTGAGATTTTCGTTGCTTTATTTTTTATTTTACGATAATCGTAAAATGAAAAATAAAGCAAATGTGCTAGTGAGATAAAATATTTATATATGAGGCAACAGTCAGTGTTGACTCATGAACGGACAAACTGATGTAAAAATTATTTAAATTAAAGAAATAATATAGTAAATTGAGTTTTACTATAAAAGTTATGCTATACATCTTTCTCACCTTACCGAGTTCCTTGGAGTGTGCTACTGTGTTTTCAGTTACTTACCGTGACCCTCTAATGACAGGTGTCTGAAGCCATGAAAATTGGTGCAAGGACAATAAAGGAAAATAGGATGAGCGTAGAAAAAGTTCAGCTCTGTTTGCAGGAACTTGATGAGAGCATTGAGTCACAGAAGGAAGTTGATAAAGTTCTAGGTAATTTTTTGACAATCCTGTTGCCACTTATCATAAATATACATTTTTTATATACCTTGAGTTGGACTCTATGAAATCACAAACTAAAGAAGATAAATGAATTTGATCAAGATTAGAATAGTAGACTAAAGACAAAGTGTAATTGATCTGCAAGTCTTAAGTGGCTGAAGCCAATCCCAATAATGTAATTTATTTGTGACCACACTGGCCAGCTATATCAGACTATCGCTGCCAATGATATATATTAATAACGAACTCATCAAATGTTTAGGGTTTCAGCAGATTTATATATTCTTTGGAACCTTACAATGTGTGAATAGTATTAAAACTTGCATTACATGAGTGACGCACTAATATCTTATTTGTATGCATAGTATCTGTTATGTTAAATATTTACTATCATTTTAGGTCTTGGAGCAGTTTGGAACACTACCAAAGCAGAACCAGGTTCCATTGTTGCTGGTTTTGGTCTTGGGACTGTTGGTCTTACAGTAAGTTTCATGTAAAATAATATGTATAATGTATTTGTGTTATCCCCTCTCTCACAGGTATTATGTATGTTTTTGGTATTTCAGGTGTTCAATTTCAGCACTGGGAGAATTATCAATAAAACAGTCTTTGACAGTGAGGTTACCTCTATGGACCATGACCACACTGGCCAGCTTATTCCAATTGGTGACTGGTCGTGTTTGGAAAGGAACAACCTTTGGTGGTTTCAAGAGCCGTTCACAAGTAATCAAATTCAATATAGTTTGGTTTATTTTGTGGATGCATGTAAGTAAATTCACAATTCAATATAGTAGTAATTTATATTGAAAAGTGAATTTGAGATGCATATATGGATAGTTTGGTATATATTTTGTGAATGTAGTAATTTAAAACTATAAACAAATGGTATTATTGGGATGTATTTTAAATGGTTGATATATTTTGGCTTTAAATTTAAATGAGAATTTAGACCTTTTAGCTATATATCATATCATGATATTAGCAGATTGCAGGTGTACGGGTAATATAGGTGAACCACAACATTTTTTTTCTTTTTTTTAATCTACAACATTTTAAAAACATTGTGTAAATGTGCCTAAATGTTGTCTGATATACTAAACAACAACATATTTATCCAAAAAACGTTGTGGAATCATACTTTCTACAACGTTTTTAATCATCTGCTAATTTTTGAAAAATAAATCTACAACGTTTTTTTTTCTAAAAAACGTTGTGTATTGTGCTTAACTACAACGTTTTAAAAACGTTGTGTAAGGGTGTCAAATAGATGACACCCTTAACCACGACATTTTTCTGACTGAAACCACAACGTTTTTTTCGCGTTATCTATTTACTGTTTTGTAGTAGTGAATGTTAGTCTTTGCATTGAGACGTTGCCAAGGCTTCAATATTCAGATGACTGAACTCTACGATTCTGATACAGATGACCTTGAACTTGATCGTAGTTAGTCTGTTGAATATTGCTCGTTGACTGATTGAGATAACACTACGATTCTGAGAGTGTTCTTTGGATTTGCAATGTAGAACCTCTCTTACGCCACTCGTGCAGTGCTTCATCACTTCTGCTTGCCTTGACTTACATTAGGTACTGACAACTTATCTGATTACTCTGGCCCTCCTTAACTTCAAGACTTATCAGGTTTATCATGCTCAGTCTCTTTCTCCTTGTGATCTCCCGTTCACATATCATCAATGGTCTGACCCATGTTTAATCTTCAATGTCTATTCTGTATCGGTTGGCCAGTGTCTTTGGTATAGACCCCATCAGTTTCTGCTTCTAACCTAGCTAGCACTACAATCATGGTTATACCCAAGATCGTTATCCTATGTTTATCTTGGCGGCTACTACATTGCTTATAGAAGACTTCCCTTTAAATAGCTTCACTACTGAATCAGGATGTTGATTGAATTGGTGCTTCGATCTTCTTTTTGCTTGCAAGCCATTTCGTGAATACCCTCTGACTTCCTTTAGGTAGATTGCATCTTTTACAGTTCTGATCAGAGGCTTCATTCTTTTGATGCTTTGGGAGTGCTCATGTGTTGAGAATCGTGTTAATACTACGATTCTACCTTGGCGTTGTGAGCACTGATAGGCTTTGTCGAAGACTTTATTATGCAAACTACGATCTAGCTTTGGTTCTGCAGACACTACGACTCAGAGTGTAGATTATACATCAAACTACGATTTCTACCTTAACACTTGTTGTTCTTGTCTGATCTAGCTTGACTACAATTTCTACCTCTGGTATTATCAGTAGACTCTACGACTTCAAGTGTGGTCTACGATCCTTGGCTTGGCTTGGCAGACGCTTGGAACAACTCTACGATACTGAGTGAGGCCCTCCAAGGTAGACTACGATCTATAGTCATTTTCTCGATACTCTACGATTCTGCCTTGGCTTTTGCAATCCCTCGGCTGGCTTAACTCTCTACGATCCTACCTTGATAGTCTCTGAATACTTTGTTTCTCCTGGCAGACTTTTAAGGCTTGTGCAGTACTCTTCGATCAAGCAGGCTTATCTATTACATCATATAAGATCAATCTAACAAGCTTGATATTTCTATCTTTAGTCCTTGTACACCATATTCTTTTAAGGACTTTACAAGCTGTTTTGTTCATGTAGAATCAACCTAACATATTTGATCATTTTAGTCTAAGTCCATGTACATATATTCCTGTTATCTATTCAAGGACTTTACAGCTTGTTTCAATGCAGACATATTTGCATATTCGTTCATTAAGATCATAATCAAATCTTATATAAATAGGAATATCATTCACATGGTTATTCCTAACAATCTCCCCCTATGTGATTATGACAAAAATAATGAGTGAATATGTATGAGATGAATGAATCTTAAGATACAGTGAGCTACTGTATTGCTAGAGCAGGTAATATGAATGATATATTAAAAGCATTTTATTACAGCTGAATAGTAAACCTAAATTCTGGATCCAGAGTTAACTATTACATATAAAGATGTACCTTCTTCTTCATGTGTGTCTCCTGGATTCCCTCTGTTGTCGCTACTCATCTGCTTGATCTTCTTGCTCTTGCTCCCCCTGGGATGGTGACTTCATTTCTTTTTGATCTCCTGGTTCCTGCTCCCCCTTAGATGCATGCTCTATTTCTTCATCTTCATGATGCTCTAACTCAGATGCATGTTCTTCGTCTTTGTCTTCTGCTTTTCTCTTTAGATATTGTTTTGGCTCCCCCTTAGATGATGATACACTTGCTACTATGTTAACCTGTTTCTTCTTCTTCTTCTCCTTCTTCTCCTTCTTTTCTTCAGCCTTCATTCTTCTCTCCTTGCTCTTTCTTGAATACCTCTTTTTCTCCCCCTTTTTGTCATGAATTAGTTGGGAAAGCTATTGCACATTTGTCATAAGCTGCTCTGTCAGATAAGATGAGTCACTAACTTCAATCTTGAGTTCTTACTGAATTAGCTCCAACTGTAGAGAGATAGAGAGAGAGACCGCTTTAGGAAGTCAATCTTGTCAGATAGGGACATGATTTGATCTGTATTGTCCTTCTGGGCTTGCAGAGCTTCTTCCTTCTGATCATTGATGAACTTCAAATAGATTTGATCTCTCTCTTTGATTTTGAGAGATATATCTGATATTGTGGCTTGGAGGATATTTTGAAGCACACTATCTCCTTCTTATGACAACATCTTTGCTTCTGCAGCAATGAGATGTCTTCTCAACCAACTCGTCAGAATTCTTTAGTAACTCTTGTTCCTTAGGAGTTTGGTCATTTGGAGCAGACTTATGTTGAACACCAGAGTGGACTCCATGATTCTCATCCTTGGACAGTTTTTCGAATGAAGTGAGAATATCAGACAATTTTGCTTGGGCAGAGTAGAGCTTCTCAAACTGAGCTTGATCATCTTCAATGGTAGAGTGAAAGGACTCTACGATCATAAACTTGGATATAATCCTTTTGTCATCTGAACCTACTCTACACTCATATGGAATGTAGTGGTTACCAGCATGTCGATAGACCTTGAAGTGAGACTGGTCTTTGATCAGTTTTGTTGCAAATTTGTTTAATCTTGGAAAGTTTTGAGACACCAGCTCCAAGCTCAGAAAATATGAGTAACACCAGCTGAAGTAACTTTCATCTTTATCAGTGTATGCCTTTAGCAAGGGCATCCATAAGTAGAACCATTTCATTAGGAGATCATCAGGATTGTACAGTATTGTAGTCCAATCTAAATCCATGTCTTTCCAGTTGTTAAACAAATCTTCTGTTGACATCCTTACTACTTTGAGTTGTTCATTTCCATGGTTTATCCATCTTTTTGGTGGTACATCTGGTGGTTCATCAAAGACTTCCACCACTAATCTTCGGCGAATTCTTGCTGGAGAGAGAACAAGTTAGTCTGCTGATTCCTGATCTGTAGAACTGGAATCTGTCTGTGACGCCCCCAAAATAGGTATACAACACCCATTCTGGGTCGTCAAAATACATGGTACAGAAACAACTACAACTTTATTAATACAACATAAAAACTGTGAGTTTAAATACAAATATTGTCATCTAGACAATATCCACACTCAAATAAGTCCTCATTACAATTATTGATATATTATTTTACAAAAATGGTGAGGACTACTAAAATAACTTTCTATAACCTTCATTCCATATCCCGACTAGTACTCGCTACATTCTCGCCTCCTGACAAGAAAATGGAACAAAAAGGAAAAGGGTGAGCTCAACTAGCCTAGTAAAGAGTATTATGACTAAGATAATATAGAACAAATTATCGTTAGTCTTCAACAGGGAAAACTTTAATAGAATACAATAGACAACAAGTTTTAAATCAATATTCGCAGCGGAAATAATAAATCAATAGAAGAGTTAAATAGAGTATGAAATCTACTATCATCTATGAATTTAAAAGTCCATCATCAATATTTTATCCCTGTAGCATCAATCAATAAACATCTTGAATCAAATATTTATCTTTGCACTATAAGCCAAAGATATTCATCAGTTGGTCATGTTCATCTCAACACCTGCTCATCTTTGCACTACGGCCAAAGATATTTATCATAAAATCATTAATCTTTGCAGTACATGCCAAAGATGTTCAGTTATATCATCATTTAGGATTAAAGATGATGAAAAATATTTTAAAGGAAACGAATCCAGTGAAACAAAAGAACAAATATTAAGGATTCGTACTTTAAACAATCCGAGTTCAAAAATACTTCATAAATAATCATAGTGGAGTAAAATTCAAGAATGATCAAAATATGGATACAATCAAAGCTAGTATCTATAATAGATATTTTGGACGAAAAATGAATTTTTTTTTATGAATAGTATCGTATTCGTGAATAGTGTCGTATACGTGAATAGTGCCGTATACGTGAATAGTAATCTCGACACAAAAAGTTCCAAATTTGATAAAAATTCATATCAATATTTCGGCATAATGATATTGGAAGAAATAATATCATTTATAAAAAAAAATATTCCTTACCTCGAAAAGACAGTACTTCTGACTGAAATACTAGATATAGAGCTGAAGGGAACTTGCACCGTATAACAACACTCAAAGTCTTAAAACACTCACAAGAATACGCTCGATAATATAGAGAGAGAAAGAGAGAAAACTTTAGTTTCTGGTGTGATTTTCAATTCTGACCTAAGCACCCTATTTATAGGAAAATGCTTAGAACATCAAAGCAGAAAATTTAATAAAATATTAATATATATTTATTAAATTCTTACTCACACACAATCTGATTCAAATCAGCCACCACACCTCACCTAAATAAAAAAAATGTTTTTCTTATAAAAAATATTTAAAACTTTAAAAATCAATTATTTCGGAATTTTAGAACTTCAATAATTTATAATAAATAGCCCTTTTGTCAAACAAATTTGAATCACATGTCTTTTTCATAGGAAATTTCATTATCTACAACTTTGTAGAAGAAATTTTTTCCAAATTCCAAACAGAAATTGACCGAAATCCACAAACGGACGATTCTACAGGCTATAATCAAATTTCAGTCAAGAAATGAGCCCACAGACATGTTTAACATGTTTTAAACAACTTTTATAACAAAAATACTCTTCCTCCTCATATACTTATATATCTTACATTCATTGTAAAAATATCATCATTATTATATTATAATAATATAATAAAATATTATTTTATTATAAAAGATAAAATATCGATTTTCAACAATTGTCACTCTAAAAAAAAATTTCCATCCTATATCCACATAAAATGAATATTTTTCTCATCATATAAATCAATAATTAATTATTCACAAATAATATTATCGAATCACAATACTGACAACCAGACAGTTCCCAGGAAAGATGGGGCTTTCCAAAAAGGATTTATCCTTACTGGCGCGCAATTAGATTACCAAACCTCTCCTTAGACAGAACTTTCTAGACATTGCCAATAATGTTATCGAATAATATTATTCAGATAATATGAATTATTACTTCGATAATGGAAAATACTATGTAGTGACAATTATTAAAACAATAGTAATATAAAATATCAACTCACAATTATTGAATTAATAAAATACTGAACAGTAATTACTGTAACAATTATTGAGTAGTGCCTTCTTACGTAAGAATCAATAATTGGTGCAATACCGTGTGCTACTGTGCAACAACACGTATTACTGTGTTTTAACCACCAGGTATTCCAACAGTATTAACGGTAACAGCTACGCCGTTATTTATAAATAACTTATACTTATCGTTTTCTTCATCCAATCTTTTTCCGTTATGGGGCCCACAAAAGACTGCGCCGTCGTACAAATATTTCCCGACAGGAAAATATTTCACGACCAAACGAATATTCCCCGACAAAAACGAATATTTTATAACCACTTACTTATTTAAAATATTTAGCATTTTACCCATGACTAACCTCATTAATCAATTCAACCCTTACTGTTTCAAAATAATAAATAGAGGAAATTAAATTTTATTTATTAATAATTTGGGGTCTTACAACCTCCCCTCCTTATGAAATTTTGTCCTCGAAATTGACGTACGTACCTGGTGTTTCGAAAAGATGAGGATACCTCGCTTTTATTTCTGTTTTTAACTCCCAGGTCATTTCCTCAATAGCATGGTTCCTCCACAAAACTTTAACTTGTGGTATGACCTTTGTGCGTAGGGCATGCTCTTTCCTATACAAGATCTTGGCATGTACCTCCTCGTACGTTAAGTCTTCAGCTATCTCGTTGGGTTCTAACTCAATGACGTGGTTTGGGTCTTTCACATATTTACGAAGCACAGATATATGAAAAATATTATGAACACGAGACATACTTGGAGGTAACGCGAGTCTATAGGCCACATTTCCTACTCGGTCAAGAATCTGAAATGGACCAATAAATCGTGGATTGAGCTTTCCTCTCTTCCCAAATCTTGTAACTCCCTTCTATGGAGCCACACGCAATAATACATGATCCCCAATACTAAATTCTACGTCCTTTCGATGAAGATTCGCATAACTCTTTTGTCGATCATGTGCCGTTTGTATACGTTGTCAGATCATTTGGATCTTTTCCGTAGTCATACGTACCAACTCGGGTCCCAACAATGTTACTTCTCCCACCTCATCCCAACATATTGGAGAGTGACACTTTTGTCCATATAATGCTTCAAATGGAGCCACACCTATACTTGCCTGATAACTGTTGTTGTAAGAGAATTCCACCAATGATAGGTACTTATCCCAACTCCCTTTGAAATCTAGGACACAAAGTCTTAATAGATCTTCAAGAGTTTGAATAGTCCTCTCTGATTGCCCGTCCGTTTGAGGATGGTATGCCAAACTGAATCGTAAATTCGTGCCCATAGCTTTTTGCAAGCTAACCCAAAATCTTGAAGTGAATCTTGGGTCACGATCCGAAACTATGGATACTGGCATGCCATGCAATCTCACAATCTCATCTACGTACATACGAGCAAGACGTTCAAGGGAATAAGTCTCCCATATCGGCAAGAAATGCGGCACTTGGTTAATCTATCAACAATAACCCAAATAACATTTATGCCTTGAGAAACTGTGGGAAGACCCGTAACAAAATCTATGGTAATGTGTTCCCACTTCCATTTCGGAATCTCAAGTGGTTGCAATGGGCCCTTAGGCACTTAATGCTCCGCCTTTACACGTTGACAAGTTAAACACCTCGAGATAAACTTTGCAATCTCTCTCTTCATATTATTCCACCAAAACGTAAGTCGAAGATCACGATACATTTTGGTACTTACAGGATGGATTGCAAATGGTGTATTATGTGCCTCCATCATGATCTTGTACTTCAAATCAAAATTATTAGGAATACAAAGTCTGGAGTGGACTCGAAGTATTCCTTCTTCATCGATTCTTGCTTCTGGAATAGCACCTTCTTGCACTTTCTTCTTCATACGCATCAGCTCCGGGTCTGTGGCTTGAGCAACTTTAACTTTTTCGATTAAAGTTGGTTCTATACGTATACTTGACATCATTGCATGGGTCCCCAGAGTCTTGAATTCTATCTTCATCTTTTGTAAATCACACCAAATGGGCCTTTGTGTTGACAACAACACACTTGTTCCCGCGTATGATCTTCTACTCAATGCGTCGGCTACCACGTTCGCTTTTCCAGGATGGTATTGAATGGTATGGTCATAGTCTTTCAACAGCTCGAGCCAACGTTGTTGCCGCATGTTGAGTTCTTTTTGAGTGAAGAAATATTTGAGGCTTTTATGGTCTGAATATATCTCCACTTTCTCCCCATATAGATAGTGCCTCCAGATCTTTAGCGCGAAAATGACTGCTGCCAACTCTAGATCATGAGTAGGATAATTCCTCTCATATTCTTTAAGTTGTCGTGATACATAGGCTATAACTTTCCCACGTTACATGAGAACACATCCTAACCCTTTGCCTGAAGCATCGCTGTAGATAACAAATCATCCGAACCAGATGGTATGGTCAAAACAGGTTCCAAAATGAGTCTCCTCTTAAGCTCTTGGAAACTCTTCTCGCATTCCTTGCTCCATATGGATTTGATATCTTTCCGAGTCAGCTGAGTTAATGGAGTAGCAATTCGAGAAAATCCTTCCACGAATCTCCGATAATAACCAACTAAGCCCCGAAAGATACGTACTTTGGTCACCGACTTCGGTTATTCCCAACTTTGTATTGCTTCAATCTTCGCCGGGTCAACAGATACTCCATGTTTTAATACCACGTGCCCAAGGATTGATACTTCCTCAAGCCAGAACTCACATTTCTTTAACTTAGCATATAACTTATTTTCACGAAGCCTTTGGAGTACCAGCTTCAAATGGTGCTCATGATCTTCACGACTTTTAGAATATATGAGGATGTCATCAATAAAAATAACAACGAACTGATCCAAATATTCCTTGAATACTCGGTTCATCATATCCGTGAAAGTCGCAGGAGCATTAGTCAATCCAAAAGATATGACTAAGAATTCATAATGCCCGTACCGAGTTCTAAAGGCAGTCTTTGGAATATCCTCAGTTCTAATCTTTAGCTGATGATATCCAGGACGAAGATCGATTTTTGAAAAGAATTGTGCCCTTGTAACTGGTCAAACAGGTCATCAATACGAGGTAACAGATACCTATTCTTGATAGTGACATGGTTTAATTCCTGGTAGTCGATACAAAGTCGCATACTCCCGTCTTTCTTCTTTACGAATAAAACAGGAGCACCCCAAGGAGATGTATTAGGACGAATGAAACTGATGTCCAACAACTCCTGTAATTGGACCTTTAACTCCTGAAGTTCAATAGGAGCCATTCGATATGGGGTTTTAGAAATGGGTTTTGTACCATATTCAAGATCTATAAATAATTTAACTTCACGTTCTGGGGGTAGACCAAGAAGTTCTTCAGGAAATACGTCAGGAAAGTCAATAACAATAGGAATATTATTCAAATATGACGTGTCTTTATTCAAATCCATAACATGGGCTAAGAAAGCTTGACATCCGTTTTTTAATAAACGAATAGCTTTATGACTTGATATAACAGTGATTGATTTTAATGGCTTAGTTGCTTGAATTCGCACAACAGGTTGCTTAGGAATATGAAAACTAACAACCTTACGAAAACAATCAATTTTGGCATGATGAGTAGTTAACCAATCAATCCCTAAAATCACGTCAAATACAAGTATCTTTAAAGAGATAAGGTCAACAGGTAAGGTGATGGTGCCAACTTGGATCAAAGAAGATTTATAAATAGTAGATGTGATGAAAGTTTCTCCTAACGGAGTCTCCACAGATAAATCAAAGTCTAATTTCTCCGGAGTCAAGTTTAAACGTTGAGCACAAGCAGGAGAAATAAATGAATGGGTAGCACCGGTATCTAGTAAGGTATAAACTTCGCATGAATTTATAATTAGCTTATCCGTGATCACTTCGTTTGGGTTCCTCGCATGTTGACCAGTCACGACAAACGTTCTTCCAGGAACCATTGACTTTAACTTTTCTGGAATAGCCTTTTGAGTCACCATCCCCGCTGGACTTGGTTTCGCTATAGTGCAATCTCGAGCGATATGTCCTTCCTTTCCACAGTTATAACATACCTTAAACTATTGTGGACAGTTTGGGCTGATATGTCCTTCTTTTCTGCACTTATAGCATATGACCGGTGGTCGTTCTCCTCCCTTGGAACCAGTTGCTGCTGGTGCTGATGTCTTCGTATTGTCATTGTTGAATCTCCTCTTTTTAAAATCTCCTCCCGACTCGCTTCTTCTATTTTCATGGTCATGATTACCACCAGAGTGGTTGCCGCTCTTGTCCGTATTTTTCTTTCTCCGCTGGTTATCGTTGTTCTGATGACTGCTGTCACCGGTATGATCGTGGTTGTGGTCCCTCGGTTGAACGTATTCGTTATCTTGCTCTAATAATTGAGCCCTGTTGACAACATCTGAATAGAGAGAAAATTTATGTGAAATGAGATATTGACGTATGTCGGGTTTCAAACCTCTCAGAAACATCCGTGTCATACGTTCCTCATTCTCAACCAAATGAGGTGCAAACCTGGATAACTCCGCGAACTTCGCCTCGTACTGGGACATCGTCATGTTGTTTCGTTCCAATCTAATAAACTCTACCTCCTTCATATGACGAACACTTTCAGGAAAGTATTTGTCATTGAACAGTTTCTGAAATGTCTCCCAAGACATGCTGAGCGCGGCTAGATGGGTACGCTTTACAGATTTCCACCAGTAATTTGCCTCATTACGGAATATAAAGGTGGCGATTGGAACCTTCTGTTCTTCCGTGCATCCCAAGACATCGAATATCTTGGTAATTTGTTTGACCCACGTCTCCACCTTAATCGGATCCGGCTTTCTGGTGGTCCCAACTCCTTGAACTGCTTGGCTGTGACAAACCGTGAATTGCTATTATTTCCTCCTGTATTTTGAACATGAGTCTCCCTCGTCTGATTTTGCATGAACTGCAAAAAACTTCTAAACATCCCATCGTTCATCATTTGCTCAGTCGTGTTGTTCACAGGAGGAACATTGCCAGCCAGTCGCACGTTCTCCTCGTTGGTGAGTACAGGCGTCTCCACGGTTTTGTTTACTCCACTGTTAACATTCTCAGTTGCCATTCTTAAATACTGCCATAAAACAAGGGTTAATTAAACAAATTAACAAATCACATAATACCCCTATATTATGACTGACCAATAAATAAGCTTCGGTATGACACACTAGCGAAGGATTTACTCGTCTCTCCCCTCCTAGTACTATTCCCCGATCTCCGCCAGAGACCATATCCCTAAGCTCTGATACCAACTGTGACGCCCCCAAAATAGGTATACAACACCCATTCTGAGTCGTCAAAATATATGGTACAAAAATAACTACAACTTTATTAATACAACATAAAAACTGTGAGTTTAAATACAAATATTGTCATCTAGACAATATCCACACTCAAATAAGTCCTCATTATAATTATTGATATATTATTTTATAAAAATGGTGAGGACTACTAAAACAACTTTCTATAACCTTCATTCCATACCCCGACTAGTACTCGCTACATTCTCGCCTCCTAAGAAGAAAAATGGAACAAAAAGGAAAAGGGTGAGCTCAACTAGCCTAGTAAAGAGTATTATGACTAAGATAATATAGAACAAATTATCGTTAGTCTTCAACAGGGAAAAATTTAATAGAATACAATAGACAACAAGTTTTAAATCAATATTTGTAGCGGAAATAATAATTCATTAGAAGAGTTAAGTAGAGTATGAAATCTACTATCATCTATGAATTTAAAAGTCCATCATCAATATTTTATCCCTGTAACATCAATCAATAAACATCTTGAATCAAATATTCATCTTTGCACTACAGGCCAAAAATATTCATCAGTTGGTCATGTTCATCTTAACACTTGCTCATCTTCGCACTACGACCAAAGATATTCATCATAAAATCATTAATCTTTGCACTACATGCCAAAGATATTCAGTTATATCATCATTTAGGATTGAGGATGATGTAAAATATTTTAAAGGAAACGAATCCAGTTAAACAAAAGAACAAATATTAAGGATTCGTACTTTAAACAATCCGAGTTCAAAAATACTTCATAAATAATCATAGTGGAGTAAAATTCAAGAATGATCAAAACATGGATACAATCAAAGCTAGTATCCATAATAGATATTTTGGACGAAAAACAAAAATTAATTTTTCTGTGAATAGTATCGTATTCGTGAATAGTACCGTATACGTGAATAGTAATCCCGACATAAAAAGTTCCAAATTTGATAAAAATTCAGATCAATATTTCGGCATAATGATATTGGAAGAAATAATATCATTTATAAAAAAATATATTCCTTACCTCGAAAAGACAGTACTTCTGACTAGAATACTGGATATAGAGCTGAAGGGAACTTGCACCGTATAGCAACACTCAAAGTCTTAAAATACTCACAAGAATACGCTCGATAATATAGAGAGAGAAAGAGAGAAAACTTTAGTTTCTGGTGTGATTTTCAATTCTAACCTAAGCACCCTATTTATTGGAAAATGCTTAAAACACCAAAGTAGAAAATTTAATAAAATATTAATATATATTTATTAAATTCTTACGCACACACAATCTGATTCAAATCGGCCACCACACCTAACCTAAATCAAAAAAAATGTTTTTCTTTTAAAAAATATTTAAAACTTCAAAAATCAATTATTTCAGAATTTCGGAATTCAATAATTCATAATAAATAGCCCTTTTGTCAGAAAGATTCAAACCACATATTTTTTTTCATAGGAAATTTCATTATCTACAACTTTGTAGAAGAAAGTTTTCCCAAATTCCAAACAAAAATTGACCGAAATCCACAAACGGGCGATTCTACTGGCTATAATCAAATTTCAGTCAAGAAATGGGCCCACAAACATGTTTAACATGTTTTAAACAACTTTTGTAACAAAAATACTCTTCCTCCTCATATACTCATATATCTTACATTCATTGTAAAAATATCATCATTATTATATTATAATAATATAATTAAATATTATTTTATTAGAAAGGATAAAATATCGATTTTCAACAATTGTCACTATAAAAAATTTCTCCATCTATATCCACATAAAATGAATATTTTTCCCATCATATAAATCAGTAATTAATTATTCACAAATAATATTACCCAATCACAATACTGACAACCAGGCAGTTCCCAGGAAAGAGGGGACTTTCCAATAAGGATTTCTCCTTACTGACGCGCAATTAGATGACCAAACCTCTTCTTAGACAGAACTTTCTAGACATTGCCAATAATGTTATCGAATAATATTATTCAGATAATATGAATTATTACTTCGATAATGGAAAATACTATGTAGTGACAATTATTAAAACAATAGTAATATAAAATATCAACTCACAATTATTGAATTAATAAAATACTGAACAGTAATTACTGTAACAATTATTGAGTAGTGCCTTCTTACGTAAGAATCAATAATTGGTGCAATACCGTGTGCTACTGTGCAACAACACGTATTACTGTGTTTTAACCACCGGGTATTCCAACAGTATTAACGGTAACAACTACGCCGTTATTTATAAATAACTTATACTTGTCGTTTTCTTCATCCAATCTTTTTCCGTTATGGGGCCCACAAAAGACTGCGCCGTCGTACAAATATTTCCCGACAGGAAGAATATTTCACGACCAAACGAATATTCCCCGACAAAAACGAATATTTTATAACCACTTACTTATTTAAAATATTTACGCATTTTACCCATGACTAACCTCATTAATCAATTCAACCCTTACTGTTTCAAAATAATAAATAGAGGAAATTAAATTTCATTTATTAATAATTTGGGGTCTTACACTGTCTCTATCTCTTCATTTTTCTGACTTTGAGCTAGAATCATGCTGGATCATTTCATCTGATTTATTAGTGAATCCTTCTTGCTGATTTTCATCACTTGTACCTTTTTCAGTACCTTTAGCATTTTCTCCCTTAGATTCAGACTTATCATCACTTAATTCAATTATTGCAGCAAAAGATTCTCCACTATTCTTTAGGACAGATCTAGCAAGCAATCTGTTGCTCTTTCTTCTCCTTGGAGATTCAGCTATAGGAGATTAGTTCTTTCTTCATCTTCAGATTTTGAAGCCTTTGAATCATCAGATGAGCTTCTTTGGGATTCAACCAAAGGAACAAATGATTCCTCTTCAGGCCCTGAGTCCTCTGAAGTAGCAAAAGAACTCCTTGAGACTTTAGCAGTGGGAGATGTGACGCCCCCAAAACAGGTATACATCACCTATTTTGAGTCGCCAGATACAAGGTACTGAATACAAATACAACTTAATTATACAATAGTCGTGTAAAATATGACAAAACATAGGCTGTGAGTTTTAATACAAATATTGTCATCTAGACAATATCCACACTCAATGGAGTCCTCATTACATTTATTATCATACTATTTCACAGAATAGTGAGGACTACTAATGCACCATCTAGGACCATCACTCTGTTCCCCGACTAGTCCCAGCTACGTTCTCATTTCCTGAAGAGTACAGTGAAAGAAAGGGTGAGCTCAACTAGCCCAGTAAGAAATATTATGACTAAGATAATGTATAATAAATTATCTTTAGCCTTCAACAATATTAAATTGATAGAATATAATAGACAACAAGTTTAACTGCAACGGAACAAGCAATCTATTAGAAGAGTCAAGTAAAGTATAAAATCTACTATCTTCTATGATTTAAAAAGTTTTTCATCAACTTTATCACTGAGACTCAGCTTAATAAATAAAATCAAATTATCCCTGCTCCACGGCCAAGGATATTCATGTAATCATCAATGGTCATGACTATACCGAATAATCCCTGGTCATAATCATACCAATAACTGTCCACCAATGAACTACAGGCCAATGAGGACTTTTACCACATCATTCGTTACATTACAGTCATGATTATACCGAATAATCCCTGGTCATAATCATACCAAGTCCATCTATGCACGTAAGCTAAAGATGACTTTCAACATAATATAAGCATGAGGATGATGACAATTCAATAAAACAAGTTCAAGAATAATTTTTAAAGATTTATAAGTTCATTTATCCTGAACTCAATAATGTCCAAATTGTCAACATGATACTGCTTTGTGGAGTAAAATTCAAGAATGCTCAGAAGAATATTTCCATAAAAAGATACTGGATGAAGCGCAAATATCAAAGATATTCCACTAATTTCATGGAGTATAGAAGCCAAAACTTTAACCAACTAAGTATAATAGAATATATGAAACCGCAAATGGATTTTTTCTGCCATGCGGTAATCCACGTAGACAGATTATTCCAACAGAATAATAAAGAATAGAATAACAGAAGAATTCACCAGGCATGCGTAATCCGTACAGATAGGTTATTCCAACAGAATAATAAAGAATGTAAAAATAACAGAATTCACCAGGCATGCGATAGACCGCACAGACAGGTTATTCCAATAGAATAATAAAGAATAGAACCAGGTTATGTGTAATCCTCACTGACAGGATATTCAAATAGAATAATAAATAATGAAACCAGGTAATGCGTAAACGCATAGACAGGATATTCTGACAGAATAATAAAGAATGGAATAATAACAGAATTCACCAGGCATGCGATAGACCGCACAGACAGGTTATTCCAACAGAATAATAAAGAATGGAACCAGGTCATGCGTAAATGCACAGACATGATATTCCGACAGAATAATAAAGAATGGAATAACAGAAGAATTTCACCATGAATGCAGTACTTCACATATACAGGTTATTCCAACAGAATAATAAGGAATGGAATAATAGAAAAATTTCACCAAGTATAGTGTAGTCCACGTATACAGGTTATTCCAACAAAATAATGAAGAATGGAATAACAGAAGTTCTCTCCATGAATACGAAAGAAATAATACCCCTTACGAATATAACAAATAATATCCCTTACCTTAGAAAAACTAGATATTGGAAAAGTGAGATAGCAGACTTCTCTTCTTCTTTCTTTTTATAATTTCTCTCTCTAGAGTTTCAGTGAATTCGTAAGAAATAATGAAGGAATGAGCTTCTATTTATAGGAGAATGAACTGAATAGTAACTAATTCATGAACGGTCCAGATTGATTTACTTTTAAACGGACGGTCCATATTGATTTACTATTAAAACTTAAAGCAACGGTCCATACTGATTTACTATTAAAACTTTAAACCAGCGATCCATATTGATTTACTATTATAACTTTCCACCAGCGGTCCAAATTGATTTACTATTATATCTTCAACCAACGATCCATATTGATTTATTATTATAACTTCAACCAACGGTCTAAAAAATTTTCACATCTCCTCATGAAATAATATTGTACTCAAAAATAATTTGGACCGAAAAGAAATATATTTTTCGGGTGAATAGTATCCTGACACGAAAAGTGTCCCAAATACCCAAGTGAATAATACTAGAGTGAATAGTAATCGGGTGAATAATAACCCGTGAATAGTACTCTGACACAAAAAATGCCCTAAATACCTGATTGGTCAATATAACCTCCAGACATCAATTATTATCGAAATAAATATCGATTTCTACTAACACTAATAATTCCAACACAATGGAACTATCAATTTCATCTTTAATCAACACGAACTTATTCATCATTAATATTATAACTCACAATATTTAACAACCAGGTCGTTCCCAGGAAAGAGGGGGCTTTCCGATAAGGATTTCTCCAAATTGGCACGCAATTAGGTGACCAAACCTCTCCTTGACAGAACTTCTAGACATTGTCAATATTGCAAATAATAATATGAATAACTTTGTCGTCTCAATTATTGATTTAATAATATATCATATTATACAAATGATACCGTGACAATAATTGAATTAATAATATGAGAGATATGATGCAGCAATTACTGTAGCAATAATTGAGTATAATTGAGTGACTTCTCACATAAGCATCAATAATCAATATCGTGTGCTACTATACAACCACGCGTATTATTGCACTTTTACTACCGAGTAGTTCAACAGTTTTAACGGTAACACCTCCGCCGTTATAAAAATATTTTTGTCATTTTCTCAATCCGACAATTCTTCTATTGTGGGGTCCACCAGTGATTGTACCGTCGTACGAATATTTTCCGACAAAAAGAATATTCTCCGACCAATCGAATATTATACAATAACTTGCATACTTTGCAAAATTTATAAATATTACCCACAACTATAACATTATATCAAATCCACACCATAATATTTAAAAAAAATATTTTGAGAAATTTAAATCTTTATTAATAAAATTTGGGGTCTCATAGGAGATCTAATTTCTTTAGATTTAGACCCTTCCTTATCAGCAGAATGACTACTTGAGAATTTATTCATTGGGTTTTCAGTTTTCTTTTCTTTTTCTGAGTCTACTCTTTTCTCTTCAGCAGATAGACTTCTTTGGTGAACTGATATTGACTTCTTCATCACCTTTACTTTCTTCTTGGATGGCCTTTAGAGCAATCTGTTACTCTTTCTCCTTTTTGGGGTTGTTTCAGTTGATGTTTTTTCCTTTCCTACTCTATGTCTCTTTTTGTCAGTGGAGAGACTGCTTGGGGGAACCTCTATATTCTTCACAATCTTATTTTTCTTCTTTACTGGAGTGGCTGCTACAGGTACAGAGTCATCAGATTGAGACAACTTGCTTTCCATTTCTTTTACCTTCCTTTTCTGTGCAGAAACCTTGCTGCTACTGCTAGATGTCATTAGCTTTTTATTTTCCATGGGATTTTTCTTCCAGTTTTTAAGTAGCTGTGGGGACATCACTTTATGAACATTCAGTGGTTTTCCCTCATTATCCTTTATTTTACTCTTCAGTTTCTTCTTTAGTATAATGCTCAAGAGTCTTCTATGAAAAACTTTTGTAAGGGGTTTATCTGTAGACTTTTTCATCTCAGCTTTTTCCAGCCAGTTGGACAACCAATCAATTAGAATGGCTCCGAAATTCATCTGCTGTTTCATGACGATTGCAGTCAGAACTCTCAGTTACTAATAGTATCATGTGCAGTGTCCTTACATAAGATGTATTTTCCCGTAATCTCAGCCAAGAATTCAAACTCTTCAGGAAACTCCTTCTTCTTCATATCTTTCAGATTTACATTCTTCTTATAGCGCATTAAATTCTTGCCTTCTTCGATGTCGACATCCTCGAGGTTTATCAGACCTTGGTTAGGAAACCCTAGACATTTGTTGATGTCTGATGCTTTTATCTTCAGGCTTACTCCTTTGACCTTTGTGGATAGAACCCTAGAGTCTATCGTTGTATTTGAATAGAATTGTTTCACTAGATCGGTATAGACTGGAGTGTTAGCTTCCAAGCACTCTGAGAACCCAGAATTCTTTACAAGCTCAAGTATATCCTTGAACTTTTTTTTTCTGATCTTTCGAACTTGTCGAAGTCGAGTTGGATTCTAGTTATAACATGCCATTCTTCCATTTTGAGAGTTCGAAGTATATGGGTATTTAATTTCAGAAATCTTATGAGGGATAGTTGAATGCAATTTGGCCGAAGCTCGAGGTTTGATGGATTCAGGCCTTGAAGACGATTTTAGGGTTTGAAAAAGAGATGGAGAGAAAGTCGATAGCTTTTAATAACTGTGTGAAGATTTTGAATTTATCTTTTAGACAGTTTCTTCTGACTCTGCATAAGCTATGATGTGTCAAACAACCATTGGTTGCACGATACCCAGTAAGAAACTAAAACTCCCCATAAACTGATTATTTTTTCAGTTTTGATTTTTCTTTTTAAGAAAATAAGCATTATTGATGTAGGCTGACCGTTGACTTCTTCAGTACGTAGAGTAGCTTAATGAGATAGCTATGTACTCTACAATTTTCTTTGTCAATTCAACGATCGTCTTCTGAGAGATGCTTCAGTGAGTGATTTGCCACTAATCCCCATTTTGGAGTTTCATGGCTTAACCATTGATGCGCCCTAAGAGAGTTCGGGAACTGAAGTTCTGAGGTGACTTTTCAAAATGCCATTTCAGACTATATTTTGTAACTTCCCTCCACATGATCTACATAGTGGGACACGTGTCGAGTTCTGTCGGGCTCCATGTTTTTTTTACTAGAGTGGAAAAGATTTATCTGCTCTTAGCTTCCCCTGAGCTAGTGTATCCTTTGGGAGGATTACGATTGTCAAGGCTGCTCTACGATCGTTGAGTTTACTGCTGATCATACTCTGTGATCATTGTCTGGCCCGGTTCTTGTGATGAGCTATGATTCATCATTCCTTCTAGGTTATTAAGGTAGCTCAGGAAGGGCCAACCTCTTAGACTGAACTAAAGGTTAGGTTTGTCCCTAAGGCGTTTATCAGAAGAAGATCTTTATAAAATGGTGGCAACAATGACGTCACATTGGTCTTTTCTATTTGAGAGTTTGCTTACCAACCACTACTACAAAACAGTAAATAGATAACGCGTAAAAAACGTTGTGGTTTCTGTCAGAAAAACGTCGTGATTAAGGGTGTCATCTATTTGACACCCTTATACAACGTTTTTAAAACGTTGTAGTTAGACACATTCTACAACGTTTTTTAAGGAAAAAAACGTTGTAGATTTGTTTTCCATAAATTAGTAGATTCTTAAAAACGTTGTAGAAGGTATGATTCCACAACGTTTTCTAGCTTAAAATGTTGTAGTTTAATATATCAGACAACGTTTAGGCACATTTATACAACGTTTTTAAAATATTGTAGATTGAATTGGGGAAAAAAAAGAAAAAAATTGTGGTTCACCTATATTACCAGTGCACCTGCAATCTGTTAATGCCATAATATATAGCTAAAAGGTCTAAATTGTCATTTAAATTTAAAGCCAAATTGTATCAACCATTCAAAATGCATCCCAATAATACCATTCAAAATACATCCTAATAATACATCCCTATTCACAATTTATTTTCCATTAGAACCACCTGTTTAAAAATGTAGACTAACAAACAAATGCTCTCTCAATCACTTTCCTTCACTGTTCATAACCTATGCATATTACAGAAACCAAATCCGTGAAACCTTGCTATAAATAGGATAATCATATTTCCAAGAAACTATGTGAACTTGATCTTTATACCAGTCAACCCAAGAGAGCGAAGATCCCAAAGAACAAGGTGATTCTCAGTGCAAATGGAAGTTCACGACTAGCCTGTAGTTGGTGCTCAAACTGGGCTCATTTCAGAAGCTCCAAGATTCCAACTTCAAGTTTCCTACTAATCAATTAGCAACAACTTACATAAAGCAATGTAGATACACGCTAAAGACAAAAGTTCAACTATAGTAAAGCTTTATCAGAAACCAACAAAAAATAGTTAAGAGATTGCAAAATAAAAAAAAACTATGTACCTACAAAATATCGTTCTCTTGATCCCTTGGTCTTTGGCACGTAACTTTCAAAAGAGCAATAATTTGCTTATCATTTAACCTTTTGGTGTATCTCTGATCCCCCACAATCTTGCAAACCTGGAAACTCGATGGCATTAGATAACCATAAAAATTAAGGGAAGGAAACCTAAATGAATCCATCAGTTGGAACTGAAAAGTTTGTTGCAACTGCTCTCAACCTCCAATGAGTATGCTGAATTGTGAAGCCGTGCATCTCTTTAAAGTATTCAACATCTAATTTTTTATAATTAAGATCTGCAAATTGCATACATCTAATTCTGCCTCTACTTTCTCTGAAGGGAATGGACACATACTGTGAAGCCATCCATCTAAACTCCAATCGTCACTTAATGTTATGCAATTGCAAGGATTGTTTCCAGTAAATATCAACGTATTAGTGGCACGTATGAATAACCTCAATTGCTAACATATGAATAAACCCAGTAACCCACCATCATCAATGAAAATTTTGTATGATTATTTTTTCATTTTTACTTGCAGATATTGCAAAGAAACAAGTAACATAGCATATTGGCAGAGATCACATTTCAATTTATCACTGACAAGATAAAAGGTGTCCAGATCAAGATTCAAGATAATCCTACAAAACGTAATGAGAAATTGGGCAGGATAAAGAGGAAAAAGAAATTACAGTTCCATATTTTCAAGAACATTAAGATAAATAAATTACAACCAACCTGTCGTACAACTGAGAACAAATTCTTCTCCTTCAGCTCGGATGCTGAAAGTTCTTTAGGACCATCAGAACTTCCAGGAGTCATTGTAACGACCCCAAAATCTATACAATTTAAATCCCAACTTCGGTCGTTAACCATACATTCAACCTCTAAATAATACATCATTTTTCGATGTTAAACTTAATAAAATTACGGAATATTTAAAACTTTTATACATTTCCTTCTTTCTTGCCCTGAATCGCAACCATTACATTACATCTCTTTGATTCAATCTTATATCATGAATCGTTACAACAAAATGACTATACAAAGTCTTACATCATAACTAAATATCCATATACATTGGATAGCTCAACTTATAATTCAACAACATGTTACGTTCAAAATATGAAATATATTTCTCATAAAACATAAGTAATCTTCGTGAATATAGATCTCTATAACTCAAATAGCACGTATCTTTACCTTAAAATCTTGACCTGTAAAAGTGGTTATTTACAAGAGTGAGCTCGACAGCCCAGCAAAGTCTAACAGTTTTCATGCATCACATAGCACATAATAACATGCTCGATATACATCTCATTAAAGTAACATGGCATACATGCTTTTAATTCACATAGCAAATATAAAGATTGAGTTCCTTACTCAATCATCATTACTTAGCCAAAACAATGCAGTCATATATTGACTTTAACATTTCATGATTTCAACATGCATAACATATCATGCAATTTAAAATAGTTCATCAATTCCACGTAAAAATAGGAACCGAAAGACTTGCCTTGATCGTTGTTTACCAATAATAGCTTAACAGCTTACAGTTATCTGCACTTCAAGTGCCCTACACAATTATATAATCATACACATCAACTATTAGTCACATAACAACACATAGCAATTGTAATGTAAACTCTACTCCACATCTCATAATCTTTCCTATTAATAAATACACAATGGTCAATTAGATTGTGTTAACTTTTCGACTTATGACTCACTATATTTCTTCTTAGTCAAACTCGAAGTTCAAGTGCTTAAGTCTTGCTAGGACTACTTATTGGTTTTATATTAAATCCATTCCATATTTTATAATATCCATTTCAATGAAATTGAAACACTTTTTAAGTTCATTAATACTTGGCACGGCGTTTCGACGTTCAATCGTCACACGCCCGATTTGTCTCTCTTGTGTATACTTACTATGCTTCTATAACTTATCTAATACATTATTTATTAATGTTAAGCATCATTATATTTACTAAGATTCATATTTTATAACTTAGGACATCATCTTTTACGGTCTGGAGCACTACACATGCATATGTGCATGCCCGACACCCTCCGATTGCTTCTGAAAACACAATAGTCCTAAAGATGACCATTTTTACCCCTCCTAATGACCTCAAATTGAAAACCTTAAAGAACGAAAGTTGTAGGTCTACTCGTCCTCGTTCTGGATCATCTTAAATCACCTCAATCGGAGTTCGTATGAGGAAGTTATGACTATTTTACTACAAGAGGTCAAAACTGTCCAAGTCAGACTTCTGTCCCCGCGCTGGGGAGCGAGGACTAAGCCAACTAGTGGCGCTGGGGCGCGAGATTGGTGTTGGGGCACGAATTTCAGCGCTGGAGCGCCAACTTCTGGCGCTGGGGCGCGAATTTTGGCGCCGGGGCGCGATTTTTGGCGCTGGGGCTCAAATTTTGGCGTTGGGGCGCCGAAAGTTGCAGAACCCAACCACGAAGAATAGAACAACTAAATTTCTTAATTTCTAACACTAATTAACATGTATAACTTATGCAGATTACACATACACATTACTTAATCATGCATATACGAATTACGAACGACTAAACCATGATTATAGAAACTTAAATTTTGAAAGCATGGTTTAAACATCAAAACTTCATATTTGACATATTTTAACACAGTAAACACTGTAAATTCTAATAACCACCAATTGGTTTACTTTAACTACGATTCTCTGAACTTCTTAACAACAGAAATAACATGTTCACAGTTTTAATTTCCCAATTAGCTACCAACAATTTACTGATTTTGATCTTCTTAACAACCAAACTAAACTAATGAATATTTTGACTATTAATAGCCATGTGCCGGAATATATACTGAAAAAAACAGTTTCCTTCCTTTTAAACGAAATTAACTTAACCTTTCATGTTTAAACACTACTTCTGACATCATACACCCATAAAACACCATAGTTCAGTTATATAACAACTACTACAGAATTTTGTAAAAACTTTATATATATACAGTGAAATAGAAGAACACTGACTTTAGTATCACGATGTAAAACATATGAGATTATAGAAAAAATACCTTCTTGTTGCTTTAAAATTACTTGCTAACCACTGAGAAACGTTTTGGAATTACAGAACACTTTCTCTCAATTTTTCTCTGATATTTCTCTCTCAAACTCTCTGTAATTCTCCTTCTCAGAAAACTTCTATTTTTCTTCTTAGGCTTAAGCCAAAACACACTGTACGTAAAACTAAACTGATAACAATTATGCGTAAAATAAAAACTGATATGGCCTTAATAATCACCATAACTATTATCAGTTACCAAAATAATAAGCGTATATCCATTATAAATATATTTTATTATATATTATTTATAAAAATTCAAAATTTAAAAACCAAAAGCCATAGGACTTTGTTTGGCAAAATAATTTAAAACTAAAGACTTAATATATTTAAGCCTTGTTTGGCAAAATAAATTAAAACTACTTTAATTTATTTTAATAACTAATTATAATATAGTTATTTGTCATAATTCTAATTAATTAAGTTTTCATACTTAATTTAATTAATTCTAACAACAATTCATTACATAATATAATAATTTATTTTATCATTATAAACTCTCTAACTTAATTATTAAATTAAATTAAAACATTATTCCATCATTATTAATTTTCTTAACTCATTAATTATTTATTAAACAAATAAATAATCAAATCACATCAAATCAATTAAACAAATACTTATTCAACAATAAACACATCCATTAAATATTTATATAATTCAATAAATATTTAAATATTATAATTAAAAATCTGGATTGTTACATCATTCCCTCCTTACAAGGATTTTGTCCTCAGAATTACAATTCAAACAACTCATTCGTTACAGTCATAGCTGCACTGGAGCAAAAACCAACAGTGGATGAGCCATGTGACGCATAGCCAGACGGAATTCCCAAGGGGGTCAGTCCTGCATTGGTTTTGGGGGGAGGTTACACAGGTATCAAAGTGCTCATCTTTAAACAGTTAAAGATCAATGTTCCAAGCAAGAGGTGAAGCTGGATCATCATGATAATACATAACATTGCCATATTGATCAACCCTGAAAGTTGCAGGATCAAAGCTAGCATTCCTAAAATTTCCAACAGTGAAAATGAGTTAGAACTTTGAATAAAACCCACTACCCCCAAGGCATCAGCCCACTCACCTGCAGCAGCAAGCGACAGACTGTGCACAGAGGCAGAAAAATCAGCCAAAGCCAGTAGCAAACCAGACCCTGCCCAAACACCCAAAGAAACCCGCTCTGCTGCAGCATCGAAATGGCCCAACCCAAACAGCCACATCACAGTGCACCCAAAGGCCTAACCCAACCAGCAAAAATATAAATCTTCTCACTGCAGCAGAGCAAGACATTCACAATGACAAAGAAAACCTAACTACCAACTCCACATTAAATGACCACACTACACCATACATGCTATTAAGTGCAAAGACTTTAAGTGCAGTTCACACAAGCAGAAGGAAGTTCTTGAACATTCGTTGTTAAAGGTTACGTCACTAATGCAATTGCAGATACTTGAAATGATTAGAGCTGTAAAATACCTTTGCAAATTTTTCGCTAGAACCCGAAAGAGCTACTTTCCAAAAGACTGGTACATGATGAATAAGCACTGCAGTTAATCTGCGGATATACTTTCCTCTAAGAGCATCAACTTCTTCACCTGAAAATCATAGTAAACTCAACGAAAATTTGCTAAATTATAAAATAAAATAAAATAAAATTTCAAATTATACAAAGGACAAAAAACTAAATTTCAAATCATAATTTCAAATTGTCTGTCTGGCCATTCCTATTCCCAATCTTTGTTAGATATGTGGCGTGATCTAGCAGCCAAGCTAACTATATAAACAGATTCTTGATACTCTCCTGGATTCTGTAACTAAAAAGTTCCTCAACATCAGATTTTAACTCAACAAAACCTTGAAATCATAACAGAAAAGCAATTAAATTCCAATACAAAAGGTGAAACGAAGGGGGAAACCCCCCAGATATTACTAGCCTAACTGAAACTTCTTACCAGATAAGCTACCATCAAAGCACGGCTTCTTCCCCCAAGCCAATCCCTTGAGATGAATCTGCCCATCTTTGTTATCCAGCACTGCGATTTCCTTTATTTTGGGTTCCAACAAATCATATCATCTATCCATATAGACCTCATAGTAGGACATCTCATCCACACTCCCTATACTCTGGCACATAGACAGGATGTTTGACATGGCCAGATGCACCAGACCTGGAAGTTCAATGCCTCCCTGTAGTATCATCCATCCTCTAAATAATTTCATGGAAAAAAAATTAAATTACACTCCCAATTATTTATAAAGAAGGAAAGAATCTATAGTGCTGAAAGGCTAAATTTGACCAAATTCAATCAAAATGAAATTGAGGGACATTGGTGAAGCACCATGTAAAAGTCAAACTATTTACATAATTGAACAGATAACTGCATATATGATATGCTCCTCCACGAAAAATAGCTAAATCAAACTATTTACTATTAAAAACCTAATCTATACACACATAGATTGTTCAAAAATAAAGCTACAACGGACAATAATAATCAAACAAGACAGAATCAAAGACTGATTATCTCCCCGTTTGCTTCAGCATATCCAGCATATTAGTCTGAAAAACATGATCGACAGCTTCAACACTAACACCAGTACCACTCTGTGGCATCGGAAACACATCCACCACATGAACTATAACAAACTAAATTAACACATATACACCATGAATCTTCTTAAGCACATACCTATTTTATGCCGATCGAGCAAGACTCACTGTGAAAAGGGTTTTACTTTTACCCTTAGATGTCTGTCCTTTTCGCTTCATCTCCTTCGAAGAAGCACCCCAAATCAGATGCAAGCTTAGAGAGGTTCAGGTTCAATCGTCGAGCTTTTCTAGGTGCTAAGGTTGACTCTGTGCTTCGTTGAACCGGCTGTCGATCGGTGTTAAAGGTGTGCCCTCCTCTTGTCTTTGCCATGGATCTAGAGATTTGAGAGTTATAGGAAATCTAGGCAAACCCTAGCTTTTGTTTTCTAGATGGAACGAAAAGAGGCTAAATAGATAGAGATGAGAGACGAAGACACTCAGTGAGAAAGGAAATAGAGGACTTGAACCCTCTTTCTCTGCGATTTCAAGTTTTCATTTAACCGCCTTTTTTTTGAGCTCCGTGTTTTTTAGAAACATAGCGTTTTTAAAAAAAATGTTATCTAGTTAAAACCAAAAAATGCCCTTTTTAAATAGATAACGTTTTTTCATATATATCTACAACGTTTTGTTAAAAAACGTTGTAGAAAAAAATACCACAACATTTTTTATAAAGACGTTGTGGTTTAAGTGTTGTCTATTTACTACTTTGTACTAGTGTAACTCTGGATATTTTTTTTGTGTTGGTATTTGTTTATGCTGTAATGGGGTGTCACCATGCTCTTATACTATGATTACTGAGACTGATCAAAAGTACTCCACGATTTGAGTGGTTGGTTGATATGGTTATCAGTAGCATGTTTTGGGACGTTACTACTGACTATGGATCTTTATTTGGTTCATCAGTCACAGAGTTTTGGGACTCTTTAACTGGGACATTTCTATTTTGGGTTAGCTCCTGTCTCTATGATCTTGACAGGAGTGGTCTTGATATTTGTGGAGTGTTTAACAGACATGTACCCTGGTTGTCCTATCCTTCAAGCTTATCTCAGATCTTCTTGCAAGTGTTCCACTTCTTCATTTGGTTCCCTAAGCTTTACCATCTTCATCATTTGCATCTAGAACCTCCTCAGACTGTTCAACAACTTCAGGCTGAAATCATCATGGATGGATAAAACTCTGATGGGTTGGCAAGTATGAACTCTACGATTGGTAATGACTCTTCAATCAAGGAGAGTGAAGACTTCTTTGATTTGTGGTTGAGTTTTTCTCTTTTAATGCAGCTGACCTTGCAGCTGGTTGAATCCTTGTGATTGAAGCTATCTGCTTTAGTGTTCCTTGTGTGATCATATAGATCAAGTACCTGTAGGTTAGGAAAATTTCTATTTTTGGTACCTCTGATTGTTTGGGTCCTGCTGGATTAGTTTTCTTAAGATCCCAATTCCTCAAATGCTTGAATTAGCATTAATAAACATATTTATGCATATATCAGATTTAGATATGATATTTATGATGCATGATAATGAGTGTGTGAATGATTAAGTGTTTTGATAGGACATTCTTTTTCTTTGATTGTTTCACTCCTTGCTTGGTTGTGTTCACAGATCTTGAATGTTTTCAGAGTAGGAATCAACTCTATTATTTATTTGCATCTGGTTGATTCATGGAGATGATCAGTTTCTAAGAATCTTCAAGATACTCGTCTATTGCTGATCATACTCTATATTTTATCAAGAACACATAACATTAATTTTGTATATATTTGCATACATGTCAATCCTTTAGCAAGAGTTAGTCCACTTAAGCTTTAGGATTAAGATTAACTTACGACATACTCCAGACTTCTTTCAAGAGGCTATCTTCAATCTGAACTTTGAGTGGAGAAAGAGTTTGTTGATAATTAAGTATCCAACCTTAATGTACTCTCTTTTCCCTTTTTCAAGAAGATTATGGTCTCTTGATAGAGTATTGTTGTATTACATAAGGTGATGCAACACAATATTCATGTAAGTTGTTAATGAGGAACCATACCTTTACACTGTTAGTTTCTTGATAGTCATTTATCTTGCTATAATGATGTTGGGCATTGATGTGCAAATCTTTACGTTCATTGTTGACAGCTTGTTATTCTATTTGACCTTAGATTAAACAGGCATCGTCTTGGAGTTGATAGCATAAGAAAGTCTTAGCAGCTTTAGTTCTTTGATAATCTTGAGTCTCAAGAACAGATCCAACTGATTAGCCAACTTTTGAATAGACATTTCTTTTCATGTATAGGCCTTTCATCTTTTAGAACAGTGGATGACAGACTCTTTGTTTTTGATGCCCTTCTTGACTTTCCATCATAAGTCTACAGACTACTGATTTTCTTTGCACATGGAATGGTCTTATTGCTACATTAATTTGGAACAAGGACCAATCTGAGAAGCTTCAAGTGATTGTGCAAATTTACCTATATGCATAATTTCCAACGTGTGAGCTTATCATTAATTACAAACAGCTTACTACTAAACTAAGTTTAGACCATGGTTTGTGCCTCGGATCAGGCTCAAAGCGTTAGCTTTTAGAATGTAATATGAGAACCTGCTCTGATGCAAATTTTTAGTTCCCAGAGGGCACACAATTGATCTAGAAGGGGGGGTTGAATAGAACCTTTTTAAATTTCAAAAACCTATTCCAAATTAGTTTACATAGTTGAGTAAATAGCAGATGACAAACTTAAGATTTATTTTAAGCACAGGGAAATAAGTTAAGGTTCCCCTTCAAAGATGTTATGTTAACCATTTATCTAGAGTTAGCTTAGTTGTAAGTAGTTATCACGTTAATAGCAGTTATAGTAGTTATAGATTCATAATGTAAATGATAGAATGTAAAAGACACAAGGGATTTTAAGTGGTTCAGAGACTCAAGCTTCTAATCCACTCTTCTGCTTCAACAAGCAGGGATTCCACTAAGGAAGTCTTTACATCACTGAATAACTAAGATTCCTTCAAGGCTAGCAGCCTTGGAACTTCAGTTCACTAAGAACTCTTCAAGTCCAACAGACTTAGAACTTTAGTTCACTAAGAACTCTTCAAGGCCTGCAGCCTTGGAAGTCAGTTTAGTCCCTTTGGACAAGGACCCTTCTGACCCTGGCTTCTTGTTTATTGTTGTTGTTGGTTCTGAGCTTCCAAGATGACTTTAAGCTTGTTCACCCTTGATTCTTGGCAGCTTGTTGTGATCCTCTTTGGATTCTGCATCGAGACTAGATCACCATTGGACATACTGCTAAGTTGTTCATAAAGCTCGATCTCTTTGAGTACTTAGCAGTTTGTTACTTCTTCCTTGGTGCAGCTGATCTTGTGATTGGTTCTTTTCTGATCTCAGCTTGCAATTCTTCACCACATGAGATTTTCTAAGTCTTTGCATCTTCGGTAGACTTCGTCTGGGACTTAGCATCCTCTGAACCTTGGTTGGCTTGTGTACAAATTTGGTTTTGTATCTGTTCTTCTTCAGCTTTTGATGGTTCGTGGTGATTTTTAGACCGGTTATTTGAATCTCCTCTCTGATCTGCCAATCTTTTGAAAGCTATTTTCTTAGCCTATTCGGCTCTCAGCTTAGCTGCCATTTTGAATGGCATTCTCATTGTTGTTGAGTGAAGCCTTTTCCTGGTAGAACTTTTCTCCTTTCTTGCTTCACTTTCTACTTTCGTAGTCTCACTACCACTGAGACATATTATGTTTTGCTCTATAGAACTCGTAAAGTCAATAACCTTACTTGAACCAACAACTACTCCCGTTGAGCTTCTGCTATTAAATAGCCTTTCATAAGCTTCCCGTTGGATTATAACCGTTAGGGGTTATTTGAATTGATTCGCATATCTCGAGTTATTTGGTGCAGACTGCAGATGTGACATAACAGCCTCTTTTTCACTTTTTTGACACTGCAGTCTACTATTTCACCTATCCCATCAGAGATGTCACTTTAGTGTGTCAGGCAGGTAGACACTTTTATTTCTTCTTTCTGATTCCTCGATCAGAACATATGAATTTGCAAGTAAAAGTAAAAGATATTTTTGAAATGAAATTTAAATGGTTTAAGCTTCGAGATGTAAAATATTTATGTCTTAAAATGTGTGAGACCTTTATAAGCGATTAAAATATTAAATAATTAATATTATTATATTATTAAAATATTATTAATTAATTAATAATAGTAAATGATTAAAATATTATTAAATAATTAATAATATTAGTTAAGAATTAAAATATTATTAAATGATTAATATCTTATTAAATAATTTAATAATGTTAAAAAGTGATTAAATGTTATTACGTGATTAATAATATTAAGTGATTAAAATATTATTAAATGATTAATAATATTAGCCAAGAGTTTAAGATGATGATTAAATGATAGTAATATTATTGAGGGATGATAATATTACTAATGAGTTAAAGAATTATTTAATGTTTGATTATATGGCTAAATGTTAAATAATTTATTATTTGAGTAATAGTATTGTGAGATAAAATGTATTATGCTAATTGGATGATCGATCTTATTAATGATAGGTCTTTCATAAAAGATTAAATTAGATTGCTTAGCTGTAATAAACGGTACAGGAAAGTTTTCTAACTCAAACTCGAGTTAATACTTTTCAAGAATGCTAGTAGTTTAATTATTGACAATTATTCCACATATATGATTATTGATTCGCACTTAGTGCACATTGCATATGTTTATCAGATATGAAAGGCTGATCACCTTCATTACCAAAGTATTTGTTCATGGTCATTGTTGACTACTCAGCGTTATCAATTAAATTATTTATGTATTGAAATTTGATTCATGCTCTTTCACAATTATTATATTGTTGAAAACTTAAAAGCTTATTCTTTCTTTCAATCATGATATATCTTTATTGTATTTAAACTTGCTGAGCAAAGTAGTTGCTCACCCTTGCTATATCATGAATATATTTCAGTTTAACCCGAATGCTCAAAGAAGGACAAAGACAAAAGAAAAGATGGGGATTAGTTTTATATGGACATTTATCTATTATGATAACTGACGTAAATTGATGATGTAAATCTTGTGAATTATTAAAAGTATATATTAAGATAAAGGTTGTAGACCTTGAGAAATATTATAGAACCATTGTGTAATAAACAATTTACCCATGGCCAAATTAATTTCGACCAATATATTATTTAAAGTATATGTTTCTACGTACTTTAGATATCTTTGGCATCCATGAAATTCGAAGATGGTCAAACTTTTGTTAAAGTAGTAAAATAATATTGCAGCCATATTGTCGCAATAACAAAGGCTATTACATATCCAACTTTTTTGACAATATTTTTCCTATAGCCTAGACAAAAACACAACCAAACTTGAAGTTTATGGAATCGAAACTCTTCTATTGGGCATGCAATATGCAATGTAGGTGACAAAAATTCTGATATTTCTTGTACTACTGATTGCTTAATAAACATGCATCGAACTAATTTAAGAGCCAAATGACATTTTACCAGAAGAGACATGATATCCATCTTGTCTAAGTAATCGAAAACAAAGCCATACAATGTGAAGATCATCGTCATTCTTAGTAGCAATGTATTCATGAAAGATAGCATTCATGTGTTGTAATGCCGCATCAATCTCAGCTTCAAAATGGTAAGCCA
Source organism: Panax notoginseng (assembly GCA_016801055.1). Lineage (NCBI taxonomy): Eukaryota > Viridiplantae > Streptophyta > Magnoliopsida > Apiales > Araliaceae > Panax > Panax notoginseng. Next base: position 146,946,422 of record CM029017.1, read on the forward strand.
CACCTAATCGTTGGATATCATCAATCAAGTTGAGCTGCTGCTGAGGCTCATTGGCAGCTCCTAATAGCATCTTCTTCGCTTCTTATTTCAGTAGTTGTGATTGTTTCTCTGTGGCAGCATCGGTTCTCTAGCTATGATGATATTAACTAATTCATGTTGTGAATTGCTTCAACACCAATTAGTATAACAACTAATTGTTTAAGACAAATATATTCACTTTATAGGACACTCCATGAAGAAGCAACAATAATGGACTTAACTTTTGGGACACTCATAGAGGAGGGAACTCAATAAATAAATAAAAATATGTTGGTATAGTGTGATATGAAAATATTTTATTCATGACTTCTTATTCTAGTGGTTAAGATCAAAGTGTTTGTGATTTTTAGGTCTTATATTACTTAGATGATTTTATTTATTCCTTAAAAATGATATATATTGCCAAAGTTAGCAGGACTCTTTCTTCCTTTTATGTGAAGTTTGTTTCCTCTTTATGTGAAGCTTGTTTAAGTTTGTTTGTTCTTTTATGTGAAGTTTATTTTCTTTATGCGAGGCTATCGCGAGTTTATTTTTTTTTTCTTTTAATAAAATTTGATTGATTATTAATATTATAATGATGATAATGTACTTGATATGAAATTATACTCCTATAAAGATGAGAGATAATACTAGTCCATATTGTAGTTAATGTTGAATTACAAAGCACATGTTAGTATCAATAATATATTTTAAAATTGTGGTGTGTTATTTGATATTATAATTTGAGTATAAATAGTATAGTATGGGGGGTTAAATATTTTTTTAGTCACTATACTGTATGTCAACTTACAAGTGAGTCACTCAACTGTTTTTTTTACAGTCAACTCACTTAACTTTTATTTTCTTACAAAACGTTATAAAATATGTTAAGTCATGTTAACTTTAAACAGTTTGACCACATAAGAGAGAGAAAGTTGGCATGGAATAGTGACATAGAAAAAAGAAATATTTATTAAATCCTAGTCATTACACACATAAGCTATAGCCCACCCATCAAAAAAAGTATGCACATGTCCACCCATCCCACCAAACCTGACCCGACCCAACTACCATAATAATAAAAAACTAAAAAAAAAATCAACAATGTAAAAAAAAATCCAAAACCAAAGTAAGGTCATTTTATCTTCAAAGTAAATCATTTTATCTTCAAATAATTCAAAACTAAAAAAAAATCTAAAATAAAAAAAATTAATAATTCTAGGCCCCATTCATCTCCTTCACAGTCTCCGCCTCCTCTTCTCCTCTACTCCATCCTCTCCGTCATTTTCACCACCTTCACACTCTCTTTCCTCCTCCCTTTCCGCCTCCTCTTCTTCACGTGCATCGCCGCTTCGAGAGCTTTTAGATCTGAGACATCTTGAGGGAGTGCAAAGGAGACAATTCTTCGATTAGTTGAAGTATGACTGGTAGAGAGAGTGGCTATTGGGATGTGATTATTTGGGTCTAGCCATGGTGCAGCCCAGCCTATTTAATGGTCCGGATCTGGTGATGGCCCATATGTATTTATTGTGACAGTGGGAGAGTCTTTATTAAAATAAGATTGTGCTTCCTTATTTGGAGGGATAAGGAGTCCTTCTCCTAGTTAGATGCGGGTGGAGGTAACTTCTATATATATACGGCTACAAGCTAGGGTTTAAAGAGCATAAGACACAAGAGATACAACACAAATACACAACTTGCACTCCCAATATTATTATAGTAGATTACTCTCTCTCCGTGGTTTTTTTCCAATTGGGTTTTCACGTAAATATTGTGTTCATACTTTATATTCCTTTATTTATGCTTATGTGAGTGTATTTCGTGAGTTTGACTGCACAACAATACAATCAATTACTCCATCAACCGTTAGCGCGATTTTGGCCTGCTATTTTGGTGATTTCGTCGGGTGTATAAAATTTGGCGTTAACATTGGCACCGTCTGTGGGAATCAAGACATTTGTTTTAGTTTCAATTTAAAATTATTGAAGGAGATAAGTGATTCTTTTTTATTAAATTAAATATATACTTGTACGTGTGTATTATTATGCCAATAGCAATTAAAGCATGATCGTAAATGATTATCGATACAACTTTATATATTCCCTCTCTTATATTATGCAAGTAGTGGTAGTATTCACATGATGCATGTAAAATCTAAACATCAACACTTTGGTCCAGGTGATGATAAATTGGCGTTGAGTCACCGCACTAGTAACGAATCCAGCCAGCGCAGAGATAAAAGTTTAAGCTTTTATATCATTGAAGTGCTTTAAAGGCGACTTCCGTGACACCCCCAAATTCGGTACTTTCATTTCCTCAGGATTTGGTGTGCACTGAACAAACATCATCTATCTATCTACCCATAAATAAATGCAAACCATGCAATAGATAGAAATAATAATAAATCTCCCCTTATGGGGTTACATCAACTGCATAATAAATAAATCCTAGGTTACTCTAACCTTAAAACATCTGTGTGGAATCAAAAACAAATAAGTCTTAAGTAACATCACTTCTAATTATCATTACATAATCATGTAAATAATCAATCTTCGTTTCTTGCTAAGCTAGCCCATGCCTTTACTAGTGGAAGGCTCGTCAGATCATTCGTTCTTAACTGCAATGTTATTATTACGCAAGAGTGAGCACGATTGCCCACAAGTATAACAATATAACAAATGAATAATAACATGCGAGTGAATTAATAACTTCTGATATAAAAGCTCAACTTTTGAATCAAGAATGAATAACAAGAATCAAAAGAAATTCTGAGGGTCATAAGACCTTGAACTATGTCCTAGGTTGTAAAGTGTTTATACCTGAAACCTTTAACAGTCATAAGACTATGGACTCTTCTTCTCGTACTTAGGGGGATCAGACCTTAGTACCATACTGTGCACAATATCTTAACGCTAACGCATAAGTAATCCCCTATACAGGGTTGTTCATCTCAGTTTGACATTCGAGTCCGTACCAAAGGAAGTTTTGTTGGGATAATTCATCAAGGGTTCTGAAATTTAGAACGCTCATCAACTATAGACTAGTCGAATCTTTAAGGGTTCGCTAATCTAACAAGGTTTAATAGTAACTGAATAGTTAACTTGAATAAAATCTCAACAAGTATACAATAGAATAATTATTGTATAACAGCATCATGCTTGAAAGATTAATAGGCTTTAATATAATAAAATAGACTTGATCAATAATAATGAGAACTTGCTCAATGCAGAAAGGTGAATTCATCAACTTATATAATGATAACAAGTAGGGTTAGAAAACTTGCCTCGTGCGTAGATTACACTTTAATTAAACTCGTTCCTTGATTTAAATCCTACATATCATTTACGTTCACAATACCAGTCAATTATAACGTAACTAATCATAGTAACTTCTTTCTTTTTGTCTAACTTTGGCTATGACTATACTTAGTCAAATTATCACACTTATTGTCACATAATAAGCACTTCACGAATAATAAGCTAACTATGCATTTAATAATTCAGTTCACATGCAATTATGTTATTTGCATGTTAAGAATCTATTTTAGCATCTCATTATATTTCTAACATATCTCTATGTTCTTTAAATCAAGTTGCTATCACATTGTTAGACTTGAACATTTAAAAATAATTCATTTCTGAACATTCTGGAGAGTGGCGTTGCGGTGCCACTGTTGTACTTGGTCTTCACGCTGCGGCGCCATGGCGCTGCGGCTTTAGACCTGGTGCTGCGGCGTAGGAATTAGGCAGGCAGCCAGCGCTGCGGCGGGGCATACCAGTTGCAGAATTTGCAGTTCGCGAAAAATCGCAGAACATGCCAATTCCTACCAATTTTTTATTTTCTACACGAATTTAGACATACCCACATGATATAATTCATACATAATCATTACCCAACAATTATAGAACGATTTTAACCCATTAAAACATATGATTACAGAATTAAAATATGAAAATTTCACTGTTCTTGATGTTCTTGAAGGTTTTGAACATAAATCATGAAAATTAATACTACAGATTCATTATAACACCGAATCCGCTCATTTAAAGTTTGGACTCTTCGTATTAGCATGCATAATAATATACGAGTGTAAATTTTACAAAATCATTTATGTTTGGCATATTAAAATCACGTATAAGGCCATATGGCCATATTCCATACTCTGTAAATTTTGAGGCCATATATACGTTAATATTATGAAACTGATGATATGGTCTACATAATATATATATATATATAATCAAATACGATATGGTAACATGTAACACATACATAAATTCATAATCATACCCTTTTCCAATTATAGAGACTTTACAAAAGCTTTAAAAGTCATTCTTTTTAGAAAAACTAAATGACGTAAACTATGAAAATTGGGTTGGAGAGAATTACCCAAAGTATAGAGTGAGTTAATAGGAGATGAGTTCCTTCTCAACCCTTCTTCAATCACAATTCTCCCTCAAAACTTCTCAATCTCTCTCTGAATCGCTCTCTGTTTCTACTTTTCTAGACTTAGGCAATAATAAAAATGAAAGAGAAGACGTATACTAAATAATTGAACTGACGCGTTGTGGTCAATTACCCAGTCATGGGTAACTGCTCTCAACTCCCACTAAGGCCATGTTTGGTTAGCAAGAATAGGTTTCAAAAACCATTTAATTTAATAAAATCTTTTATCATATAGTTCAAATAATGTCACACCCATTATAAATAAATCCAATATTTTATTTAATTTATTTAGATAAAATATAATAATTTCTCATTAATTCACATAGTCACATAATTCAAATTCTCATTGACTAATAATGTCAAATTATTAAATCTCTAATTAATAATTAAATTAATTAAAATAACATTAGGCTTATTAAATATTTTATTTAATTCAATAAGCTCACATAAATACATACTTTGAATAATAATTATTCTCCACATTAATTTAATTAATATAACACATATAATTAATTTAATCTATCACAATTGCATCAATTAATTATTTAATCTAATAATTAAATCATCGAAAATATTTATTTAATCTAATAAATATTAAAATTAAATTACAAAATCTCGTTCGTCACATCTTTCCCCCCTTAAAAGGATTCTGTCCCCAGAATCACGACACAATAAATTTGACCCGTTACATTCTCCCCCCCTTACAAAGATTCTGTTCCCAGAATCGCTTACACATAAATTAAGTAAATAAATGAGGGTAATTCTTCATCATATTCTCTTCGAGTTCCCACGTAGCTTCTTCAGCGTTGTGGTTCCTCCAAATTACCTTAACAGAAGGTATTACTTTATTTCTGAGAACTTGTTCTTTTTTGTCGACAATTTGAACAGGAATTTCTTCGTAAGATAAGTCTTTTTCAAAATTTTGGAGTTCGTATTCAATTACATGCTTGTAATCGGGTTTGTAGGGTCGTAATACAGAAACATGGAAGACGTTGTGGACATTCTCGAGTGCTGAAGGTAGGGCTACCTCATACGCAACTTCTCCGATTCTTCCCAGTACCTCAAATGGTCCAATGAATCTTGGGCTTAATTTTTCTTTCTTTCCGAACCTGATCTTTCCCTTCCAGGGAGAGACCTTTAAGAATACATAACTACCCGGTTCAAACTCAACATTCTTACGGTGTGGATCGGCGTATTTCTTCTGCTTATCTTGAGCTACTACCAATCGTGTTCGGATTACTTTGACTATTTCTGCTGTCTGTTGTACTAATTCTGGCTCTAGCAACTGTCTTTCGCCAACTTCATCCCAGTAAAGCAGAGTTCTGCACTTTCTGCCGTATAACGTTTCATAAGGCGGTATGCCAATACTAGCGTGGTAACTGTTGTTGTAGTCAAACTCTACAAGCGGTAGGTGATCGTCCTAATTTTCTTTAAAGTCCATCACACAGGCTCTTAGCATATCTTCTAATGTCTGAATCGTTTTTTCGCTCTATCCATCTGTTTGAGGGTGGTATGCTGTACTCATTCGCAATTGCGTACCCATGCATTCTTGTAGACGTTTTCAGAAGTTTGATGTAAAGCGCGGATCCCTATCGGAAACAATTGACACCGAAACTCTATGTCGCGAAACAATCTCTTTCACATATAACCTTGCTAACTGATCTAAGTTGAATCTGATTTTGATCGAAAGGAAATGTGCGGATTTCGTCAGTCGGTTAATGATAACCCATACTGCGTCGTAGCCTTTCTGAGTCGTCAGAAGGCCAACCACGAAGTCCATTGTAATATGTTCCCATTTCCATTTTGGGATCTCTATCGGTTGTAGCAACCCACTCGGTCTCTGATGTTCTGCTTTCACTTTCTGACAGGTTAGACATTTGGCAACACACTCTGCAACATCTCGTTTCAGATTAGGCCACCAAAAATGTTATCAAAGATCTTGGTACATCTTGGTACTACCAGGGTGAATCGAATATCGCGAGCTATGAGCCTCACTCAAAATGTCTTCCTTAATCTCTGGTACTGGCGGTACCCAAATTCTACTCTCAAATCTCAGTATTCCTTCCTTGTCCATCTTAAATCTTGGTTCGGTTCCTTCAGATATCTTCCTTATCACCTTTTTGCATTCATCGTCCTGAAGTTAAGCCTCCTTAATTTTATCTAGTAGGGTTGTACCAGATTGTATCTGAAACAGTTTCTCATCAATTTCTATAGGATATTTCACTTCTAACTCCAACTTCTCCATTGCTCCTTCTGAGCGGTCAACATCATCAATTTCTCCCGACCTTTTCTACTTAAAGCGTCGGCAACCACGTTTTCCTTACCCGGATGGTATAAAATCTCACAATCATAGTCCTTAATTAATTCCAACCACTTTCTTTGGCGCATATTCAGTTCTTTCTGTGTAAAAAATATTTCAGACTCTTGTGGTCTGTATATATTTCACACTTCTTCCCGTAGAGATAGTGCCTCCAGATTTTCAAAGTGAAAACCACTACAGCTAACTCCAAGTCGTGGGTCAGATACCCCTTCTCATAATCTTTCAGTTGTCGTGACGCATACGCAATGACTCTACCGTTCTGTATAAGCACACTGCCAAGTCCCTTATGCGACGCATCACTATAAACCACAAAATTTCCTGTATCGTCTGGAAGAGACAACACAGGTGCTGTACTCAACCTCTTCTTCAATTCTTGAAAGCTTTCCTCACACTTCTCCGTCTAAACAAATTTCACAACTTTTCGAGTCAAATTCGTTAACAGAGTTGCGATCTTGGAAAAGTCCTGAATGAACCTTCTGTAATAACCTGCCAATCCAAGAAAACTTCTTACTTCCGACGACGTCTTCTGCTGATCCCAGTTGATTACGGCTTCGACTTTGGATTGATCTACCGAAATCCCGTCTTTATCGATCACATGCCCAAGAAATTATACCCGCTCGATTCAGAATTCACATTTCAAAAACTTAGCATACAACTTCTCTCTTCTCAACACTTCCAACGTTAATCTCAAATGCTCTTCATGTTCTTCCTTGGTTTTCGAATATACCAAAATATCATCTATAAATACCACTACGAACTTGTCCAAAATCGACTTGAACACACCATTCATTAGTCCCATAAATGCTGCAGGAGCATTCGTTAAACCAAACGACATTACTAAAAATTCGTAGTGACCATATCGTGTTCTGAACGCTGTCTTCGGTACATCCTCTGGTCTCACCTTCAGTTGATGATAACCACTCCTCAAGTCTATCTTTGAAAAGTATCTTGCTCCCTTCAATTGATCAAACAGATCATCGATCCTCGATAATGGATATCTATTCTTAATCGTGACCTTATTCAGTTCTCTATAATCGATGCAAAGCCGCATTGTCCCGTCTTTCTTCTTTACAAACAACATTGGCGCTCCCCACGACGATACACTCGGTTGAATGTACTTCTTGTCCAGTAATTCTTGTAGTTGTACCATCAATTCTTTCATTTCTACCGGCGCCATTCAGTGTGGTGCCTTTGATATTGGAGCCGTTCCTGGAGCCAAATCGATCACAAATTCGACCTCTCTCTCTGGCGAAAGTCCTGGCAAATCATCTGGGAATACGTCGGCGAAGTCCCTCACTACAGGTATTTCTTCTACTTTCGGACTCTCTTTACAACTGTCAACTATGTAAGCTAAATATCCTATACATCCTTATCGTAACAACTTCCTGGCCTGCATCATCGTCAGACAACTCGCTTGTCTAGGTGACTTGCTACTATAAAACATAACATTTGACGGAGTCATAAGGTTAATACTCTTCTTTTGGCAATCAATTACTGCCCCGTAATTGAATAACCAGTCCATTCCTAAGATAACGTCAAATTATCCAAGTCGAATAAGGATAAGATCTACATTCATGATATTACCCTTAATATCCACTCTACAGTTCTTATGCACGTACTTAACAGGGATTATTTCTCTATTCGCTATTTCTATGTTCATGGGGTATTCTAACTCATCCTTAGGCAATTCAAAATTCTTAGCAAAGTCATCGGATATAAATGAACAAGTAGCACCCGAATCAAATAATACATAAGCATTAACTCTATTGATCGGAATAATACCTGACACCACATCCCGCGACTGCACTGCATCCTGCACCATCATATTGAAAGTCCTGGCGGTCGGTCAATTGGTTGCGGTTGGTCCTGTGATGGTCAGAGCGCTCCCACTGCTATTTTCCCGGTTTCCTCCTGATCCTACCCCTCCAGATCCTTTCTTAGGACAGTATCTTGCCAAATGATCCTTTGAATCACAAGTGAAGCAGGCACCCTTCATTGGGTTAGGATAGTTAGGTGCTATGTGACCTTCCTGACCACAATTATAGCACACACGTTTACCCTTCATACACACTCCCAAATGAGCTTTCCCGCAGGTCGGGCATGCTTCAATCCTTTACTTCTGACCACCTTCTCTTCTGATTATTATTACCTCCTCTTATAATACTTCCACTAGCCTTGTTATTTCCTTCACTTTCATTCTTCTTCTTCTTCTGATCCTGATTATATTTCGTTACCGCATCGCTTCCACCTTCAGCGAGTATGGCTTTCTCTAGTACCCCGGCGAATGTCTTCAACTGAAACATCGACACCTTACTATACAACCATGGCTTCAGTCCTTGTTCGAACCTTCTTACTTTTCTCTCGTCCGTGTGCACTTGATACGTGGTGAACCTTGCCAATTCGTTGAATCTAGCCCCATAATCTGATACAGACATATTCCTTTGCTTCATTTCCAGAAACTGAACCTCCAATTGGTTCTGCGAGGTAGTCGAGAAATACATCTCGAAAAACATCTCCTTGAACCTCTCCCTGGTTATCATACCTTCTCATCCACGGACCTTGTTTGCTTGCCACCAAAAACTGGCTTCAGATTTCAGCATAAACGTTGCAAAAGCGGTCTTCTGGTCCTCTCTGACTCTTGCGACCTCAAAAACCTTCTCCATCTCCATAACCCAAGTCTGAGCTTCGATCGGGTTCATGGAGCCTTTAAACTTTGGCGGTCCCACCGCCTTGAAATCCTTAAATGAAGTATTCGGTGGAGCTTGAGGTTGATTATTCATTGCTCCAGCTAGTAAGTTCACTAATTATTGGACGGGATTAGCATTGGCGTTATTATTATTATTCGTTGACTCTTCCTGAGTTGGTTGACGGTTTTGTCTTCTTCTCGATAGCATATTTCTGTTAAGAATATACGCTTATAAGATCTTTATTAAATTCTCTAAATAGTTAAGGCTTAACTCAACAATTTAACATAATCACTTAACACATTACCTCAAACAACTTGATATATTTATTCAAATCAAAAGTTTTAACATCAAACGATAGCATCACTACTATTTACATCAACTATCCTAAGATAAAGAATCTACAGGATTTAAAACATTAAAATATTCATTCGTTCATAAACACGTCTGAATTTACATCTAAAAACTAGATTAGTTTTTTTTTTCCACATAATTAAACAAATATTATCACTGCCTGTTAAGGCGCCGAATAGCCTTGCTACGTTCCTCTTCCATGATGCGAGACATCATTCTGCGATCCAGCATGTATGATGGTAGACCTTCAAACTGGATTGGGTACCTCAAGACTCGATCCTTGGCTTCATCCATTGCATTATTAAGTGTAGAGTATGTCTCCCCAAGCTTAGCCTTCTTTACACGACAATCCCTTTCTGCAAGATCAGCACGACGTGATTCTCTTACCCAGCCCTCCTCTGCTATGATCAGCCTCTCTGAGCTTTCCTTCAGTTCCTTCTTTAACTTCTCTATTTCTTCGGTCTTATCCTCGGTTTGACCCTTCTCGTGGACCAAATCCCATTCTACATTTCCCAGTCGTGTGTGAAGAGTCTCAACATCCCTCTTCTTCTGCTCGAGAGTAATCTGTTGAATAATCGCCCGCTCAGTTAGATCCTGGACAGTGTCCTGCAACTCTATGTTACGATCATAAAGTGCATCATACATCTCAGCATCAATGGAGTTCGGTGGGAACTCCTCTTCTTCCTCTTCTTCATCTTCTTCCTCAGGATCTTCCTCTTGTTCAGTCTCAGGCTCATGCTCCTGACCAACAACAGTGATCAACGGAGATGGCACTCTCTGTAGCAACTTCTCCCTGACAACATGAATGTCTCGGGGCTCCTCCTCGGTAGGCACTCGGGGTTCCTCCTCCCCAGCTCGACTAGCTCCTCTAACATCTGACATCCTGATAGTTTTAAGTTTTAGTTACTAAGTCATACTAGCGAGCACATACTTAAACACATAAGCACATAAAGTCTTTTATTATCTTTAATGAATTAAGAAATTTATTTCTTAGAACTCGATAAGAGTTTTCAATCACTATGTTCTTCCTATAAGGCTACTATCTAAGGTTGTTTCCCCACCTAAGGTTCATAACCTACAGCTTTGATACCAACCTGTGACACCCCCAAATTCGGTACTTCCATTTTCACAGGATTTGATGTGCACTGAACAAACATCATCTATCTATCTACCCATAAATAAATGCAAACCATGCAATAGATAGAAATAATAATAAATCTCCCCTTATGGGGTTACATCAACTGCATAATAAATAAATCCCAGGTTACTCTAACCTTAAAACATCTGTGCGGAATCATAAACAAATAAGTCTTAAGTAACATCAATTCTAATTATCATTACATAATCACGTAAATAATCAATCTTCATTTCTTGCTAAGCTTGCCCTTGCCTTTACTAGTGGAAGGCTCGTCAGATCGTTCGTTCTTAACTGCAATGTTATTATTACGTAAGAGTGAGCACGATTGCCCACAAGTATAACAATATAACAAATGAATAATAACATGCGAGTGAATTAATAACTTCTGATATAAAAGCTCAACTTTTGAATCAAGAATAAATAAAAAGAATCAAAAGAAATTCTGAGGGTCATAAGACCTTGAACTATGTCCTAGGTTGTCAAGTGTTTATACTTGAAACCTTTAACAGTCATAAGACTATGAACTCTTCTTCTCGTACTTAGGGGGATCAGCCCTTAGTACCATACTGTGCACAATATCTTAACGCTAACGCATAAGTAATCCCCTATATAGGGTTGTTCATCTCAGTTTGACATTCGAGTCCGCACCAAAGGAAGTTTGGTTTGGATAATTCATCAAGGGTTCTGAAATTTAGAACGCTCATCAACTATGGACTAGTCGAATCATTAAGGGTTCGCTAGTCTAACAAGGTTTAATAGTAACTGAATAGTTAACTTGAATAAAATCTCAACAAGTATACAATAGAATAATTATTGTATAACAGCATCATGCTTGAAAGATTAATAGGCTTTAATATAACAAAACAGACTTGATCAATAATAATGAGAACTTGTTCAATGTAGAAAGGTGAATTCATCAACTTATATAATGATAACAAGTAGGATTAGGAAACTTGCCTCGTGAGTAGATTACACTTTAATTAAACATGTTCCTTGATTTAAATCCTACATATCATTTACGTTCACAATACCAGTCATTTATAACCTAACTAATCATAACAACTTCTTTCTTTTTGTTTAACTTTGGCTATGACTATACTTAGTCAAATTGTCACACTTATTGTCACATAATAAGCACTTCACGAATAATAAGCTAACTATGCATTTAATAATTCAGTTCACATGCAATTATGTTATTTGCATGTTAAGAATCTATTTTAACATCTCATTATATTTCTAACATATCTCTATGTTCTTTAAATTAAGTTGCTATCACATTGCTAAACTTGAACATTTAAAAATAATTCATTTATGAACATTCTGGAGAGTGGCGCTGCGGCGCCACTGTTGTACTTGGTCTTCATGCTGCGGCGCCGTGGCACTATGGCGAGGGAATTAGGCAGGCAGCCGGCGCTGCGGCGCGGCATACCAGTTGCAGAATTTGCAATTCGCGAAAAATCGCAGAACATGCCAATTTCTACCAATTTCTTATTTTCTACACGAATTTAGACATACCCCCATGATATAATTCATACATAATCATTACCCAACAATTATAGAATGATTTTAACCCATTAAAACATATAATTACAGAATTAAAATATGTAAATTTCACGGTTCTTGATGTTCTTGAAGGTTTTGAACATAAATCATGAAAATTAATACTACGGATTCGTTATAACACCGAATCCGTTCATTTAAAGTTTGGACTCTTCGTATTAGCATGCATAATAATATATGAGTGTAAATTTTACAAAATCATTTATGTTTGGCATATTAAAATCACATATAAGGCCATATGGTCATATTCCATACTCTGTAAATTTTGAGGCCATATATACGTTAATATTATGAAACTGATGATATGGTCTACATAATATATATATAATCAAATACAATATGGTAATATTTAACACATACATAATTTCATAATCATACCCTTTCCCAATTACAAAGACTTTACAAAAGCTTTGAAAGCTATTTTTTATAAAAACTAAATGACGTAAACTATGAAAATTGGGCTGGAGAGAATTACCCAAAGCGTAGAGTGAGTTAATAGGAGATGAGTTCCTTCTCAACCCTTCTTCAATCACAATTCTCCCTCAAAACTTCTCAATCTCTCTCTGAATGTCTCTTTGTTTCTACTTTTCTAGACTTAGGCAATAATAAAAATGAAAGAGAAAACGTATACTAAATAATTGAACTGACGCGTTGTGGTCAGTTACCCAGTCATGGGTAACTGCCCTCAACTCCCACTAAGGCCATGTTTGGTTAGCAAGAATAGGTTTCAAAAACCATTTAATTTAATAAAACCTTTTATCATATAGTTTAAATAATGTCACACCCATTATAAATAAATCCAATATTTTATTTAATTTATTTAAATAAAATATAATAATTTCTTATTAATTCACATAGTCACATAAATCAAATTCTCATTAACTAATAATGTCAAATTATTAAATCTCTAATTAATAATTAAATTAATTAAAATAACATTAGGCTTATTAAATATTTCATTTAATTCAATAAGCTCACATAAATATATACTTTGAATAATAATTATTCTCCACATTAATCTAATTAATATAACACATATAATTAATTTAATCTATCACAATTGCATCAATTAATTATTTAATCTAATAATTAAATCATCGAAAATATTTATTTAATCCAATAAATATTAAATTAAATTACAAATTCTCATTCGTCAGAACTTCAGTTTCATCATCAATCACAGACTGAAGAAAATTAAAGGATTCAATTCTTATACATATGCCAACGTGCTCATCTGCGAGGGATAAAAATCCCGAGGATAAAAATCCCAAGGGTAAAATTCCCGAGGGTAAAAATCCTGAGGGTAAAAATCTCGAGGGTAAAAATTTCGAGGATAAAAATCCCATAGAGACTTTTTGAATACTCTCTTATTTATAAGTTCTTTATAAATAAGAGACTTGGGGGCAATGTTGGGATGTGATTATTTGGGCTATGGTGCAGCCCAATCTATTTAATGGTCCGGATCTGGTGATGACCCATATGTATTTATTGTGACAGTGGGAGAGTCCTTATTAAAATAGGATAGTGTTTCCTTATTTGAAGGGATAAAGAGTCATTCTCCTAGTTAGATGCGGGAGGAGGTGACTTCTATATATATGGCTACAAGCTATGGTTTGAAGACCATAAGACACATAAGATACAATACAAATACACTACTTGTACTCCTAATATTATTATAGTGGATTTGTAACGAATGAGTGGCTTGAGTTGTGATTCTGAGGACAGAATCCTTGTAAGGAGAAAATGATGTAACAATCCAGATTTTTATTATAATATTTAAATATTTATTGAATTATATAAATATTTAATGGATGTGTTTATTGTTGAATAAGTATTTGTTTAATTGATTTGATGTGATTTGATTATTTATTTGTTTAATAAATAATTAATGAGTTAAGGAAAGTAATTATTTTAAAATAGTAATCTAATTTAATTTAATAATTAAGTTAGAGAATTTATAATGATTAAATAAATTATTATATTATGCAATGAATTGTTATTAGAATTAATTAAATTAAGTATGAAAACTTAATTAATTAGAAGTGTGACAAATAACTATATTATAAGTGGTTATTAAAATAAATTAAAGTAGTTTTAATTTATTTTGCAAAACAAGGCTTAAATATAGTAAGTCTTTAATTTTAAAGAGTTTTGCCAAACGGAGCCTTATGGCTTTTGAATTTTTAAATTTGATTTATTAATAATATAAATTAAATAAATAAAATATAAATAATATATTTATAACCTATACATTATAACTTTATAACTGATATAATTAGTAGGCTTATTATTGCCAAATCAATTTTATTAAGCGTATACTTTTATCAGTTTTTGGGTTTACGCTTACTGTTAGTAGCCTAGTCTAAGACTGAACCTAAGAAAGAAAAGAAAGAAGTTCAGAGAGAATTTGAGAGAGAATCTGAGTAGGAGAAGCAATAAGAGAAATTCTAAGTTCTTCAAACTATTTGTTGTGATTAACAAGGATTAACTAAGCATCAAAAGGTATTTTTCCATAACCTTTAGGTTATAATTTCGTATATGTGTTAATAAGCTTTACATGCGTTGTTATGTTTTACGTTCTCTATAAAAGGTTTTTACCAAACTTTCTATAAAACCATGTCTGTATAATTGGTTAGAGGGTCATGTGTATGTATAATAGTGGTTATTATACTAGTATATATATATATATATATATATATATATATATATATATATATATATATGATTGCATCTTTAGTATATAGACAAGATTGTATGCTAATTTATGTATGAAAGAAAAGAATTTGGTTTTACAGTGAAAACATGAATGAACGTATGTTTTGTATGATGACAAAATTAGTATGTGATTATATGTTAATTATGAAATTGAACGTTGAGTATATTGATTTGTTATGAAATTCAGAGAATCGTAGTCTCAAGGAATCAAATTAGTTTATAAATTTTGGTTACCATGTTCACTGTGTAAACAAACATCGATAATAGAGTTTTGGTTTTTAAAACAGTGTGTACAATGATTTAGGTCTTCTAAAATTGTTGTTAAGTTATGCTAAATTGGTATATGTATGATAAGTAAATGTTTATGAGTAATTCTTATAAGTTTTACGTCTTAATTTAGATGTTAGCAGTAGTAATTAGTCTAGAATTTAGTTATTCTGTTCTTCGTGGTTGGGTTCTGCAATTTTCGGCGCCCCAGCGCCAAAAATAGCGCCCCAGCGCCAAAAATGGTGCCCTAGCGCCAAAAATGGAGCCCCGGCGCCAGAAATTCGCGCCGCGGCACTAAAATTCGCACCCCAGCGCCACTAGTTGGCTTAGTCCTCGCGCCCCAGCGCCGGATTTGTAGTCTGACTTGGACAGTTTTAACCTCCTATAGTAAAATAGTCATAACTTCCTCATATGAACTCCGATTGAGGTGATTCAAGATGATCCGGAACGAGGACGAATAGACCTACAACTTTCGTTCTTTAAGGTTTTCAATTGGAGGTCATTAGGATTGGTCAAAATGATCATCTTTTGGACTATTGTGTTTTCGGAGGCAATCGGAGGGCGTCGGGCATGCACATATGCATGTGTAGTGCTCCTGACCATAAAAGATATTATCCTAAGTTACAAAACATGAATAATAGTAAATATAATGATACTTAACATTAATAAATAATGTATTAGATGAGTTATAGAAGCATAGTAAGCATACACAAGAGAGACAAATCAGGCGTGTGACGAATGAACGTCGAAACGTCGTGCCAAGTGTTAATGAACATAAAAAGTGTTTCAATTCAATTGAAATGAATATTATAAGATATGGAGTGGATTTAATATAAAGCTAATAAGTAGTCCTAGAAAGACTTAAGCACTTGAATGAACTGCGAATATGAAATACAGTGAGATATAAGTTGAAAGTTAACACAATTAAGTTGAGCATTGTGTATTTATTAATTGGAAAGATTATGAGACATAGAGTAGAGTTTATATTACAATTACTATGTGTTGTTATATGACTAATATTTGATGTGTATGATTATATAATTTCGTAGGGCACGTGAAGTGCAGATAGCTGTAAGCTGTTAAACTGTTATTGGTAAACAACGATCAAGACAAGTCTTTCGGTTCCTATTTTCTACGTGGGCTTGATGAACTGTTTTAAATTGCATGATATGTTATACATGTTGAATCATGAAATGTTAAAGTCAATATATGACTGCATTGTTTTGGCTAAGTAATGATGATTGAGTAATGAACTCAATCTTTATATTTGCTATGTGAATTAAAAGCATGTATGCCATGTTACTTTAATGAGATGTATATCGAGCATGTTATTATGTGTTATGTGATGCATGAAAACTGTTAGACTTTGCTGGGCTGTCGAGCTCACTCTTGCAAATAACCACTTTTGCAGGTCAAGATTTTAAGGTAAAGATATGTGCTAAGTGAGTTATAGAGATCTATATTCACGAAGATTACTTATGTTTTATGTGAAATGTATTTCATATTTTGAACGTAACATGTTGTTGAAATGTAAGTTGAGCTATCCACTGTATATGGATATTTAGTTATGATGTAAGACTTTGTATAGTCATTTTGTTGTAACGATTCATGATATAAGATTGAATCAAAGAGATGTAATGTAATGGTTGCGATTCAGGGTAAGAGAGAAGGAAATGTATAAAAGTTTTAAATATTCCGCAATTTTATTAAGTTTAATATCGAATAATGATGTATTATTTAGAGGTTGAATGTATGGTTAACGACCGAAATCGGGATTTAAATTGTATAGATTTTGGGGTCGTTACATAAAGTGAGAGAGAAAAAAGTTTATGACATTTGTTAAATGTAAAAAATTCATTTAAAATAATATTTAAGTCTCACCTAAAAATTTATTTTCAATTAATTAAAAAAATAAGTAAAAAAAATTATTTTTACCATGTTTTTTTCTTAAAATTTTTGATTTTATTTTATTTAAAAATTTTCTTTCATATTCACCTTAATTTTAATTAGCATATTTTTAGTTTTTATGTTTTATAATTTACTTAATTATATTTATCTATCACTTGATTAAATAAAAAATAATTTGATATTAATTACAAAAATAATTAAATATATTTTTTATTTATTTATTTTTTATTTTTTGGCTTCTTTTCTAATTTATATTATACTTTAAAATATTTTTTTTCATTTTCTTCATTAATTTTTCCCTCCAAATCCACATAATGAAGGACACGTAGGATAATCTTTGATACATAAGTTTTTTTTTACAACTCAGCAACTTATGTGTATTTTTGTTTAAAGTCAACATGATTTAACGAATTTTCTAATGGTTTGTAAGTAAACAAAAGTATAGTGAGTTGACTGTAAGAAAAAATAGTTGAGTGACTCATTTGTCAATTAACATACAGTACAGTGACCAAAAAAGTATTAACCCTATAGTATGGATGGTTAAAAGAGTTGTATGTATATACAAATTAATCTATATATTTTTAAATACATGCATTTACACACTTAAAATAATACAATAAAAAATAGGCTTAAATATAATTTACTACCTTAAACTATAGGTCATATTCCACTTCGGTGATTTACCTTTCAATTTTATCAATTAGATGATTGAACTATTAATTTTTTTTAATATCATTCAATTGAAGCTGCCACGTCAGAAATTGCTGACGTTGCCCGCTGACTAGACAAACTAATGCTTATGTGTAATTAAAAAATATTATTTTAATTATCTCTTCTAAACATAAAGGGTAAATATGTCAAATCATTTTAAATATAACCAAACCTAACCAATATCATTAAACTCATTCTTATTCCTCCTCCAAATATTCGTTTTAGGATTCGGATTGTTTTACCACCACAGAGAAAGAGAAGGTGATCTGCACAAAGAAAGAGAATGTTTTACCATTGAGCTGGCGCTGGATGTAGGCGTCGTAGGATGAGTATCCGGGTCTAATTCGGATGTCAGCATTTGTGGAGGACGGTGGCGAGTGGTTGGGTAAGAGGCGTTGGGGGTGGGATTGGAGAGAAATAAGTAGTAGGAGAAGAATGGAGAGGAGGAGAGAGAAAAAGAAACATTTTGGGACAAACTGTGTTGTTTGGTTTGGTGCTTTCATCATTTCTGCATAATGAATTTAAATTAATTAATTACAACAAACAGAAGCTAGCTACCAATCTCTTTTCCAACCTTGTCCAGCTATAGTCTTCAGCAGAATCGGGGGTTTCTTGCCGGAATTTTTGCATATTCAGGCGATATCCCCTGCATTTTTCGATGATCCTTTCGCCGACAACTATGGTGATTGATCTTGTAAATTATGTTAATTTTGAGTTATTAAGTTAATTGTGTAATTATTTTTAATTTATGTATTTTCTTGTATTTTGTTTAATTTGTGTTAATTGTAAAAATTTTAGTTTGATTCAGATTGGGTCTTTTTTCTTTTAATTAATTAATTAATCAATTGTAAAATATTTGTTATTTTACCTTTTTGTCCTTTGATCTCATTAAAAATATATATTCTTTTTACACATAAGCACTCATTTAGCCTATTAGGATTCCACGTCAATAATTTCTGACGTGGCAGGTCCAATTGAATGAAATCAAAAAAAAATTAATAATTCAATCATCTAAATGATAAATTTAAAAGGTGCATCACCGAAGTGAAATATAGCCTATAGTTTAGGATTGTAAATCATATTTAAGCCTAAAAAATACTAAAGGTTTGATATAATTATGAATATGATATAGTAATAAACTAAGATCTAATTCAGAATTAACTTTTTAATTAACTAAAATGACTTAATTAATTTGAATAAAATCTCTATTTATCTTATTATTATTGTTTGGTTTGTAATATTCATGAACGCAATCAAATTGCTTAAAATAAGCGGAAACGTGAAAAATCAGAGTTTTAAAAATTTTACAAACCATATACCCAGATCACCCTTTATGCGCAATTATTAATTAAACGAAAAGATAAACAACAAGATTCATACCCTTAAAGATTCGAGCTTCCTCAGGTACAAGTTCACCTCCAATCTTTTTCGCGTTCATCTTGAATCCATCGGGTTTGGTTCCTTCCTTTGATCAACGTTAGCCACCCAAGTGTTTGGCCTCTAGAGGTGATCCACCAAAGAAGAAGAAATATTCAAGAAGAAGGGTGGTTGGCTAACTATCTCTATACAAAAGAACGTACTCTCCAACAATTGGAATCACGTCTGTTGTGAAAAAGTCAATAACCACCTCACCCATAATAAGACTTCTCTTATTTATAGATGTGGTCGACCCTCTTAATAATTAAAGAATTAGGTTTTATTTTAATTAATTAAAATCCTTTAATTAATTAGCCTCCTAATCTTATTAGAAATAAATGAGAGTACTTATATAAAATTAATTCTCAAACTCCTTTAAGAATTAAATAATAATAATAGTAATAATAATAATAAGACTCCTCTTATTAATTTATATTTAATATTTTTAAAATATTAAATAATAAATATTAAACTATTTAATTTATTTTATCACCATAAATTAAATCAAATATACTTAACTTATTATTACAATTATGTCATTAACTTTTTAAATAATTATTCTTCCTTTTATGGTGTGACCCTTTAGGTTCTCCATATTAAACCGGTTGTGAATAAATCAATTAGAACAATTCTAATTTTATTTAAATAAATAAATTAAACTATTAATTTATTTAAATAAATAATATTTATTCTACAATAGGGATAAGCCTCCCTAGCGATCAACGACTTTCCAGATAATATAGATTTCAACATTAATCATAAAAGAACCTTTGAGTAAATAGTTACTGTACAATTCAATCCTTCCACAATACAATGTCCCAATTAAATATAAGACATAGAATTACTGTCAAGTCTTAATTTATTTAATTATATGTATTTCGACTCTTAAATGCACAACTCCAAATAATGCAAATTAAAAACTCCTTTCTAATTTCATTCTGCCTTGGCCAAGGACTACTGGGTTGTCATTTATCGAATCACATATGACATTTCTCTTCTTTTACTAGAAGTGGTAGATTCTTTATTAATCATACATTATCTCCATGTACAACTTATTATACCCAAGAATAGCCTTTGATTACCTTAAGGGTCTTAAGAAATAAGTCAAAGTATAACTCATCATACACAAGATACTATGATTATCTCAAGTCCAAGGATCACTTGTACTATTATCACTACAGGAATTCCTATTGACAAGCAAGTAAAACTCTATTATGTATTCCTTAGCGAGCCACGTTCACTGAACTTATTCTCTAATAAGCATCTACATACTTGCTTTAGTGTCTCCACACAAATGATCATGAGATCAATCATCCTCATTCAATGAGCAAGCAACGTATGTATCAATCTATCCGGATTCACTAATCCCTAATTTAGTAATCCAACGATTAGGAACTATTTTAGTTTTAAACTTTCTAAGAATTTAGATCTCATTAGAATGTTTATCATCATTATTCTAAAAGCATTGCTTAAAATTATAGATTTATCACATATTATAAAGCAGCATCATTTAGGTAATTAAAAGCCTTTAATTAATTAATACTTTTTATTAATAAATGAATAAGATTGTTACAAAGTATATGCTTTATCATCAAACATGATTGACTTATGTGCATACTACTTTCAATCTCCCACTTGTAATAAAGCCAATCATCATGGTATCTCATACTCTTCTTCTCTAAGTGACCATTATCTTGCTGTTGGATAAGCTTCAGTAAATGGATATGTAATGTTGTTCTTGAGAGTTCACTATCTTTATAGTGATTTCCCATCTTTCAATGATTCCTCTAATCAAATGAAAGTGCCACAACACATGTTTATATCCAAAATGAGACTTAGGAACTATTCCTAGTTCTGTAATGAACTTATCATCCAAACAATTAACTTGCAGCTTCATTTACAGCTATATACTTTGTCTTTATCACTAAACCAACAACTCTTTGTTGTTTGAAACCTTTCCAATTCACTACACCACTGTTCAAGGTAACGCTTTACCTTAAAGTGGATTTTCTATTGTCTTGGTCTGTCTGAAAAATTTGAGTCTGTTAAACTCTCTATTTTTAATTTAGATCCGCCATAAATTTTAATCACATCCTTAATGCCGATTAAGTACTTTAAGATATATTTCACTGTCTTACAGTGATCTTCTCCAGAATATGACCAATCATCATCAGGTCTCATATATTTCATTATATACATGATTGTCACTCATGCGATCTCTCTTTTTAGGAGTCTATGAGGACTATTAAGAGAGATGCACTCCATAGCTCATCAGCATGAGACATCTCTTGGAGTTTGTCATGCTAAATGAATTTAGCATCAAATAAATATACGTTCCTTGGGTTAAGTCGAGCATCCTTTAAATCTATCTATATAGATTTGCATCCCCAATTACAATACTCTTCCCAAATCATTCATGGAGGAATATTTCGACAACTTTATCTTTATTGATTCTAGCATTGGCACGTCATTCTATATCCGTAGTATATCAACATATAATACTAGAAATGTCACGACGCTCCCACTGACCCTTTTGTACACACTAGGTTCATTCTTGTTTTTGATAAAATCAAACTCTTTTGATTGTCTCATCAAAACGAATGTTCCATATTTGAGAAGTTTGCTTCAATCCATTTCTCTGAGTGTCTACAACTCTTACCTCATCGTATGTAACCAGATCATCATCTTCTATGATGCGTACCTCATCATCATCATCTATAATGAATCCATACCTCCCAGGTATCTTCGGTACTATTCCAGATTTACGATTTGGTTGACTTATAGTGTTTTGTGATTCTTGAACACTTCAAGATCTATTATCCTCCCACTAGCCCCTTTAATGATAAACACCTTTATCTTAGAAGGTAGTGTGTTTCACAACAAACTCCTTTTTTAAGTAGGATTATAGAACATATATCCTAAACTTACTTTAGGATGTCCCACAAATCTGTACTTGTCAAATCTTGTCCCAAGCCTATCCTTTGAAACGTTTTCACATAAGCTGGACAACCCCTTATCTTAACATACTTAAGATTAGGAATCCTCCCTGTTCATAACTCTTATAGATTCTTGGGGTCGAATTTTGAGGTTACCTTTTCCGTAGATATACAGTTATTTTTAGGGCATGACCCCAGATGGATACTGGAATGTCGGTAAAATTATTATGGACCGTACCATGTCCAACAAGGTACAATTTTTCCTTTCAGATACATCAATTAATTATTGCGTATCAGGAGGCTTCCATTATGAGAATACCATTTGAGATGATCTAGAAACTTATTGCACAAGTAATTATTCCTTGATCTAATCAAAGAATCTTAATACTTTGCCAATTTATTTCACTTTTGAATTCTTTGAACCTTTCAAATAATTTACACTTGTATTTCAATAAATACACACATTCAATTATTTGAATGATCATCTTCTTTTCTTATACTAGTTTGTTCAATTTGCAAAATTATTTTCACGTAAGTCAAGTATATAAAATCTATTAAGTAATATTCTAGTTCTATACAAAATATTATTATTATAAATAGAACAACAATTGTTCTTAAATATAATACCAAAGATTTTATTGTCCAACAACAAAATGGAAATAATGTTTCTAACGAGAACTGGAATACAAAAATAACTTATTGACTTAATAGATTTTCTCGTAGGCAATGCTAAACTATAGGTTTCTATGGCTAATGCATCAACCTTTGCTTTATTTTTCACACATAGGATAACTTATCTTTGTTTAGCTTTCTACTTTTGTTTGTTCCCTTCATAAATCTATATTTATGATAACAAAAGTCGGTATCCAATACCCAAGTAGAACCTTGACTTTAAATTATTTCAATCATAAATAAAACTGTATTGTAACTGAAACTTCACTAAGCTTCTTTGGTTAGCCTCTGTAAGATGCTTCTCGCAGTTTCTTTCCAGTGTCCAGGCAGTTTTGTTCTTATTATCCTTTGTTTTTGCCTTTCTATATACCTTCTTTGAATTGTTCTTCTTTTCAGAAGATCCTTTGGCCCCTACCAATAAGACATGGTCTTTCTTGGTTGGAAAGTGACTCTCAACATTTTTCAACATGTTAAGAAAATCCGCGAGGCTGATATCTAGCTTGTTCATATGACAAATTTACAACAATTGTGAAAGGAGTCCATGAGTGAGTGCCAGATCAAATCTTGGCTCAACTCTCCATCCATGACAAAACTTGTTGTCTTAATTGATCAATCAAATTGATAATGTTAAGGACTTTTATCTATACTATAGTGTCATCAGTCATTCTAGATTGGAAGAGCTCCTTAGATATCTGATATCTATCAGTCCTACTTTCTTCACCATCAACTACTTGATGTGTAGGAATATAGTAGGAGCATCCATAGTTTCATGCTGATGCTGAAGCACGTTACTCATGGATGCGAGCATGATCCATTGAGCCAACTGTGCATCATCTTGTCACTTTCTAAAAGTAGCAATCTCTTTTTCAGAGGCATTTTATGCAATCATTGCAGGGATAGGCGTATTAAGAACATAAAATAGTTTTTCAGCTGTGAGAACTATTCTCAATTTCCTTAACCAATTCATTTAATACGGTCCGGTTAATTTAGCATCTAATATGCTACGCAGTGATAGTAATTTTAGACATTGTAAAATTATGTAAATGAATTTGTAATTAACAATATTTTAGCATACATTCTTTTATTAATTAACAAAATAAATTAGGTCTTGTGTTAAATTGGTATCTCCCATTATTTTCATCAAACTATATTACCCTCACTTATATAGTTCGATAAAATCTAATTAAAAATTTGCTAGTGAGAATAAGGATCCCATTTCAAATGTATATAACCTTGTGGTGACACAATAAACTATATATAAATAAATATGTAGATAACTCTTGTCAATTACATCATCATGTAACTCCTTTAATTTTTCCTCGTAGATTATTTTGATCAAGTGGTGGCACATCCGAATCAAAATCATTCAAGTTAAGTCCAACCTAGCACTCTATATATTCAAAAAAGAAAAATATTATCCTTGTGGTGACACAATAAAATAATATTGTTCAATTTTCTTTATAAGCATCAAATGTGATAAAATTAACATCTTAAAGAATTAAGATAAGCCTTGTGGTGACATAACAAACTTATAATAATTAATTGATACTCCATTATTTTTATCATGCTAGAAGGCGACGTTCGATATTCCAAATATCTTTGAACGCTTAGGACTTAATATAAAAAATATATAAAATACGCGTCATATTAATTAACATGTGAAACATGTTTGCATAATATATATATATATATATATATATATATATATATATATATATAGTATAAGCATGCACATATAGAATATTATATTCTACCCGAATTGATTATGAACTTTTATTATAGTTTGGTTCAATAGAGCCACCAAGTGAACCGAAAGGTCAAACCCTAGGGGTGTAAGAATTAATATTTAAATATAATTATTACATTTAAACCAGGGTTCTATTACAAATTGGTCTTCAAGCGCTCCTTGTTCCTTGATCTCCAATTCTTCAAATTTAATTCTAACTATTCCTATTACAAAACTATTTAAAATAAATAGAAACCTTGATCAGCAGTCAAGGAAAAATACATAGAAGGGAGTTAGAATTTACATTAAAAAAAATTTAGAGAAGACGAGGTACGCAGACCTCATTTAATAAAACTCATACATTCATTCATCCAACTAAAATAAAATCCAATCATATTGGTCAATAGTCCATAATCAATTCTATTTATTATCATACACATTATCATATGCATCAATAAATAACATTCATCTCATGAATAATAAACATTCAATATATATATTGATATCATTTAATGGGCAAATTTAGTTAGTATAAAATCTAATTTTGAATCACAATAAACTCCTTTATTTTAATCTAAATTTAAATCAAAATAAATCTCTTTTATTTTGATTTATCTAATTTTGAATAAAATAAACTATTTTATTTTAATCAAAATCATTAATCAAAATAAACTCATTTATTTTAATTAATTATGGAATTCAATTCCAAGTAAAAAAAACTCCTTTATTAAAGAAAACACGGATTCACTTTCCTATTCACAAATAAACTCCTTTATTTTGAATAATATGAAATCTTATTCCATATCTAAATAAACTCCTTTATTTAAGGAAATACGGATTCTGTTTCCTATTCACAAATAAACTCTTTTATTTTGAATAATATGAAATCTTATTCAATATTTAAATAAACTTCTTTATTTAAGGAAATACGGATTCTCTTTCCTATTCACAAATAAACTCCTTTATTTTGAATAATATAAAATCTTATTTCACATCTAAATAAACTCTTTTATTTAAGGAAACATGGAATCCCTTTTCAACTCCAACTAGTTATCATAGAATCTAATTCCAACTCTAATTAGTTAGTATGAAATCCAATTTTAAAATTAAAATAAACTCTTTATTTTAATTATAAAATTATTTATAATATTATAATATTAACCAAAAGTGATTCACGCCACCTCATTCAAAATCACCACTTGTTGATATATATATATATATATATATATATATATATATATATGTATGTGTGTGTGTGTGTGTGTGTGTGTGTGTGTGTGTGTGTGTGTGTGTGTGTGACAACCCGAGAATTTAGAGAATTTTTAAAAAATTTATTAATTGATTTAAGGTTCAAAATTAGAACCTAGACAGAAAATAAGTGTATGCGTTTGAGATTTTTAAGAAGGAATTTTGAGAATTTCAAAATTCTGTGAAGGATTTAGGTGAATTATTCAGGATTAAGGAAATACGTGATTATGTTCTGTGTATATGTGTACAGTATGTGGTTAAGGGTCAAGGGTTGACCAGATAAATGATATCTGTGAAAATCACTAGGTATATATTAAGAACGTCAATGTTCGGTTAGAAAACCCAAACGATTAGCAAGAAACCCTAAAAAACCGGTTCTGAAAACCCTATCTTCAGTTTTAGGAATCCGAAACCCTAATTCGAAAATATAAACCCTAATTTATAATTGGGAAAAACCTAAGTGTTAATTTAATGATTTTAATGTTAATTACAAAATATTAATCCTAATTTTCAAAGTTATAAGTAATTAGAAAATTCTAATCTAATTACAAAATCTAATTTTTAAATTAGAAAATTATTTTTCTAAATAAAACCCTAATTCGTGGGTTATAAACTCTAATGACCATTTTGACCCTAATTGCTAAATTAGCATTTGTAATTAGGAATTATTAATCCTAGTTAGCAATATTTAATTGGTGATTAAGAAATTTTAATATAATTAAAAAATTCTAATTATAACTAAGAAATATTAAATTTCTATTTTTAAAAATCTAAATTTGGAAAATGTTAGAAAATAATTTGCTAAATTTGAGAGTTCAAATCCTAAACCCTAACCAAACCCTAAACCCTAAGGGTTTGGGCTAATTAACAAAAATACCATTAAATTAAAAGGAAAAAGACCAAAATGCCATTTTCTTAAAACCTAAGCAAAAGATATGGCAAATTTTGTGAGTCATCAAGCCTAAGGATTAGCCCATATGTCTAAAATCTTAGCAATCTCAGCCCATACAATGCCACCTAGCAACTAGATTCAATGGATCTAATTATAAGAGATTTAAAGTAAGAAAATACTTACTTTATTTTTCATTATTGCCAAGACCATTCTCTCTCTTCCGACTTCGAAATCTAGAGTGAGAGAGAGTTAAATATTAAGCTATGATCAACCCTTGGCTTTCCAAGAACAGATCAAAAGGGTCAGAATAAAAAATCAAGGCTCAAAGTGGTAAGAACCCTAAAATTTCGAAATCCTTTGATCTTATGTTGTTTAATGTTAGTTGTTGGTTAAATATGTGTTATAAGGTATCTATAAGTGATATGGGTTGTTGGATCATGGATCCATAACATCAAAGTGCTCGGATCTAACATTTTAAGAAATCTGGAAAAAGTTGAAAGTAAGGCCTGACAGCCTAATGTCAGGGCCTCTAGATCCTTTCTTGTTAATTGTTTGTGTTTTAAGAGTTTGTACTTGTAGTATGTTGTAAGGACTTTGATCTAGAACTTGAATCAAGTCCAGATCATGTGTAGATCGAAAGATATAAGCGGTCAAAGATTGTTGACCATTCACGAAATGAGTTTCTGGGCTGCCCAGTTTTGCCCAGAAAATTCTGACAACCTTTTGCAGGGCTTGAATCTTGCCATGTGTTATGTTATTGGTCCTGTTGTTAGTTGGATGTTCGAGTCAGGTATAAGGACTACATACTCAGACTTTTAGATCACCAAAATAAGTAGCAGAATCATAGAAATCCTTGGTCAAACTATCGTTGACCATCACGCCTGATGAAGATTCTAGGTAACCCAGATCTTCATCAGCCGTGTTCATGTCAGGTAGTTTGACCGGCGCAGATCTTGTGTATCTGATTTTGTTATGTTGTTATGATGTTATGAGATTGTACTCTAACATTCCGACTACAATTGTGAACTTTTATATCACACAAATATGTCATAGAATGCAAACTATATGGATTTAAAGTAGGTATCTCATCTATTTTTCAATTTCTGGAAAACCCAGAAATTGAAGAACAACGTCTGACAGGTTTTTGGTTGCTTAGACCTCCCTGAGATTATATGTTTTGATAATGATATTTGCTTATATTTGTAGTATTACATTTGGTCTATAATATCAAAGTAATTACCAGCCCAGAAACAAAATGACCAAAGATCTATCGATGGTCAAACATGGTCCCTCGATGTCTGACATGCATTTTCTGGGCAGCTGAAGAACACCTCAAGAACACCATTAGTGACAGTTTTGTCGCCTATGGTACCTTTAGTGACACTTAATTATGAAAAATAATTTTTTAATTAAATAAATCGAATTAAATGATTTTTAATTATTAAAAATACATAATAAATTCTAAAAAATTATTTTAAAATCTGAAAAATAGTTTTTAATTATTTTGAGTATATTTCATAAATATTTAATATTTTTGGAATATAAATGATATTTAATTTATTTAATTATTATATTAAATAAATTATTTAAAAATAGTTTTAATTCATGAAAAATCATGAAAAATAAGATTATGGTATTAGAAAATATTTTAAGATATTTTCAGTGACTTTTAATATTTTGTGATGAAATTCACTAATAAATTAATATTAATGATAATTAGTTTATTTAATAAATATATTAAATAAATTATGAAAAAATAGAATAAATGATTTAAAAATCATATAAAAATGATTTAAGTGTTAGAAAAATATTTTAAGTTATAAAATATAACTTTTGATATTTTGTCATGAAAATATTAATATTTTAATATTAAAAGCAATTATTGGATAATAGATTTAAGTGTTTGAAAATCATATAAATATAATTTTAAGGTATTAAAAATACTTTGTAATATTATAAATATTGTGACGCCCCCAAAATAGGTATACAACACCCATTCTGAGTCGCCAAAATACATGGTACAGAAACAACTACATCTTTACTGTTACAACATAAGAACTGTGAGTTTAAATACAAATATTGTCATCTAGACAATATCCACACTCAAATAAGTCCTCATTACAATTATTGATACATTATTTCATAAAAATGGTGAGGACTACTAAAATAACTTCTAGAACTATCATTCCATACCCCGACTAGTACTCGCTACATTCTCGTCTCTTGAGAAAAATGGAACAAAAAAAAAGGGTGAGCTCAACTAGCCCAGTAAAGAACATTATGACTAAGATAATACAGAATAAATTATCGTTAGTCTTCAACAGGAAAAAATATAATAGAATACAATAGACAACAAATTTTAAATCAATAACTGCAGTGGAAACAACAAACCATTAGAAGAGTCAAGTAGAGAATGAGTTCTACTATCTTCTAAGATTTAAAAGTCCATTGTCAATATTTTATCCCTGTAACAACAATCAATAACCATCTTTAATCAAATATTCATCTTTGCACTACAGACCAAAGATATTCATTTGTATCATCAGTCGGTCATATTCATCTCAACACCTGTTCATCTTTACACTACGGGCCAAAGATATTCATCAGTTAATCATTTATCTTTGCACTGCAGGCCAAAGATATTCAGTAATATCATCATTTAGGACTGAGGATGATGAAAAATATCTTAAAGAAAACGAATCCAGTGAAACAAAATAACAAATATTAAGGATTCGTATTTCGATTTATCCATGTCCAAAAATACCTTATAATTATTCATAGTGAAGTAAAATTCAAGAATGATCAAAACATGGATACAATCAAAGTTAGTACCCAGAATAGATATTTTGGGCGAAAAGAAGAAAATTTTATTTTTTGGTAAATAGTAACTCGTGAATAGTAACCCCGACGTGAAAAGTTCTAAATTTGATAAAAATTTCCAACCAATATTTCGGCATAATGATATTGAAGAAATAATATCATTCTCGAATAAAATAACATCCCTTACCTCGTAAAGACAGTACTTCTGGTCGGAATACCGGTATAAGGCTGAAAGAAACTTGCTCTGATGAATAGAAACTCTCAAAGTATCTAAATACTCATAAAATACACTTAATAATCTAGAGAGAGAAAGAGAGAAAACTTGTTTCTGGTGTGATTTTCAATTCTAACTTAGCCCTCTATTTAGAGGAAAATGTTAGCACGCCGAAGTAGACTTAACCTGCAACCTGATGGCTTTACCTGCTACAATTCAAGCCTACCACATTTGAATAAAAATCTCAGCACATTTCTTCACCAACCAAGAGTGGGGCCCACCAATTCTAGAATTTTCCACCAAAATGATAAACTCCAAAAATTCAACAATTCCTGAACCAGTTATCTCGTAAAATTCATAATAAATCATACGTTCATTTTTAACGGTTCAAAATTTGTGGACATATACTCAACTTATATATGTATAACATATCCAAAAATTACCACGATCCAACGGTCGAATTAAAAATTATAACTCCCGCAAAATATCTCAAAAATCCTGATTTTTAATACCTCCATTCCGACAAAAATACTGATAAAAATCTCAACATTAATTCCTTCATTTTTAACCACAAAAATATATCCCTCATTTATATC
Organism: Panax notoginseng; assembly: GCA_016801055.1. Lineage (NCBI taxonomy): Eukaryota > Viridiplantae > Streptophyta > Magnoliopsida > Apiales > Araliaceae > Panax > Panax notoginseng. Next base: position 146,977,063 of record CM029017.1, read on the forward strand.
CACATGAAATAAATATTTCCTTATCATATGAATCAATAATTAATTATTCACAAATAATATTACAGAATCACATTTATGACAATCAGGCCGTTCCCAGGAAAGAGGGAACTTTCCAATAAGGATTTCTCCTTACTAGCGCGCAATTAGGTGACCAAACCTCTCCTTAGACAGAACTTTCTAGACATGACCAATAATGCTATCTAATAATATTATTCAAATAATATGAATTATTGATCTGATAATAGAAAATACTGTATAGTGACAATTATTGAAACAACAATAATATAAAATATCAACGCAACAATTATTGAATCAATAAAATAAAATACTGAACAGTAATTACTGTAACCATTATTGAGTAGTGCCTTCTTACGTAAGAATCAATAATTAGTGCAATACAGTGTGCTACTGTGCAACAACGCGTATTACTGTGTTTTAACCACCGGGTATTCCAACAGTATTAACGGTAACAACTACGCCGTTATTTATAAACAACTTATACTTGTCGTTTTCTTCATCCAATCGCTTTCCGTTATGGGGCCCACAAAAAACTGCGCCGTCGTATGAATATTCCCCGACAGGAAGAATATTCCACGACCAAACGAATATTCCCCGACAACAATGAATATTTTATAACCACCTACTTATTTGAAATATTTACGCATTTTACCCATAACTAACCTCATTAATCAATTTAACCCTTACTATTTCAAAATAATAAATAGAGGGAATTTAAATTTCATTTATTAATAATTTGGGGTCTTACAACCTCCCCTCCTTATGAAATTTCGTCCTCGAAATTGACGTACGTACCTGGTGTTTCGAAAAGATGAGGATACCTCGCTTTCATTTCCGTTTCCAACTCCTAGGTCATTTCCTCAATAGCATGATTTCTCCATAAAACTTTAACTTGTGGTATGACCTTCGTGCGTAGGACATGCTCCTTCCTATCCAAGATCTTGACAGGTACCTCTTCGTACGTTAAGTCTTCAGCTATCTCGTCCGGTTCTAACTTAATAACGTGGTCTGGGTCTTTCACATATTTACGTAACACAGATATATGAAAAATATTATGAACACGAGACATACTTAGAGGTAACGCGAGTCTATATGCCACATTTTCTACTCGGTCAAGAATCTGAAATGGACCAATAAATCATAGATTGAGCTTTCCTCTCTTCCCAAATCTTGTAACTCCTTTCCATGGAGCCACACGTAACAATACATGATCCCCAATGTCAAATTCCACGTCCTTTCGATGAAGATCCGCATAACTCTTTTGTCGATCATGTGCCGTTTGTATACGTTATCGAATCGTTTGGATCTTCTCTGTAGTCATTCGTACCAACTCTGGTCCTAGCAACGTTGCTTCTCCCACCTCATCCCAACACACTGGAGATCGACACTTTCGTCCATATAATGCTTCAAATGGGGCCACACCTATACTTGCCTGATAACTATTATTGCAGGAGAATTCCACCAATGGTAGGTACTTATCCCAACTCCCTTTGAAATCTAGGACACAAAGTCTTAATAGATCTTCAAGAGTTTGAATAGTCCTCTATGATTGTCCGTCCGTTTGAGGATGGTATGCCGAACTAAATCGTAAATCTGTGCCCATAGCTTTTTGCAAGCTAACCCAAAATCTTGAAGTGAATCTTAGGTCACGATCCGAAACTATGGATACTGGCATGCCATGCAGTCTCATAATCTCATCTACGTATATATGAGCAAGACGTTCAAGGGAATAAGTCTCCTGTATAGGCAATAAATGAGCAGACTTGGTTAATTTATCAACAATAACGCAAATAGCATTTATGCCTTGAGAAACCGTGGGAAGACCCGTAACGAAATCCATGGTAATGTGTTCCCACTTTCATTTCGGAATCTCAAGTGGTTGCAATGGACCCTTTGGCACTTGATGTTCCGCCTTTACACGTTGACAAGTTAAACACCTCGAGATAAACTTTGCAATCTCTCTCTTCATATTATTCCACCAAAATGTATGTCGAAGATCACGATACATTTTAGTACTTCCAGGATGGATTGCAAATGGTGTATTGTGTGCTTCCATCATGATCTTGTACTTCAAATCAGAATCGTTAGGAACACAAAGTCTGGAGTGGACTCGATGTATTCCTTCTTCATCGATTCTTGCTTCTGGAATAGCACCTTCTTGCACTTTCTTCTTCATACGCATCAGCTCCGGGTCTGTGGTTTGAGCAACTTTAACTTTATCAATTAAAGTTGGTTCTATGCGTATACTTGACATCATCGCACTCGTTCCTGCATATGATCTTCTACTCAACGCGTCAGCTACCATGTTTGCTTTTCCAGGATGGTATTGAATAGTGTGGTCGTAATCTTTCAACAGCTCGAGCCAACGTCGTTGCCGCATGTTGAGTTCTTTTTGAGTGAAGAAATATTTGAGACTTTTATGGTCTGAATAAATCTCCACTTTCTCCCCATATAGATAGTGCCTCCAGATCTTTAGCGCGAAAACGACTGCTGCCAACTCTAGATCATGAGTAGGATAATTTCTCTCATATTCTTTAAGTTGTCGCGAGGCATAGGCTATAACTTTCCCACGTTGCATGAGAACACATCCTAGCCCTTTGCCTGAAGCATCGCTGTAGATAACAAATCCATCCGAACCAGATGGTATGGTCAAAACAGGTGCCAAAATGAGTCTCCTCTTAAGCTCTTGAAAACTCTTCTCGTATTCCTCGCTCCATACGAATTTGATATCTTTCCGAGTCAGCTGAGTTAATGGAATAGCGATTCGAGAAAACCCTTCCACGAATCTCCGATAATAACCAGCTAAGCCCAGAAAGCTACGTACTTCGGTCACCGTCTTTGGTTGCTCTCAACTTTGTATTGCTTCAATCTTCACCGGGTCAACAGATACTCCATGTTTTGACACCACGTGCCCTAGGAATGTTACTTCCTCAAGCTAGAACTCGCATTTCTTCAACTTAGCATATAACTTGTTTTCACGCAGCTTTTGGAGTACCAGCTTCAAATGATGCTCATGATCTTCACAGCTTTTGAAATATATGAGGATGTCATCAATAAAGACAACAACGAACTGATCCAAATAATCCTTGAATACTCGGTTCATCATATCCATGAAAGCCGCAGGAGCATTAGTCAATCCAAAAGATATGACTAGGAATTCATAATGCCCATACCGAGTTCTGAAGGCAGTCTTTGGAATATCCTCAGTTTTAACCTTCAGCTGATGATATCCAGAACGAAGATCGATCTTTGAAAAGAATTGTGCTCCTTGTAACTGGTCAAACAGGTCATCAATACGAGGTAACGGATACCTATTCTTAATAGTGACATGGTTTAATTTCTGGTAATCAATACAAAGTCGCATACTCCCGTCTTTCTTTTTTACAAATAAAATAGGAGCACCCCAAGGAGATGTACTAGGACGAATGAAACCGATGTCCAATAACTCTTGTAGTTGGACCTTTAACTCCTGAAGTTCAATAGGAGCCATTCGATATGGGGTTTTAGAAATGGGATTTGTACCAGGTTCAAGATCAATAAAGAATTCAATTTCACGTTCCGGGGGTAGACCGGAAAGTTCTTCAGGAAATACGTCAGGAAAGTCAATAACAACAGGAATATTATTCAAATTTGACGTGTCTTTATTCAAATCCATAACATGGGCTAAGAAAGCTTGACATCCATTTTTTAATAAACGAATGGCTTTATGGCTTGATATAACAGTGATTGATTTTAATGGCTTAGTTTCTTGAATTCGTACAACAGGTTGGTTAGGAATATGAAAACTAATAACCTTACGAAAATAATCAATTTTAGCATGATGAGTAGTTAACCAATCAATCCCTAAAATCACATCAAAAGCAAGTATCTTTAAAGAGATAAGGTCAACAGGTAATGTGATGGTGCCAACTTGGATCAAACAAGATTTATAAACTGTGGATGTGATGAAAGTTTCTCCTAACGGAGTCTCCACAGATAAATCAAAGTCTAACTTCTCCGGAGTCAAGTTTAAACGTTGAGAACAAGCAGGAGAGATAAAAGAATGGGTAGAACCAGTATCTAATAAGGTATAAACTTCGCATGAATTTATGATTAGCTTACCCGTGATCACCTCGTTTGGGTTCCTCGCATGTTGACCAGTCACGACAAATGCTCTTCCAGGAACCGTTGACTTTATCTTTTCTAGGACAGCTTTTTGAGTCACCATCCCCGCTGGACTTGGTTTTGCTACTGTGCAATCTCGAGTGATATGTCCTTCCTTTCCACAATTATAACATACCTTAAATTGTTGTAAGCAGTTTGGTCTGATTTGTCCTTCTTTTCCACACTTATAGCACATAACCGGTGGTCGTTCTCCTCCCTTGGAACCAGTTGCTGCTGGTGCTGACGTCTTCGTATTGTCATTGTTGAATCTCCTCTTTTTAAAATCTCCTCCCGACTCGTTTCTTCTATTTTCATAGCCACGATTACCACCAGAGTGGTTGTCGTTCTTGTCTGTATTTTTCTTTCTCCGCTGGTTATCATTGTTCTGATGACTGCTGTCACCGATATGATCCTGGTTGTGGTCCCTCAGTTGACCGTACTCGTTATCTCGCTCTAATAATTGAGCCCTGTTGACAACATCTGAATAGAGAGAAAATTTATGAGAAATGAGATATTAACGTATACCGGGTTTCAAACCTCTTAGAAACATCCTCGTCATACGTTCCTCATTCTCCACCAAATGAGGTGCAAACCTGGACAACTCTGCAAACTTCGCCTCGTACTGAGACACCGTCATGTTATTCTGCTCTAGTCTAATAAACTCTACCTCCTTCATATGACGAATACTTTCAAGAAAGTACTTGTCATTGAACAGTTTCTGAAATGTCTCCCAAGACATGCTGAGTGCAGCTGGATGGGTACGCTTCACAGACTCCCACCAGTAGTCTGCCTCGCCACGGAACATAAAGGTGGCGAATGGAACCTTCTATTCCTCCGTGCATCCCAAGATATCGAATATCTTGGTAATTTGCTTGATCCACGTTTCCACCATGATCGGATCCGGCTTTCCTTAAATTCTGGTGGTACCAATTCTTTGAACTGTTTGGCTGCGACAAACCGTGAATTGCTATCATTTCCTCCTGTATTTTGAACACGAGTCTCCCTCGTCTAGTTTTGCATGAATTACAAAAAACTTCTAAACATTCCATCATTCATCATCTGCTCATTCGTGTTGTTCACAGGAGGAACATTGCCAGCCTGTTGTACGTTCTCCTCGTTAGTAAGCACCGGTGTCTCCACGGTCTCATTTACTCCACTGTTAACATTCTCAGTCGACATTCTCAAATACTGCCATAAAACAAGGGTTAATTAAATAAATTAATAACTCACATAATACCCCTATATTATGACTAACCAATAAATAAGCTTAGGTAGGACACACTAGCGAATGATTTATTCGTCTCTCCCCTCCTAGTTCTATTCCCCGATCTCCGCCAGAGATCATATCCCTAAGCTCTGATACCAACTGTGACGCCCCCAAAATAGGTATACAACACCTATTTTGAGTTGCCAAAATACATGGTACAGAAACAACTACATCTTTACTGTTACAACATAAGAACTGTGAGTTTAAATACAAATATTGTCATCTATACAATATCCACACTCAAATAAGTCCTCATTACAATTATTGATACATTATTTCACAAAAATGGTGAGGACTACTAAAATAACTTCTAGAACCATCATTCCATACCCCGACTAGTACTCGCTACATTCTCGCCTCCTGAGAAAAATGGAACAAAAAGGAAAAGGGTGAGCTCAACTAGCCCAATAAAGAACATTATGACTAAGATAATACAGAACAAATTATCGTTAGTCTTCAACAGGGAAAAATCTAATAGAATACAATAGAAAACAAGTTTTAAATCAATAACTACAGCGAAAACAGCAAACCATTAGAAGGGTCAAGTAGAGAATGAGTTCTACTATCTTCTAAGATTTAAAAGTCCATCGTCAATATTTTATCCCTGTAACAACAATCAATAACCATCTTTAATCAAATATTCATCTTTGCACTACAGGCCAAAGATATTCATTTGTATCACCAGTCGGTCATGTTCATCTCAACACCTGTTCATCTTTGCACTATGGGCCAAAGATATTCATCAGTTAATCATTCATCTTTGCACTACAGGCCAAAGAAATTCAGTAATATCATCATTTAGGACTGAGGATGATGAAAAATATCTTAAAGAAAACGAATCCAGTGAAACAAAATAAAAAATATTAAGGATTCGTATTTCGATTTATCCATGTCCAAAAATACCTTATAATTATTCATAGTGAAGTAAAATTCAAGAATGATCAAAACATAGATACAATCAAAGTTAGTACCCAGAATAGATATTTTGGACGAAAAGAAAAAAATTTCATTTTTCGGTGAATAGTAACTCGTGAATAGTAACTCATGAATAGTAACCCCGACGTGAAAAGTTCCAAATTTGATAAAAATTTCCAACCAATATTTCGGCATAATGATATTGAAGAAAATAATATCATTTTCGAATAAAATAACATCTCTTACCTCGTAAAGACAATACTTCTGGTCGGAATACCGATATAAGGCTGAAAGAAACTTGCTCTGATGAATAGAAACTCTCAAAGTATCTAAATACTAACAAAATACACTCAATAATCTAGAGAGAGAGAGAAAACTTTATTCTGGTGTGATTTTTAATTCTAACTTAGCCCTCTATTTATAGAAAAATGTTAGCACGCCGAAGCATACTTAACCTGCAACCTGATGGCTTTACCTGCTACTATTCAAGCCTACCACATTTGAATAAAAATCTCAGCACATTTCTTCACCAACCATGAGTGGGGCCCACCAATTCTAGAATTTTCCACCAAAATGATAAACTTCGAAAATTCAACAATTCCTGAACCAGTCATCTCGTAAAATTCATAATAAATCATACGTTCATTTTTAACGGTTCAAAATTTGTGGACATATACTCAACTTATATATGTATAACATATCCAAAAATTACCACGATCCAACGGTCGGATTAAAAATTATAACCCCCGCAAAATATCTCAAAAACCCTGATTTTTAATACATCCATTCCGACAAAAATACTGATAAAAATCTCAACATTAACTCCTTCATTTTTAACCACAAAAATATATCCCTCATTTATATCCACATACAATAAATATTTCCTTATCATATGAATCAATAATTAATTATTCACAAATAATATTATAGAATCACATTTATGACAACCAGACCGTTCCCAGGAAAGAGGGGGCTTTCCAATAAGGATTTCTCCATACTGGCGCGCAATTAGATGACCAAACCTCTCCTTAGACAGAACTTTCTAGACATTGCCAATAATGCTATCTAATAATATTATTCAAATAATATGAATTATTGATCTGATAATAGAAAATACTGTGTAGTGACAATTATTGAAACAACAGTAATATAAAATATCAACGCAACAATTATTGAATCAATAAAATAAAATACTGAACAGTAATTACTGTAACCATTATTGAGTAGTGCCTTCTTACGTAAGAATCAATAATTGGTGCAATACAGTATGCTACTGTGTAACAACGCGTATTACTGTGTTTTAACCACCGGGTATTCCAACAGTATTAACGGTAATAACTACGCCGTTATTTATAAACAACTTATACTTGTCGTTTTCTTCATCCAATCGCTTTCCGTTATGGGGCCCACAAAAAACTGCGCCGTCGTACGAATATTCCCCGACAGGAAGAATATTCCACGACCAAACGAATATTTTCCGACAACAATGAATATTTTATAACCACATGCTTATTTGAAATATTTGCGCATTTTACCCATAACTAACCTCATTAATCAATTTAACCCTTACTATTTCAAAATAATAAATAGAGGGAATTTAAATTTCATTTATTAATAATTTGGGGTCTTACAAATATATTATAATATTATGACGTGTATTTTATTAATATTTGATAATAAATAAATATTAATGATAATGGGATTATGTGGTATTTAATTCATTTAAATACGAGTTTAATGATTGAAAAATCATGAAAAATGATAATAATAATGTGAAAATTATTATGAGACTTAGAAAAATATTTTAACTGATATTAAAATTATCTGAGTTAATTGTTAAGTGTTAGGCAGAGTTTAATTAAACTTAAACTCGAAGTTTTGTCTGACTAAACCGTCGGGATGTCAGATTTATGTCGGGTTCAACTCAAACTGCAATAGTTTGACTTGACACCGAGTCCTATGTGTGTTATAGACTAATAGAGTTATGTGTTATGTGTTTAGGTTATTCTATGTTTATATATATATAATAGTATTATACTGTGATGATATTATTCTTATATTGGAGATCTATATTACTAATATTAGGTCTTCGGATAAAGCGATATAAATTGTGTAGTGGTAATCAACTGTTCAAGCAAGTTTGTTTTTATTTAACTCTATTAAGAGTTATTTCATTCGGAGAAGCTTATGGTTAATCATTGCTGATTGTCATGTATAATTGTACTCTGTACATATTGCATGTATAAGTCAGGTATGAAAGGCTGATCACCTTCATTACCAGTTGGTTCAGATATATTTGTTCATGTATAATACTTATTCAGTCATAAATTTGTTCCTGCTAGTTTACAATTATATTATTGAATTATAGCCAGCTTATTATTCAGACTCTTTCAATCATGATATATCGTTATATTATTGAACTTAAACTTGCTAGGCAATCCTTATGCTCACCCTTGCTATATCATGATAAAACATTGCAGATCAAGGCGAATGCGTCGGATACAAGGAAAAGTTAAAGACTGTTCCAGCGTTAGGATATGTGTGCAGCTAAATTGTATAAGTGTTGTATTTTAAGGTTATGTGTTAAGTAAGTTATATAAAGTGTATTGAGTTAAGGTTACTCGACATTGGGGAAAAGTATGTAAGTTTAATGTATAAACGATTTATGTTTATATCTTCCGCAAATAGCAATAGTTATATAGAATGATCGAACCGGATCCGAGGTGATTTGGGACCTGGATTCGGGGCCCTCACAGTTGGTATCAGAGCTGTTGGTTATAAAGCTTAGGTAGGAATATCTGAGACCAATAACCGCAGTGCTTAGGATAAGTACTAACTCACATAGAGTTAGTTGGGTCAGTAAGATTCAAAGATGAATCTCGGCGAGTTATAAGATATAGAGTTCCCTAACTCTGATAATAAAGTTGAACAGTAGTGAGAAATAGATAGAGTCTAAAAGACTGAAAGTGAAGTGATAGGAGATCGTAAAACAAAACGATCTAGATATAGAAATGAATCGTAATGTATACGATGAGATCATTCCGTGATTAGATAAGGTTATAGTATGGAGAAGGATCAAGCGAATGATTGAAAAGTTACAACAAGTTTGATGGGTGACAGTTGTACTATGAATTAGTACATATTCAGGAAAGGATTTTGAACACTAGTTAAATGAAATTCGTATTGAGAAGGGTGTTAATGTTAGGAGAGGATTCAATTGAGGACTCATGTCAGCAGCTGAGTTGTATGATTTCTTGTATGGGCGGGGAATTGTACTTGGTGTAAAAACTACTTAGTTCTGACAATGATAATCATTGAAATATTTTTGTCGCGCTATTTGATATATGCATGTTAAGAGGGTGATTCCTTTCTCATGTGTATACCAGATAGATAGGTCATAGGTAGAGGATATAAGGTTAAGTACGAGTTCTTAAAACTCATACTTATGTGACATTCTTGATTCATAGTTATATGAAATGTTTATGAACCCCTCAGCGAATGGACGCCAAAGGTCTGACTAGGACAAGTTCTTAAACTCATATGATTGTGGCAAGTAAATGAACTCATAAGTGTGGTTTGAGGAACTGGGTAGAATTATGTGAAAACGGAATATTGATGATAATATGAATAGATAGGTTGTTAAGAAAATGATTATTAGTGGAGACATAAGTTTTTCAAAACTCCTAGCTATGCTAGACTTCGAAATGATTGACATCAAGCTAAATACGCACTATGTGCTGTTAAAAAAATATATATATGTAGACTCGTAATCATTTTTGAAACGGTTTAAAGTATAGTCTATGCTACTTATTTCAGCTAGATGTAAATAATTTAAAATATCAAAATATATTTTATTTATCACTCATGTACCATGTAACCTGGTGTAGAGATGATAAAAATTTAATAGAGTTGTAAATACAGGAATACCTAGTGTGAATTTGATCCAAAATCGTTATTCCACTATTGTATGATGTGTTATGACAAAGTCATATAATGACGGCATCCTCAAACGGACTATTAATACAGTACGGCATCATGACGTCATTCTCGAAAATATTTTCAAAAAAAAATAAAAAATTTAATTTGCCAACGGGGTTTGGCTACACTTTAATAATTCGATTGAATTGAATTATTGATATGAGTCTATGCTATTTGATTCAGCTAGATTAATGTTATGAAAACTCTAAGTGTTCATTAAAAGAAATTTTCTGACCCAAATTTTTTGGTGCGGAATCCTATGATAAGTCTGAGGTGAACAACCTTAAAAATGGGGATATACTAATTGGATAAAATATTCCAATCTAAAAACGCATATAGTCGTTCCGATTACTAAGGTACAATAGATTGATCATCTAAAGTACACGCACTGGTAGTTTACCTTCTTTGTGATTGTAAACATACTATTAACCTTTGTACGGGGTAGAGTACCTTTTTCTTAATTGAAATAGGTAGCAAGTAGTAATACCTATAAACCTCAGTAGTTCATGGTCTATATGACTCCTCGGCACAATTTCAAACTTTTAACTCTGGTGAGAGGTGTATTAGGTAGCATGTGATGCTGTGTATGAATGGTGTATGGTGTATGGTACATGGTATAAGGTGTAAGGTAAATTTCGAGGACAAAATTTTTAGAAGAAGGGATGAATGTGACAACCCGAGAATTTAGAGAATTTTTAAAATTTTTATTAATTGATTTAAGGTTCAAAATTAGAACCTAGACAGAAAATAAGTGTAAGCATTTGAGATTTTTAAGAAGGAATTTTGAGGATTTCAAAATTCTGTGAAGGATTTAGGTGAATTATTCAGGATTAAGGAAATACGTGATTATATTCTGTGTATATGTGTACAGTATGTGGTTAAGGGTCAAGGGTTGACCAGATAAATGATATCTGTGAAAATCACTAGGTATATATTAAGAACGTCAATGTTCGGTTAGAAAACCCAAACGATTAGCAAGAAACCCTAAAAAACCAGTTCTGGAAACTCTATCTTCGGTTCTAGGAATCCGAAACCCTAATTCGAAAATATAAACCCAAATTTATAATTGGGAAAAACCTAAGTGTTAATTTAATAATTTTAATGTTAATTAGGAAATATTAATCCTAATTTTCAAAGTTATAAGTAATTAGAAAATTCTAATCTAATTACAAAATCTAATTTTTAAATTAGAAAATTATTTTTCTAAATAAAATCCTAATTCGTGGGTTATAAACCCTAATGACCATTTTGACCCTAATTACTAAATTAGCAATTATAATTAGGAATTATTAATCCTAATTAGCGATATTTAATTGGTGATTAAGAAATTTTAATATAATTAGAAAATTCTAATTATAATTAAGAAATATTAAATTTCTATTTTTGAAAATCTAAATTTGGAAAATGTTAGAAACTAATTTGCTAAATTTGAGGGTTCAAACCCTAAACCTTAACCAAACCCTAAACCCTAAGGGTTTGGGCTAATTGACAAAAATGCCATTAAATTAAAAGGAAAAAGACCAAAATGCCCTTTTCTTAAAACCTAAGCAAAAGATAAGGCAAATCTTGTGAGTAATCAAGCCTAAGGATTAGCCCATATGTCTAAAATCTTAGCAATCTCAGCCCATACTGTAAGACCCCAGCTTATTAATGAATAAAATCAAATTTTCTCTAAATATTATTGTGAATAATAAGGGGTTAATTTGATATAATACTTTGGTTATGGGTGAAATGTGCAAATTTTGCAAAATAAGCAAGTGGTTATAAAATATTCATTTTATCGGGGAATATTCGTTTGGAATATTCTTGCTGTCAGAAAATATTCGTACGACGGCGCAGCCTTGTGTGGGCCCCATAACGGAAAGCGATTGGATGAAGAAAACGACAAGTATAAGTTGTTTATAAATAACGGCGTAGTTGTTACCGTTAGATAACATTATTGGCAATGTCTAGAAAGTTCTGTCTAAGGAGAGGTTTGGTCATCTAATTGCGCGCCAGTAAGGAGAAATCCTTATTGGAAAACCCCCTCTTTCTTGGGAACGGCTTGGTTGTCATAAATGTGATTCTGTAATATTATTTGTGAATAATTAATTATTGATTCATATGATAAGGAAATATTTAATTTATATGGATATAAATGAGGGATATATTTTTGTGGTTAAAAATGAAGGAGTTAATGTTGAGATTTTTATCAGTATTTTTGTCGGAATGGAGGTATTAAAAATTAAGGTTTTTGAGATATTTTGCGGGGGTTATAATTTTTAATCCGACCGTTGGATCGTGGTAATTTTTGGATATATTATTCATATATAAGTTGAGTATATGTCCACAAATTTTGAACCGTTAAAAATGAACGTATGATTTGTTATGAATTTTACGAGATGACTTGTTTAGAAATTGTTGAATTTTTGGAGTTAATCATTTTGGTGGAAAATTCTAGAATTGGTGGGCCCCACTTTTGGTTGGTGAGAAATGTGCTGAAATTTTTATTCAAATGTGGTGGGTGGGAATAGTAGCAGGTAAAGCCATCAGGTTGCAGGTTAAGTCTGCTTCGGCGTGCTAACATTTTCCTATAAATAGAGGGCTAAGTTAGAATTGAAAATCACACCAGAAATAAGTTTTCTCTCTTTCTCTCTCTAGATTATTGAGTGTATTTTGTGAGTATTTAGATACTTTGAAAGTTTCTATTCATCAGAGCAAGTTTCCTTCAGCCTTATACCGATATTCCGAACAGAAGTACTGATATTTTGAGGTAAGGGATATTATTTTCTTCTTAAATGATATTATTTTCTTCAATATCATTATGCTAAAATATCAACATGAGTTTTTATCAAATTTAGAACTTTTTGTGTCGGGGTTACTATTCACGTATACGTTACTATTCACGTATACGACACTATTCACGAATACGGAACTATTCACCGAAAAATAAAATCTTCCCTTTTTGTCCAAGATATCTATTATGGTTACTATCTTTGATTGTATCTATGTTTTGATCTTTATTTTTGAATTCTGCTTCACAATTGATTATTATGAAGTATTATTGATCTTGGATAAACTGTTATACGAATCCCTACTATTTGTCCTTCTGTCTCACTGGATTCGTTTTCTTTAAGATATTTTTCATTATCCTCAGTCCTAAATGATGATATTACTGATTATCTTTGGCCTGTAGTGCAAAGATGTATGATTACTTGATGAATATCTTTGGCCTGTAGTGCAAAGATGAACAGGTGTTGAGATGAACATGACTGACAGGTGATACAAATGAATATCTTTGGCCTGTAGTGCAAAGATTAATATTTGGATAAAGATGATTATTAATTGATGTTACAGGGATAAAATATTGATGATGGACTTTTAAATCTTAGAAGATAGTAGAATTCTTTCTCTACTTGACTCTTCGAATGGTTTGCTGTTTCCGTTGCAGTTGTTGATCTAAAACTTGTTGTCGATTATATTCTATCAGATTTTTCCCTGTTGAATATTAATGATAATTTATTGTATATTATCTTAGTCATAATATTCTTTACTGGGCTAGTTGAGCTCACCCTTTTTCTTTTTGTTCCATTTTTCTTCACAGGAGGTGAGAACATATCAGGATCTAGTCGGGGTATGGAGTGATGGTTCTAGAAAGATATTTTAGCAGTCCTCACTATTTCTGTAAAATAGTATTTGAATAATTGTATTGAGGACTTATTTGAGTGTGGATATTGTCTAGAAGATAATATTTGTATTTAAACTCACAGTATGTGTTGTCGTATTTTGCACGACAATTGTATTATTGAAGTTGTAGTTTGCTTTCTGTACCATGTATTTGGCGACTCAGAATGGGTGTTGTATACCTATTTTGGGGGCGTCACAGTTAGTATCAGAGCTTAGGGATATGATCCCTGGCTGAGATGTGAGACAAGAACTAGGAGGGGAGAGACGGGGAAATTCCTTCGCTAGTATGACCTGACTAAGTTTATTTGGTGTTTATTTGGTCGGTCAGAGTATAGGAATAATATATGACATGACTATTAACCCTTGTTTTATGACAGTATTTAAGAATGGCAGCTGAGAACGTTAATAATGGAGTAAATCAGACCGTGGAGACCCCTTTAATCACCACCCAGGGGAACGTGCAACAGGAAGGCAATATTCCTCTTGTAAATAACGTTACCGAGCAAACGATGAATGATGGAATGTTTAGGAGCTTTTTGCAGTTCATGCAAAATCAGACGAGGGAGACTCGTATGCAGAATACGGGTGGAAATGATAACAACGCGCGGTTTGTTACAGCCAAGCAGTTCAAAGAATTGGGACCACCAGAATTTAAGGGAAAGCCGGATCCGATCATGGCGGAAACGTGGGTCAAGCAAATTACCAAGATATTCGATGTCTTGGGATGCACGGAGGAACAGAAGGTTCCATTCGCCACCTTTATGTTCCGCGGTGAGGCAGACTACTGGTGGGAGTCTGTGAAACGTACCCAGCCTGACGCACTCAACATGTCCTGGGAAACGTTTCAGAAACTGTTTAATGACAAGTACTTTCCTGAAAGTATTTGTCATATGAAGGAGGTAGAGTTTATTAGACTAGAACAAAACAACATGACGGTGTCCCAATACGAGGCGAAGTTTGCAGAGTTATCCAGGTTTGCACCTCATTTGGTCGAGAATGAGGAACGAATGACAAGGATGTTTCTGAGAGGTTTAAAACCCGAGATTCGGCAATATCTTATCTCTCATAAATTTTCTTTATATTCAGATGTTGTAAACAGGGCTCAATTATTAGAGCGAGATAATGAGTATGTTCAACCGAGGGACCACAACCAGGGTCATACTGGTGACAGTAGTCATCGGAGCGATGAGAACCAGCGAGGAGAAAAAAATACAGACAAAAGTGGTAACCACTCGGGTGGTCATCGTGGCTATGATAATAGGAGAAGTGAGTCAAGTGAAAATTTCAAGAAGAGAAGATTTAACAATGACAGGAAGACGTCGACAGCAGCACCAACACCAGGAACAAATTCTAGGGGAGGAGAACGACCGCCAGTTAGATGTTACAGATGCGGAGAGGAGGGACATATAAGTCCAAACTATCCACAACAGTTCAAGGTATGTTATAATTGTGGAAAGGAAGGACATATCGCTCGAGATTGTACTATAGCAAAACTAAGTTCAGCTGGGACGGTGACACCGAAGGCGGATACGGAAAAAATAAAGTCGGCGATTTCTGGAAGTGCGTTTGTCGTGACTGCCCAAAACGCGAGGAACCCGAACGAAGGTATAACGGGTTAGTTAATTAGAAATTCTTGCGAAGTTTATACCTTACTAGATACCGGTTCTACCCATTCTTTTATCTCTCCTGCTTGTGGTCAACGTTTAAACTTGACTCCGGAGAAATTAGACTTTGACCTATCTGTGGAGACTCCATTAAGAGAAACTTTCATTACATCTACAGTTTATAAATCTTGCTTAATCCAAGTTGGCACAATCACATTACCTGTTGACCTTATCTCTTTAAAGATACTTGCTTTTGATGTGATTTTAGGAATTGATTGGTTAACTACTCATCATGCCAAAATTGATTGTTTTCGTAAGGTTGTTATTTTTCATATTCCTAACCAACCTGTTATGCGAATTCAAGCAACCAAATCACTAAAATCAATCGCTGTCATACCAAGACATAAAGCCATTCGTTTATTGAAAAACGGATGTCAAGCTTTCTTAGCCCATGTCATAGACTTGAACAAAAATACGTCAGATTTGAATGATATTTCTGTTGTTAGTGAATTTTCTGACGTATTTCCTGAAGAATTTCCTGGCCTAACCCAGAGCGTGATATTGAATTTTTGTATTGATCTTCAACCCGATACAATACCCATTTCTAAAATCTCATATTGAATAGCTCCTATTGAACTTCAGGAGTTAGAAACCCAACTATAGAAGTTGATACCCGAGCCTCTATCTGGTGACTTCCTTTGTGGAATGCACCAAAGCCAGACTCTCCGTAAGGGACTCTATATTTGTGTGGTGGTAAAACAATAGGTGCCATTGTGACGTGCTATCCAAGATTGGGATATGAATCACAATTGAGAGCAACCGAAGTCGATGACCATAGTACGTAGCTTTCTGGGCTTAACTGGTTACTATCGGAGATTCGTGGAAGGATTTTCTTGAATCGCTACTCCGTTAACTTAGCTGACTCAGAAAGATACAAAATTCGTATGGAGCGAGGAATGCGAGAAGATTTTCCAATAGCTCAAGAGGCGACTCATTCGGAACCTGTTCTGACCATACCATCCTGAAAAAGCGAACGTGGTAGCTGACGCGTTGAGTAGAAGATTGTACGCGAGTACGAGTGCGATATTGTTGAACACAAAGACCTATTTTGTATAATTTATAAATGATAGAGATATAGTTAATGACTCTAGGGACCCACGTGATGATATACGAGTAAAATCGACTTTAATCGATAACGTTAAAGCCGCTCAAGCTACAGACCTGGAGCTGATGAATATAAAGAAGAAGGTGTAAGAATGTGTTATTCTAGAAGTAAGAGTCGATGAAGAGAAGAAAGCTCAAGCCTTCGATTTATTTGAAATCCTCGATCGAGTAGGAACTGTGGCCTATAGACTCGCCTTAACGCTAAGTATGTCGCGTGTTCATAACGTTTTTCACGTATCGATGTTACGTAAATATGTTAAAGACCCGAACCACATTATTGAGTTAGAACCAGACGAGATAGCTGAAGATTTAACGTACGAGGAGGTACCTGTTAAGATCTTAGATAAGAAAGAGCATGTCCTACGCACAAAGGTTATACCACAAGTTAAGGTTTTGTGGAGAAACCATGCTATTGAAGAAATGACCTGGAGTTGAAATCAGAAATGAAAGCGAGGTATCCTCACCTTTTCGAAATATCAGGTACGTACGTCAATTTTGAGGACGAAATTTCATAAGGAGGGGAGGTTGTAAGACCCCAGCTTATTAATGAATAAAATTAAATTTTCTCTAAATATTATTGTGAATAATAAGGGGTTAATTTGATATAATACTTTGGTTATGGGTGAAATGTGCAAATTTTGCAAAATAAGCAAGTGGTTATAAAATATTCATTTTATCGGGAAATATTCGTTTGGAATATTCGTTTGGAATATTCTTGCTGTCGGAAAATATTCGTACGACGGCGCAGCCTTGTGTGGGCCCCATAACGAAAATCGATTGGATGAAGAAAACGACAAGTATAAGTTGTTTATAAATAACGGCGTAGTTGTTACCGTTAGATAACATTATTGGCAATGTCTAGAAAGTTCTGTCTAAGGAGAGGTTTGGTCATCTAATTGCGCGCCAGTAAGGAGAAATCCTTATTGGAAAGCCCCCTCTTTCCTGGGAACGGCTTGGTTGTCATAAATGTGATTCTGTAATATTATTTGTGAATAATTAATTATTGATTCATAAGATAAGGAAATATTTAATTTATATGGATATAAATGAGGGATATATTTTTGTGGTTAAAAATGAAGGAGTTAATGTTGAGATTTTTATCAGTATTTTTGTCGGAATGGAGGTATTAAAAATTAAGGTTTTTGAGATATTTTGCGGGGGTTATAATTTTTAATCCGACCGTTGGATCGTGGTAATTTTTGGATATGTTATTCATATATAAGTTGAGTATATGTCCACAAATTTTGAACCGTTAAAAATAAACGTATGATTTGTTATGAATTTTACGAGATGACTTGTTTAGAAATTGTTGAATTTTTTGGAGTTAATCATTTTGGTGGAAAATTCTAGAATTGGTGGGCCCCACTTTTGGTTGGTGAGAAATGTGCTGAAATTTTTATTCAAATGTGGTGGGTGGGAATAGTAGCAGGTAAAGCCATCAGGTTGCAGGTTAAGTCTGCTTCGGCGTGCTAACATTTTCCTATAAATAGAGGGCTAAGTTAGAATTGAAAATCACACCAGAAACAAGTTTTCTCTCTTTCTCTCTCTAGATTATTGAGTGTATTTTGTGAGTATTTAGATACTTTGAGAGTTTCAATTCATTAGAGCAAGTTTCCTTCAGCCTTATACCGATATTCCGAACAGAAGTACTGATATTTTGAGGTAAGGGATATTATTTTCTTCTTAAATGATATTATTTTCTTCAATATCATTATGCTAAAATATCAATATGAGTTTTTATCAAATTTGAAACTTTTTGTGTCGGGGTTACTATTCACGTATACGGCACTATTCACGAATACGGCACTATTCACCGAAAAATAAAATCTTCTCTTTTTGTCCAAGATGTCTATTATGGTTACTATCTTTGATTGTATCTATGTTTTGATCTTTATTTTTGAATTCTGCTTCACAATTGATTATTATGAAGTATTATTGATCTTGGATAAACTGTTATACGAATCTCTACTATTTGTCCTTTTGTCTCACTGGATTCGTTTTCTTTAAGATATTTTTCATCATCCTCAGTCCTAAATGATGATATTACTGAATATCTTTGGCCTGTAGTGCAAGGATGTATGATTACTTGATGAATATCTTTGGCATGTAGTGCAAAGATGAACAGATGTTGAGATGAACATGACTGACAGGTGATACAAATGAATATCTTTGGCCTGTAGTGCAAAGATGAATATTTGGATAAAGATGATTATTAATTGATGTTACAGGGATAAAATATTGATGATGGACTTTTAAATCTTATAAGATAGTAGAATTCATTCTCTACTTGACTCTTCTAATGGTTTGCTATTTTCGCTGCAGTTGTTGATCTAAAACTTGTTGTCGATTATATTCTATCAGATTTTTCCCTGTTGAATACTAATGATAATTTGTTGTATATTATCTTAGTCATAATATTCTTTACTGGGCTAGTTGAGCTCACCCTTTTCCTTTTTGTTCCATTTTTCTTCACAGGAGGTGAGAACATAGCAAGATCTAGTCGGGGTATGGAGTGATGGTTCTAGAAAGATGTTTTAGCAGTCCTCACTATTTCTGTAAAATAGTATTTGAATAATTGTATTGAGGACTTATTTGAGTGTGGATATTGTCTAGAAGACAATATTTGTATTTAAAGTCACAGTATGTGTTGTCGTATTTTGCACGACAATTGTATTATTGAAGTTGTAGTTTGCTTTCTGTACCATGTATTTGGCGACTCAGAATGGGTGTTGTATACCTATTAAATTAATAGGTTTTGTAAATATTAAACTAGCCAAACGTGGCCTTGGAGGGAGTTATGGCCAGTTAACCCATGATGGGCAACTGGCCATAATGCGCGTCAGTTTTCTCCCTTATTATCTTACGTCTTTTATTTCTTCCTTATTATTTCCTAAGTCCTTAGAGTTCACAGAGAGAAAGATTGAGAAATTTGAGAGATACTTGTGAAAGAATCACCACTGATCATCTCTTCCATTAGTTTATACTCTGGGTAATTTCTCCCAAACCCAATTTTTTACTTTTACGTATTTAAGTTTTTATACAAATGGTTTTCAAGTACTGTAAAGTTTTATGATGGAAATTTGTAAGGCTTATGTGAATATATGGGTTAAGATGTATCACATCGTGTTTTATATATATATTGCATGATTCCATATCATCAAATTCATGAAAACATGTCGTATTATTGATGACTTGTTATTTCAAAATATACAGAGTTTGGGTTTGGCTTTAAGGCCTTATACGTGATTTTAGTACGTCAAACGTAAATGTTTTCGTAGATTTTACACTCGTATATTATTGTGCATGTTAATATGAAGAGACCAAGCTTTAAATGAACGGATTTGGCTCTATAACGAATCTGTGGCGTTGAATTTTAGGAAATTATGTTAAAAACTTCAAGAACATCAAGAACAGAGGAAAATTTTATGTTTTAATTCTGTGATTATATGTTTTAATGGGCTAAAATCACTTTATAGATGTTGTATTATGATTATACATGAATTATAACATGTGGGTATGTCTAATTTCGAGTAGAAAATAAGAAATTGGGAGAAATTGGCATGTTCTGCGATTTTTCGCGAACTGCCATTTCTGTGTCTGGTGTGCCGCGCCGCTGCGCCAACTACCTGTACATTTCTCGCGCCACAGCGCCACCGCACCGCAGCGCCAAGACTCGAGCCACGGCGCCACAGCGCCAAGTGTCCAGCTGCAGTGCCACCGCGCCGCAGCGCGAAGAACACGTGTATCAGTGGCGCCGCAGCGCCACTCTCCAGAAAATTCAGAAATGAGATTTTTAAAATATTAAAGTCTAACAAGTGTTAGTGAATTGATGTAATGAACATGTAAATATGTTAGAAGAATAATGTGATGATAAAAATAGTTGTTTAAACCTGTAAATAACATAATTACATGTGATTTAAATTATTGAATTCATAATTAGATTATTATTCATGAAGTACAAATTATGTGATAATGAGATAAATTGACCAAGTATAGTCGATAATTAAAGTAGACAACGAGAATGAGTTTATGTTGATTAGTTAATTTATAATTAACTGGTATTGTGTATATGAATGGTATGTATGATTTAATTCAAAGAACGAGTTTAGTTAAAATGTAATCTACGCACGAGGCAAGTTTCCTAAACTTAAACTCTTAAATTTGAGTGAGTCCCCTAACCCTACTTGTCATTATTATTCAAGCTTATTATTTACCTTGAATAAACTATCGTTACTATTATTAAAGTTCAAATAATTTATTAAAGATTGATTATCTTTTCAAAGCATGATTCAGTTATGCAATAATTGTCCTATTGTATACTAATGAGATTATTATTCAAATAGAATATCATTATTGTTAAACCTTATTAGACTAGCGAACCCTTATTGATTCGACTAGTCCTTAGTTGATGAACATTCTAAATTTCAGAACCCTTATTGATTTATCCAAACCAAACTTCCTTTGGTGCGGACTCGAATGTCAAACTGAGATGAACAACCCTGTATAGGGGATTATTTACGCTTTAGCGTTAAGATATTGTGCACAGTATGGTACTAAGGGCTGATCCCCCTAAGTACGAGAAGAAGGTCCATAGTCTTATGATTGTTAAAGGTTTTAAGTATAACCCTTGTTAACCTAGGACATAGTTCAAGGTCTTATGACCCTCAGAATTCTTTTGATTCTTGTTATTCACTCTTGATGTGGGCATTTGTGCTCACTCTTGCTTAATAATAACATTACAGTAAAGAACGAAAGAGCTGACGAACCTTCTACTAGTAAGGACAAGGGCAAAGTTAGCAAATGATGGAGACTTGTTAGTTGATATGACTTGTTATTTTAAATTGATGATGTATTTATGTTTTGACTTGAGTTATGATGTTGTTAAGACTTATTTGTTAGAATTCCGCACAGATATTTTAAGGTTAGTTTAACCTGGGATTGTATTTATTATTCGGATGATGTAATCCTTTTAAGGAGAAGATTTTAATTCTATCTATTACATGATTTGCATTTTTATGGGTAGGTAGATAGATGATATTTGTATCGTGAACACCGAATGGAAGTACCAGATTTGGGGGTGTCACAGGTTGGTATCAGAGCTGTAGGTTATGAACCTTAGGTGGGGGAACAACCTTAGGTAGTAGCCTTATAGAAAGAAGATAGTAAAGGAAAACTCTTATCGAGTTTTAAGAAATGAATTTTTGGTAATTCATTGAAGATAATAAAATATATTATGTGTTTATGTGTTAATTTATGTGCTCGTTAGTACGACTTAGTAACTAAAACTTAAAATTTTGTTGTCAGGATGTCAGTTGTTGGAGGAGCTAGTCGAGCTGGGGAGGAAGAACCCCGATTACCTATAGTACTTACAGAGGAGGAACCCCGAGACATACATGTTGTTAGGGAGCAGTTAGTTCAGAGGGAGCAGTTAGTTCAGAGGGAGTCATCTCCATTGATCACCGTTGTTGATCAGGAGCATGAGCCCGAGACTGATCCTGAGGAGGATCCTGAGGAGGAGTTTGATGAGGAAGAGGAAGAAGAGGAGTTACCACGGTACACCGTTGATGCGGAGATGTATGACACGCTATACGACCGTAACGTGGAATTACAAGACGAGGTTCAGGAATTGACTGAGCTAGCGACTGTTCAGCAGTCTACTTTAGAGGAGAAGGAGAGGGAGATTTTGACTCTTCACTCACGATTGGGAAATGTAGAATGGGATTTGGTCCATGAGAAGGGTCAAACCGAAGATAAGACCGAGGAGATAGAGAAGCTGAAGAAGGAATTGAAAGAAACCTCCGGAAGACTGAAAATAGCAGAGGAAGGATGGGTAAGAGAATCACGTCGAGCTGATCGTGCAGAAGATGATAGTCGTGCAAAGAAGGCAAAGCTTGAAGAGACATACTCCACACTTAATCATGCAATGGATGAGGCTCAGGAACGAGTTTTGAGATACCCCATCCAGTTCGAAGGACTTCCGTCGTATATGCTGGATCGCAGGACGATGTCTCGTATCATGGATGAAGAGCGTTGCAAGGCTATTCAGCACCTTGATAGACAGGATTAGAATCCGCTTAATTATGTGAAAGACTTAATTAGTTTTTATATGTAAATTCTGATGTGTTTATGAACGAAGGAATATGTTAATATTTTAAATCCTGTGGATTCTTTATTCCAAGATAGTTGATGTAAATAGCAGTTATGCTATAGTTTAATGTTAAAACTTTGAGTTAAATTAAATATATTAAGTTGTTTGAGATGATGTGATAAATGAGTATGTTAAATTGTTGAGTAATGCCTTAACTATTTAGAGAAATAAATAAAGTTCTAATAAGCGTGTATTTAACAGAAAATGCTGCCAAAGAGAAGACAACAACGTCAACTGGCTCAGGAAGAGTCAACCAATAATAACAATAACGTCAAAGCTAATCCTGTTTAGCAGTTGGTGAACTTATTGATGGGAGCAATGAACAATCAACCTCAAGCTCCACCAAACACAACGTTTAAAGACTTCAAGGCGGTGGGACCGCCAGAGTTCAAAGGTTCCAGGAACCCAATCGAGGCTCAAACGTGGGTCATGGAAATGGAGAAAGTATTCGACGTTGCTAGGGTTAGAGAAGACCAGAAGACCGCTTTCGCAACGTTTATCCTGAAGTCTGAGGCTAGCTACTGGTGGCAAGCAAACAAAGTGCGAGGAGGTGAAGGTGTAATTACGCGGGAGATATTTAAAGAAATATTTTTCGAAATGTACTTCCCAACTATTTTGCAGAATCAGATGGAAATTCAATTTCTGAAACTGAAGCAGGGAAACATGAGCATATCTGATTACGCGGCTAAATTCGATGAGTTGTCAAGGTTTGCCCCGTACCAAGTTCACACTGACGAAAGAAAGGCCAAAAGATTTGACAAGGACTAAAGCCTTGGGTTTACAGTGAGGTGTCAATGTTTTAGATAAATACATTTGCCGGAGTATTGGAAAAGGTCATCCTCGCTGAAGGTGGGAGCGATGCGATGACCAAGTACAATCAAGAGCAGAAGAAGAAGAAGAGTGAAGGTGAAGGAAATAACTAAACTGGTGGGAGTATCACTGGGGGTAGTCATAATCAGAAGAGGAAGTGGACGGATAACTCATCAGCTGGAAGTCAACAAGGAGGGCAGAAGAAGAAAATTGAAGCGTGCTCAAACTGCGGAAAAGCTCATCTGGGAGTTTGCATGAAAGGGAAGCGAGTGTGCTACAATTGTGGTCAGGAAGGTCACATAGCACCAAACTGTCCAAACCCAAAGAAGGGTGCTTGTTTTAACTGTGGTTCTAAGGATCATCTAGCAAGAGACTGCCCCAAGAAGGGATCAGGAGGAGCAGTGCAAGGAGATAACCGTGGAAATAGCAGTGGAAATACCTTAACCATTACCGGACCACCTGCAACAAACCGACCGACCGCTAGAACTTTCAATATGACAGTGCAGGACGCAATCCAGTCTCGTGAGGTGGTGTCAGGTATCATTTCGATCAATGAAATTAATGCTTATGTTTTATTTGATTCGGGTGCTACTTGTTCCTTTATATCCGAAGACTTTGCTAATAGTTTAGATTTGCTTATGGATGAGTTGGAATATCCCATGAATATAGAAATTGCGAATAGAGAGATAATTTATGTTAAGTACGTGTTTAAGAACTGGGGGGTGGACATTAAGGGTAATATCATGAGCGTAGATCTTATCCCTATTCGGCTTGGGGAATTTGATGTTATTTTGGGTATGGATTGGTTATCCAATTATGGGGCGGTAATTGACTGTCAGAAGAAGCGTATTAACCTTCTGACTCCGTCAAAGGTTGTGTTTTATGGTAGCAAGTCGCCTAGACAAGCGAGTTGTCTGACGATGATGCAGGCCAGGAGGTTGTTAAGACAAGGCTGTGTAGGATACTTAGCTTACATAGTCGACAGTCAAAAAGAGAATCCGAAGGTAGAAGAAATACCGATTGTGAGGGACTTCGTCGACGTATTTCCAGACGATTTGCCAAGACTTCCACCAGATAGAGAGGTAGATTTCGTGATCGATTTGGTGCCCTGAACCGCTCCAATATCGAAGGCACCATACCGAATGGCACCAGTAGAGATGAAAGAACTGATGGTCCAACTACAAGAATTACTGGACAAAAAGTACATTCAACCGAGCGTATCGTCGTGGGGAGCGCCGGTATTGTTTGTGAAAAAGAAGGACGGATCGATGCGGCTCTGCATTGACTATAGAGAACTGAACAAAGTCACGATTAAGAATAGATATCCATTACCAAGAATCGACGATCTGTTTGATCAATTAAAGGGAGCAAGATACTTTTCCAAGATAGACTTGAGGAGTGGTTATCACCAACTGAAGGTGAGGCCAGAGGATGTACCGAAGACAGCGTTCAGAATGCGATACGGTCACTATAAATTTTTAGTAATGTCGTTTGGTCCAACGAATGCTCCTGCAGCATTTATGGGACTAATGAATGGTGTGTTCAAGCCGTTTTTGGACAAATTCGTGGTGGTATTTATAGACAACATTATGGTATATTCCAAAACCAAAGAAGAACACGAAGAACATTTGAGGTTAACGTTGGAAGTATTGAGAAGGGAAAAGTTGTATGCTAAATTTTCGAAATGTGAATTCTGGATCGAGCGAGTACAATTTCTTGGTCACGTGATCGATAAAAATGGTATTTCGGTAGATTCATCCAAAGTAGAAGCCGTGATTAACTGGGATCAGCCGAGAACGCCGTCAGAAGTAAGAAGTTTTCTTGAATTGGCGGGATACTATAGAAAATTCATTCAAGATTTTTCCAAGATCGCAACTCCGTTAACGAATTTAACTCGAAAATCTATGAAATTTGTTTGGGCAGAGAAGTGTGAGAAGAGCTTTCAAGAATTAAAGAAGAGGTTGAGTACGGTAACCTGTGTTATCTCTTCCGGATGATACAAGCAATTTTGTTATTTTTAGTGATGCGTCGCATAAAGGACTTGGCTGTGTGCTAATGCAAAATGGTAAAGTCATCGCGTATGCATCACGACAGTTAAAGGATTATGAGAAGGGATACCCGACCCATGATTTAGAGTTAGATGCAGTTGTTTTTGCTTTAAAAATTTGGAGGCACTATCTCTATGGGGAGAAGTGTGAGATATATATGGACCACAAGAGTCCGAAATATATTTTCACACAGAAGGATTTGAATATGCGTCAAAGAAGATGGTTAGAATTAATTAAGGATTACGACTGTGAGATTTTATACCATCCGGGTAAAGCGAATGTAGTTGCCGACGCCTTAAGTAGAAAGGGTCGTGAGAAATTGATGATGTTGACTGCTCAGGAGGAGCTAATCACAGAAATGGAGAAACTGGAGTCGGAAGTGAAGTATCCAATGGAGATTGATGAGAAGCTATTTCAGATGCAATCTGGTACAACTTTACAAGATAAAGTGAAGGAGGCTCAGCTTCAGGATGATGAATGCAAAAAGGTGGCAAAGAAGATATCCGAAGGGATCGAACCGAGATTTAAGATGGATAAGAAAGGAATACTGAGATTTGAGAGTAGAATTTGGGTACCGCCAGTACAAGAGATTAAGGAAGATATTTTAAGCGAGGCTCATAGTTCACGATATTCGATTCACCCTGGTAGTACCAAAATGTACCAAGATCTTCGACAACATTTTTGGTGGCCAAATTTGAAGCGTGATGTTGCAGAATGTGTTGCCAAGTGTTTGACCTGTCAAAAAGTAAAAGCAGAACATCAGAGACCAAGTGGATTGCTTCAACTGTTAGAAATCCTAGAATGGAAATGGGAACATATTACAATGGATTTTGTGGTTGGCCTTCCGACGACTCAGAAAGGCTACGACGCAGTATGGGTTATCGTTGACCGACTGACGAAATCTGCACACTTCTTTCCAATCAAAATAAGATTCAATTTAGATCAGTTGGCCAAGCTATACGTAAAAGAGATTGTTTCGAGGCACGAAGTTCCGGTATCAATTGTTTCAGATAGGGATCCGCGTTTCACATCAAATTTATGGAAACGTCTTCAGGAATGCATGGGTACGCAATTGCGAATGAGTACAGCTTACCACCCTCAAACAGACGGACAGAGTGAGAGAACGATTCAGACATTAGAAGATATGCTAAGAGTCTATGTGATGGACTTTAAAGGAAATTGGGATGATCACCTACCATTAGTAGAGTTCGACTACAACAACAGTTATCACGCTAGTATTGGCATGCCGCCTTACGAAGCATTATACGACAGAAAGTGCAGAACGCCACTTTACTGGGATGAAGTTGGCGAAAGACAATTGCTAGGGCCAGAATTGGTACAGCAGACAGCAGAAATAGTCAAAGTAATTCGAGCACGACTGGTAGCGGCTCAAGACCGACAGAAGAAATACGCTGATCCACATTGTAAAACTATCGAGTTTGAATCAGGTAGTTATGTTTTCTTGAAGGTCTCTCCCTGGAAAGGGAAGATCAGGTTCGGAAAGAAAGGGAAATTGAGCCCAAGATTCATTGGACCCTTTGAAGTACTGAGAAGAATCGGAGAAGTTGCGTATGAGGTAGCCTTACCCCCAGCACTCGAGAATATCCATAACGTCTTCTATGTTTCTGTGTTGCGACCCTACAAGCCTGATTACAAGCATGTAATTGAATATGAACCCCTACATTTTGAGAAAGACTTATCTTACGAAGAAATTCCTGTCCAAATTGTTGACCGAAAAGAACAAGTTTTGAGAAATAAAGTTATACCTTCAGTTAAGGTAATTTGGAGAAACCACAACGCTGAAGAAGCTACGTGGGAACGGGAAGAGAATATGATGAAGAATTACCCTCATTTATTTACTTAATTATTTGTAAGCGATTCTGGGGACAGAATCTTTGTAGGGGGGAGAATGTAACGGGTCGAAATTTATTGAGTCGTGATTCTGGGGACAAAATCATTTTAAGGAGAGAAAGATGTGACGAACGAGATTTTGTAATTAATTTTTAATATTTATTGAATTAAATAATTTTTTTTCGATGATTTAATTATTGGATTAAATAATTAATTGATGCAATTATGTTAGATTAATTTAATTATATGTGTTACATTTATTAAATTAATGTAAAAAAAATTTTATTATCAAAGTATGTGATTATGTGAGCTTATTGTATTAAAAGAAATATTTAATAAGCATATTGGTATTTTAATTAATTTAATTATTAATTAGAGATTTAATAAATTGACATTATTTACTAATGAGATATTAATTATATGACTATGTGAATTTATAAGAAGTTCTTATATTTTATTTATATTAAATTAAATAAGATATATGGATTATTGTGCAAGTGGATGTGACATTAATTAAAACTATATTGTAAAAGTTTTATTAAATTAATGGGTTTTGTAAATATTAAACTAGCCAAACGTGGCCTTGGAGGGAGTTATGGCCAGTTAACCCATGATGGGCAACTGGCCATAATGCGCGTCAGTTTTCTCCCTTATTATCTTACGTCTTTTATTTCTTCCTTATTATTTCCTAAGTCCTTAGAGTTCACAGAGAGAAAGATTGAGAAATTTGAGAGATACTTGTGACAGAATCACCACTGATCATCTCTTCCATTAGTTTATACTCTGGGTAATTTCTCCCAAACCCAATTTTTTACTTTTACGTATTTAAGTTTTTATACAAATGGTTTTCAAGTACTGTAAAGTTTTATGATGGAAATTTGTAAGGCTTATGTGAATATATGGGTTAAGATGTATCACATCGTGTTTTATATATATATTGCATGATTCCATATCATCAAATTCATGAAAACATGTCGTATTATTGATGACTTGTTATTTCAAAATATACAGAGTTTGGGTTTGGCTTTAAGGCCTTATACGTGATTTTAGTATGTCAAACGTAAATGTTTTCGTAGATTTTACACTCGTATATTATTGTGCATGTTAATATGAAGAGACCAAGCTTTAAATGAACGGATTTGGCTCTATAACGAATCTGTGGCGTTGAATTTTAGGAAATTATGTTAAAAACTTCAAGAACAGAGGAAAATTTTATGTTTTAATTCTGTGATTATATGTTTTAATGGGCTAAAATCACTTTATAGATGTTGTATTATGATTATACATGAATTATAACATGTGGGTATGTCTAATTTCGAGTAGAAAATAAGAAATTGGGAGAAATTGGCATGTTCTGCGATTTTTCGCGAACTGCCATTTCTGTGTCTGGTGTGCCGCGCCGCTGCGCCAACTACCTGTACATTTCTCGCGCCACAGCGCCACCGCACCGCAGCGCCAAGACTCGAGCCACGGCGCCACAGCGCCAAGTGTCCAGCTGCAGTGCCACCGCGCCGCAGCGCGAAGAACACGTGTATCAGTGGCGCCGCAGCGCCACTCTCCAGAAAATTCAGAAATGAGATTTTTAAAATATTAAAGTCTAACAAGTGTTAGTGAATTGATGTAATGAACATGTAAATATGTTAGAAGAATAATGTGATGATAAAAATAGTTGTTTAAACCTGTAAATAACATAATTACATGTGATTTAAATTATTGAATTCATAATTAGATTATTATTCATGAAGTACAAATTATGTGATAATGAGATAAATTGACCAAGTATAGTCGATAATTAAAGTAGACAACGAGAATGAGTTTATGTTGATTAGTTAATTTATAATTAACTGGTATTGTGTATATGAATGGTATGTATGATTTAATTCAAAGAACGAGTTTAGTTAAAATGTAATCTACGCACGAGGCAAGTTTCCTAAACTTAAACTCTTAAATTTGAGTGAGTCCCCTAACCCTACTTGTCATTATTATTCAAGCTTATTATTTACCTTGAATAAACTATCGTTACTATTATTAAAGTTCAAATGATTTATTAAAGATTGATTATCTTTTCAAAGCATGATTCAGTTATGCAATAATTGTCCTATTGTATACTCATGAGATTATTATTCAAATAGAATATCATTATTGTTAAATCTTATTAGACTAGCGAACCCTTATTGATTCGACTAGTCCTCAGTTGATGAACGTTCTAAATTTCAGAACAATTATTGATTTATCCAAACCAAACTTCCTTTGGTGCGGACTCGAATGTCAAACTGAGATGAACAACCCTGTATAGGGGATTATTTACGCTTTAGCGTTAAGATATTGTGCACAGTATGGTACTAAGGGCTGATCCCCCTAAGTACGAGAAGAAGGTCCATAGTCTTATGACTGTTAAAGGTTTCAAGTATAACCCTTGTTAACCTAGGACATAGTTCAATGTCTTATGACCCTCAGAATTCTTTTGATTCTTGTTATTCACTCTTGATTCAAAAGTTGAGCTTTTATTCAGATGTCTTTGATTTATTCGCATGTTATTATACTGTTATTTCATTTTTATACTTGTGGGCATTTGTGTGCTCACTCTTGCTTAATAATAACATTGCAGTAAAGAACGAAAGAGCTGACGAACCTTCCACTAATAAGGGCTAGGGCAAAGTTAGCAAATGATGGATACTTGTTAGTTGATATGACTTGTTATTTTAAATTGACGATGTATTTATGTTAAGACTTGAGTTATGATGTTGTTAAGACTTATTTGTTAGAATTTCGCACAGATGTTTTAAGGTTAGTTTAACCTGGGATTGTATTTATTATTCGGATGATGTAATCCTTTTAAGGAGAAGATTTAATTCTATCTATTGCATGATTTGCATTTTTATGGGTAGGTAGATAGATGATATTTGTATCATGAACACCGAATCCTGTGAAAATGGAAGTAACAGATTTGGGGGTGTCACATCTTGCATCTCCTTTAAGGACTCTGCTTGCCGGTGCTTTGGATATATGGTATCTAAGAAGAAGTATATCTACACCATTGATGATGATTGCTTTGTAAGATTCCCCCTTCTTAAGTACCATTTGGGAATTTTGATTTTTTTTGCCCAGGTTGATTTGGATTTTAGGTTATAGAGTTTAATTTCATATTTGTTTTGGTGGGTTTTTATTTTTTAAAATTTAACGGAAAGGACTGAATTTTGGTGGGTATTAGAGTTTTAATTTGCGAGATCTGGTTTTTGTAGAGTTGATTTCTCTTTGAACTGGGTTTGACTTGATTTTTTGTTTTTTGGGTTAAATGATGTATTGTGATAGGGGTGTCTTATGGGTTCTGGTGGGGTTTATGAAGTTTGGATTTGGTTTTATGGTCTGTGATTTAAATCTGAATTATGTTCAAAGTTTCTTGCTTTACTCATTCTTACCTTGATTTCGATCAGTATTTTGTTTCTCTTTCAAATTTCTGATCTGCATCTGATCTGCTTGATTGCTCAATGGATTTAATTTGAATTATGGTATCTATAATATGATTATGTTTGATTTGTATGCAACACAACTATATGGGCTTATACATAATGACTTTGATTAAAACTGAATTAAAGATAACTATTCTTTTCCAATTTAATTACTACTTATGCAATGTAGGTTCTTTCTGGGTATTGTGTATTCATTGCACGTATAATAATAACTTTTTTGGTTTCTTACTTGACTTGTGAGTTGTCCAAGCTTTTTGAAAGAACTATCTTATCTTATCCATCATATTTCAAATTGGGTCAAGTTTTTGCTTTGGATGATTTCTTAACGTATTTTGTTTTGATAAAAACCTTGCACTGTGATTTCAATCTGCATAACTAAAATTGTGGTATCATATTAATCTGGATAATGTGTGTTGTCTTTTTGTTTCTGTGAGGTACATGTTTTTACTTGATTGTTAATCTCTTTAATATCTTAAGATGTAGGAGTACTAAGATCATACCGTGACCATCTCTTTTGTGTCTGCTTTAGCATGCCTTGTAGCTTCTTAATATCAAAATTTAAGGCATAGTGGAAATTGGAATTTTAAAATTCAAACTGTCCTCGCCCTTTTTGAGAGCAATATATATTAGCTTTTAGAATTTGCTTTTTCTTGGTTGCTTTAAAGTTTGAACTGATGAGTGGGGACTGTTCCAAGTGATTGTAATGTTGGTGTATTATGTATAGGTTGCCAAAGATCCGTCAGGCAAAGAAATAAATGCACTTGAGCAGCACATAAAGAACCTGTTATCCCCATCAACCCCATTTTTCTTCAACACTCTGTATGATCCTTACAGAGACGGTGCTGATTTTGTCCGTGGCTACCCATTCAGTCTACGTGAGGGTGTCCCTACTGCAGTTTCCCACGGCCTTTGGCTCAACATTCCGGATTATGATGCACCCACTCAGCTAGTCAAGCCTCGTGAGAGGAACACCAGGTACAAAACCAATTTAGCTATCTACTAATATAAAAGAACATATTTTGGCCTTTAATTTTCTATAATGTGTTTCTTTTATCAGATTTTGAATTCTATTCCAATTTCACAGGTTTGTTGATGCAGTTATGACTTTACCAAAGGGAGCCCTCTTTCCCATGTGTGGTATGAATCTGGGATTCAACCGTGAATTAATTGGGCCTCCAATGTACTTTGGACTAATGGGTGATGGTCAACCAATTGGGCGGTACGATGACATGTGGGCTGACTGGTGCACCAAGGTATTGTCTGGTTATTTTTGTGTTGTTCACTTCTTAACTATATACTAACCATATTGACTCTGAATACCTTTTTTAGCACGTTTAGGGCCATTTGTTCCAACATTTTGAATTACAAATAAAGCTAGTGAATTTCCGTGTAATCATTTTCTTAACTCTGTGGCAAACTAAGACCTGGACTGAACCAACTCTAGATATCTTACGAACAATCATTTAGATCTGTACTCATGGCTGTTCTTTTATGGCTTGTGTAGGTGATATGTGATCACTTGGGCTTGGGAATCAAGACTGGTCTGCCCTACATCTGGCACAACAAAGCAAGCAACCCATTTGTGAACTTGAAGAAGGAATACAAAGGCATCTACTGGCAAGAAGAGCTGATCCCATTTTTCCAGGAAGTTACCCTTCCGAAGGACTGCACCACCGTTCAAAAATGCTACCTTGAACTCTCCAAGAAAGTGAGGGCAAAGCTCGGTAAGATGGATGAATACTTCAACAAGCTAGCAGATGCCATGGTCACATGAATTGAAGCTTGGGATGAGCTGAATCTACCCAGTGGAGATGCTGCCGCGTTAAACTCGCCAATGTCAAAATAGAGAAACACTATTAATTAATAGTTAATTTATTCTCTTTTCGTGAGATATTGAGGCCTGTATCTGATTCCCGAGTCTCATTCTTTTGGTCTGAGCTTTTGTTAGAAGCTTAAAGTAATTACTTTACGGTGTTCAGGTTATTAGTATCTACTAGTATTGTTTTAGTTGATTAACTGAACACTAATATAATATTCATCTTAGTAATTAAATTAAGCATACAATGATGTTAAAGCAAATATACATTTTAGTCAATGTTTTAAAACCTAGACTGGCTCCTGGATGGAATTGGTTGAACTAGTGGTTTAACCGATAAAAGTAAATTGGTTTTTAATTATTTTGTAATATTTTTTTGTACCAATTTTTTAAAAATATTAAAATTTATAAGTTTTAGTTAAATTGTAACACAATTTCTTTATATTTTCGTTTATTAAAAACGAGATGCTTTAAAATCTTATTAATTATTAATAGAGAATACATTATATACGGATGACCTTAAAACCAAAATTTTACACCATCTAATAATAAAATTTCATGTAGGAAATTCAAGGAAAAATCAAAGGATTTGGAATTAGTTAAACAGTTTTACGATGGGTCCATGGTAAATAATAAATACGAATTGTGTCGATACAATTTAAATTTCTTAATTTTTCTCCTTCATAAATTTCCTACATGTCATGTTATTGCCTATTGGAGGGTGTAAAACTCCAATTTCACAAGTCATCTGTAAATAATTTATTCTCTTTATTAATAATATGTTTTTTTATATATTTATACGTTCGATTTAATAACGATTCGATAACTTGATGTATCCACCCAATAACTTTTTATATAGGAAATTGTAAAATTCACAACATAAAATGTTATTTCCATAACAAAAATGTCGTTATAGATCCTATAGCGACGATTTTCACCGTCGCTATACATCTACATCGACACTTTTGTGGTGAAAATAACAAAAAATATTGTGAATTTAACAATTCTCTTTATATATTTACAAGTCATCAGTAAATAATTATTTTTGCTATATTAATATCAGTTTCCTTTTTTGTAGGTCAGTAACTATTTGTGTTTTTTTAAAATGGTATTACAAAATTTAAACAAATTCCTACTAAGTTTGAATTCAATTTTTTTTAAATTAACTTTAAAAAAATTAGAAACATATAAAAGCTACTCCGTAATTTTTTTATTTTTTTTAAGTTTGATATTCAATGTTTTGAATATCGGCCCATGTAGCCTAAAAGCTACTCCGTAGTTAAATCTTCAAGTCTCACGAACCAGCAAGGAGCTAAATCGCCACCGACCGCTGGCACCCCTCACCAGTCCACCTCCAGGTACGATGGTGCTCTTTCTCTCTCTAAGTTCGTTTATATCATTAATTTATTTATTTTTTGCTGCTAAATATATGTGATTTGGGGGTTTTGCTAGGTTTTATATCCACTTTTTGTTGAGTTTTAAGGGAAGAAAAATTGGCGCTGGGACTAATCTTAGGGATTGGGAGAGCATTCAGAAGAAAGCGAACATCCGCTCTTGATATTCTCTCTTCAAAACGAGGCCCCCGAGATTACTACAAAGGGAAGAACTGCAAACCAACTGGTTTTCACACTCGAAAAGGTTCCAATTATTGATTTTTCATAACAGTTTTTTGAACGAAATCTTCATAATGTTTTGTTCTTTACCAATTGGCATGAACTGTTTTATAATTTTCAGCAAAAAGAGTCCCATTTGCATAAAAATTCGAACTTTAAGTGTTTAGTTTAATTTGTGAGGACTTTTAATAACAAAATTTAGATTGTAAAGTTGAGGACAATATTGTGTCATTTTATGCTGTCATTAAATGGAATGAGACTCTTTTTGTGGGACAGAGGGAATATTTTTACTCCTTTCTCCCAATTTTGTTGTATATCTTTGTGTTATATACTTGTATATTCAGCTATAGTCGTATATTATAAAATTATACTTCTAATGCACAAATATTTTTTGAAACCTTGTTCGCAAAAGAAATGAATCATTTACTAGTGGCTTCTTCACCCTTCATTAGAACAATTATTTGTAGCTTCCTATAAAAAATATAAGATTTTTGTGAAACATTACTATGACACTCACCGAATGCATTGCACACTATGAACTGTGTTGGAAACTTGTGACTCATAATATAGAAGCCACTAGAAAAGGCTAGTACGGAGCGTAGCGGATCGAAGGTCGCGGGGGGAGGGGCGAATCCCCCCGCGGTACGGTACATGTTGTTTATTAGAGGGACATTATGGGTAATTAAGACATAATGTGAAGTAGGGTTGGAATAGGATTAGTAGTTATAAAGACTATCTATTGTAAAGCCCAACAAAGGAATCATCAATAAACAACAAGCTGCCTGTGGAGTACCCAAATTGGGGAATCACGTAAATCTCTTGTGTTTTTCTTAATTCTCTATCGTTTGTGTGCGTGTGAGTGATCACATAATCTAACAAATTGGTATCAGAGCTCGGGTTTAACACATGAAGAAAGATGACATCAAATTCATCGGTGACAAAGTTTGATGTGATGAAGTTTGATGGGACTAGGAATTTTGGGCTATGGCAACAGAGGGTAAAGAATCTGTTGGTGCAGCAGGGATTGGTGAAGGCTAACCAGAGTCCATGACGATTGATGACTGGGATGAACTCCAAGCGAAGGAAATGAGTACAATTCGTTTGTGCCTGGCAGACGAGGTTATGTATCACGTGATCGGAGATGAATCGCCAACGAGTGTATGGAGTAAATTGGAATCTAGGTATATGTCAAAGTCATTGATAAATAAACTGTTTCTGAAGCAAAAAATGTTTGGGTTAAAGATGATTGAAGGCTCCGAACTTATTCAACAGATTCACACGTTCAATCAAATAATTAGTGACTTGCTAAGGATTGAAGTGAAATTCGAGGAAGAAGACCAGGCGTTGATGTTACTGTGTTCTCTACCGGGTTCCATGGAGAATCTTGTGACAACTCTCCTTTGGGGAAAATAAACACTGAAGTTGGAAGAAGTCACTTCTGCTCTACTAATGTTTAACTAGCGGAAACAACAATCCGAGGGTATTTTCGGGTGAAGGGCTGGTGGTAAAAGGTGGAGAGTAACGTGGCAGAAAATTGGATAGAGGTAAATCATGAATGCAGAGGAAATTGAAGTCGAGGGGTATGACTCCTAAGCCTAAGGAGTATAAGTGTGACGCCCCCAAAATAGGTATACAACACCCATTCTGAGTCGCCAAATACATGGTACAGAAAGCAACTACAACTTCAATAATACAATTGTCGTGCAAAATACGACAACACATACTGTGAGTTTAAATACAAATATTGTCTTCTAGACAATATCCACACTCAAATAAGTCCTCATTACAATTATTCAAACACTATTTTACAGAAATAGTGAGGACTGCTAAAACATTTTTCTAGAACCATCACTCCATACCCCGACTAGATCCTGCTATGTTCTCACCTCCTGAGAAGAAAAAATGGAACAAAAAGGAAAAGGGTGAGCTCAACTAGCCCAGTAAAGAATATTATGACTAAGATAATATACAACAAATTATCATTAGTATTCAACAGGGAAAAATCTGATAGAATATAATCGACAACAAGTTTTAGATCAACAACTGCAGCGGAAACAACAAACCATTAGAAGAGTCAATTAGAGAAAGAATTCTACTATCTTCTAAGATTTAAAAGTCCATCATCAATATTTTATCCCTGTAACATCAATTAATAATCATCTTTATCCAAATATTCATCTTTGCACTACAGGCCAAAGATATTCATTTGTATCACCTGTCAGTCATGTTCATCTCAACACCTGTTCATCTTTGCACTACAGGCCAAAGATATTCATCAAGTAAGCATACATCTTTGCACTACAGGCCAAAGATATTCAGTAATATCATCATTTAGGACTGAGGATGATGAAAAATATCTTAAAGAGAACGAATCCAGTGAGACAGAAGGACAAATATTAGGGATTCGTATAACAGTTTATCCAAGATCAATAATACTTCATAATAATCAATTGTGAAGCAGAATTCAAAAATAAAGATCAAAACATAGATACAATCAAAGATAGTAACCATAATAGACATCTTGGACAAAAAGAGAAAATTTTATTTTTCGGTGAATAGTGCCGTATTCGTGAATAGAACCGTATACGTGAATAGTGCCGTATACGTGAATAGTAACCCCGACACAAAAAGTTCCAAATTTGATAAAAACTCATATCAATATTTCAGCATAATGATATTGAAGAAAATAATATCATTAAGAAGAAAATAATATTCCTTACCTCAAGATATCAGTACTTCTGGTCGGAATACCGGTATAAGGCTGAAAGAAACTTGCTCTGATGAATAGAAACTCTCAAAGTATCTAAATACTCACAAAATATACTCAATAATCTAGAGAGAGAAAGAGAGAAAACTTGTTTCTGGTGTGATTTTCAATTCTAACTTAGCCCTCTATTTATAGGAAAATTTTAGTAGGCTTGACCTGCAACCTGATGGCTTTACCTGCTACTATTCCCACCCACCACATTTGAAATATAATTCAGCACATTTCTTCACCAACCACAAGTGGGGCCCACCAATTCTAGAATTTTCCATCAAAATGATAAACTCCGAAAATTCAACAATTTCTGAACCAGTCATCTTGTAAAATTCATAATAAATCATACGTTCATTTTTAACGGTTCAAAATTTGTGGGCATATACTCAACTTATATATGTATAACATATCCAAAAATTACCACGATCCAACGGTCGGATTAAAAATTATAACCCCCGTAAATATCTCAAAAACCCTGATTTTTAATACCTCCATTCCGACAAAAATACGGATAAAAACCTCAACATTAACTCCTTCATTTTTAACCACAAAAATATATCCCTCATTTATATTCACATAAAATAAATATTTCCTTATCATATGAATCAATAATTAATTATTCACAAATAATATTACAGAATCACATTTATGACAACCAGGCCGTTCCCAGGAAAGAGGGGGCTTTCCAATAAGGATTTCTCCTTACTGGCGCGCAATTAGATGACCAAACCTCTCCTTAGACAGAACTTTCTAGACATTGTCAATAATGTTATCTAATAATATTATTCAAATAATATGAATTATTGATCTGATAATGGAAAATACTGTGCAGCAACAATTATTGAAACAACAATAATATAAAATATCAACGCAGCAATTATTGAATCAATAAAATAAAATATTGAATAATAACTACTGTAACAATTATTGAGTAGTGCCTTCTTACGTAAGAATCAATAATTGGTGCAATACCGTGTGCTACTGTATTTTAACCACCGGGTATTCCAACAGTATTAACGGTAACAACTACGCCGTTATTTATAAACAACTTATACTTGTCGTTTTCTTCATCCAATCG
Organism: Panax notoginseng; assembly: GCA_016801055.1. Taxonomy (NCBI): domain Eukaryota; kingdom Viridiplantae; phylum Streptophyta; class Magnoliopsida; order Apiales; family Araliaceae; genus Panax; species Panax notoginseng. The sequence continues at coordinate 147,015,410 of CM029017.1, forward strand.
CTTTCCGTTATGGGGCCCACACAAGGCTGCGCCGTCGTACGAATATTCCCCGACAGCAAGAATATTCCACGACCAAACGAATATTCCCCGACAAAATGAATATTTTATAACCACTTGCTTATTTTGTAAAATTTGCACATTTCACCCATAACCAAAGTATTATATCAAATTAACCCCTTATTATTCACAATAATATTTAGAGAAAATTTGATTTTATTCATTAATAAGTTGGGGTCTTACAACCTCCCCTCCTTATGAAATTTCGTCCTCGAAATTGACGTACGTACCTGATGTTTCAAAAAGGTGAGGATACCTCGCTTTCATTTCTGATTCCAACTCCCAGGTCATTTCTTCAATAACATGGTTTCTCCACAAAAACTTAACTTGTGGTATAACCTTCGTGCGTAGGACATGCTCTTTCCTATCCAAGATCTTAACAGGTACCTCCTCGTACGTTAAATCTTCAGCTATCTCGTCTGGTTCTAACTCAATAATGTGGTTCGGGTCTTTAACATATTTACGAAGCATAGATATGTGAAAAACATTATGAACACGAGACATGCTTGGAGGTAATGCGAGTTTATATGCCACATTTCCTATTCGCTCAAGAATCTCAAATGGACCAACAAATCTTGGATTGAGCTTTCCTCTCTTTCCAAATCTTGTAACTCCCTTCCATGGTGCAACACGTAACATTACATGATCCCCAATATTAAATTCCACGTCCTTCCGATGAAGATCCGCATAACTCTTTTGTCGATCCTGTGCCGTTTGTATACGTTGTCGAATCGTTTGGATCTTCTCTGTAGTAATGCGTACCAACTCTGGTCCCAACAATGTTGCTTCACCCACCTCGTCCCAGCATACTGGAGAACGACATTTTCTTCCATACAACGCCTCGAATGGAGCCACACCTATGCTCGCCTGATAACTGTTGTTGTAGGAGAATTCCACCAATGGTAGGTACTTATCCCAACTCCCTTTGAGATCTAGGACACAAAGTCTTAATAGATCTTCAAGAGTTTGAATAGTCCTCTCTGATTGTCCGTCCGTTTAAGGATGGTATGCCGAACTGAATCGTAAATTCGTGCCCATAGCTTTCCGCAAGCTAACCCAAAATCGTGAAGTGAATCTTGGGTCACGATCCGAAACTATGGATACTGGCATGCCATGCAATCTCACAATCTCGTTCACGTACATACTAGCAAGACGTTCAAGGGAATAAGTCTCACGTATCGGTAAGAAATGAGCAGACTTGGTTAATCTATCAACAATAACCCAAATCGCATCTATGCCTTGAGAAACCTTGGGAAGACCCGTAACAAAATCCATAGTAATGTGTTCCCACTTCCATTTCGGAATCTCAAGTGGTTGCAATGGACCCTTTGGTACTTGATGCTCCGCTTTTACACATTGACAAGTTAAACATCTCAAGATAAACTCCGCGATCTCTCTTTTCATATTGCTCCACCAAAATGCATGTCGAAGATCGTGATACATTTTGGTACTCCCAGGATGGATTGCAAACGGTGTGTTGTGTGCCTCCATCATTATTCTATGCTTCAAGTCAAAATCGTTAGGAACACAAAGTCTGGAGTTGAATCGAAGTATTCCTTCTTCATCGATTCTTGCTTTTGGAATAGCACCTTCTTGCACTTTCTTCTTCATACGCATCAGCTCCATGTCCGTAGCTTGAGCAGCTTTAACTTTATCGATTAAAGTCGGTTCTACTCGTATATTTGATATCATCATGTGGGTACTTGGAGCCTTCATCTCTATCTCCATCCTTTGCAAGTCATACAAAATGGGCATATGATCTTCTACTCAATGCGTCAGCTACTACGTTTGCTTTTCCAAGATGATATTGGATGGTATGATCGTAATCTTTCAACAGCTCGAGCCAACGTCGCTGCCGCATGTTGAGTTCCTTTTGGGTGAAGAAATATTTGAGGCTTTTATGATCTGTATAGATCTCCACTTTCTCCCCATACAGGTAGTGTCTCCAGATCTTCAATGCGAAAACGACTGCTGCCAACTCCAAATCATGAGTAGGATAATTCCTCTCATATTCTTTGAGTTGTCGCGAGGCATAGGCTATGACTTTCCCATGTTGCATGAGAACACATCCTAACCCTTTGCCTGAAGCATCGCTGTAGATAACAAATCCATCCGAACCAGATGGTATTGTCAGAATAGGTGCCGAAATGAGTCTCCTCTTGAGTTCTTGGAAACTCTTCTCGCATTTCTCACTCCATACGAATTTTGTATCTTTCCGAGTCAGCTGAGTTAACGGAGTAGCGATTCGAGAAAATCCTTCCACAAATCTCCGATAATAACCAGCTAAGCCCAGAAAGTCCGATAATAACCAGCTAAGCCCAGAAAGCTACGCACTTTGGTCACCGACTTCGGTTGCTCTCAATTGTGATTCATATCCCAATCTTGGATATCACGTCACAATGACACCTATCAGTTTACTACCGCACGAATATGGCATCCCCTACGGAGAGTTTGGCTTCAGTGCATTCCACAAAGGAAGTCACCAGATAAAGGCTCGGGTACAAACTTCTACAGTTAGGTTTTTTTTAACTCTTGAAGTTCAATAGGAGCCATTCGATTTTTAGAAGTGAGTTTTGTACCAGATTCAAAGATGATACAAAATTCAATATCACGCGTAGGCCAAGAAATTCTTCAGGAAATACATCAGGGATTTACTAACAGTAGAAATATCATTCAAATCTGACGTATTTTTGTTCAAGTCCATAACATAGGCTAAGAAAACTTGACATTCATTTTTCAATAAACAATTGGCTTTATGACTTGATATGAAAGTGTTTGAATTCAAATGGTTTGGTTGCTTGAATTCGAATAACAGGTTGCTTAGGAATATGAAAACTAACAACCTTACGAAAGCAATCAATTTGGCATGATGAGTAGTTAACCAATCGATCCCTAAAATCACATCAAAAGCAAGTATCTTTAAAGAGATAAGGTCAACAGGTAATGTAATGGTGCCAACTTGGATCAAACAAGATTTATAAACAGTGGATGTAACGAAAGTTTCTCCTAACGGAGTTTCCACAAATAAGTCAAAGTCTAATTTTCTCCAGAGTCAAGTTTAAACGTTGAGTATAAGCAGGAGAGATAAATGAATGGGTAGAGCCGGTATCTAGTAAAGTATAAACTTCGCAAGAATTCAAGATTAGCTTACCCGTGATCACCTTGTTCGGGTTTCTCGCGTTTTGGCCAGTCACGACAAACGCCCTTCCAGGAACCGCTGATTTCGACTTATCCGGGACAACTTTTGGAGTCACCATCCCCGCTGAACTTGGTTTTGCTACAGGACACTCTCGAGCTATATGACCCTCCTTTCCACAGTTATAACATACCTTAGATTGTTGTGGGCAGTTTGGGCTGATATGTCCCTTTTCCCACATTTGTAACATACTACCGGTGGTTGTTCTCCTCCCCTAGAAACAGTTGATGTTTGTGCTGACGTCTTCACGTTATCATTGTTGTACCTTCTCTTCTTGAAATCTCCTCCTGACTCGCTCCTTCTATTATCACGACCACGATTACCACCAGAGTGGTTACCGCTTTTGTCCGAATGTTTTCCTCCCTGCTGGTTTTTATTGCTTCGATGACTGCCGCCACCGGTATGACCCTGGTTGTGGTCCCTCGGTTGCACATACTCATTATCTCGCTCTAATAATTGAGCCCTGTTTACAACATCTGAATATAAAGAAAATTTATGAGAGATAAGATATTGCCGAATCTCAGGTTTTAGACCTCTCAGAAATATCCTTGTCATTTATTCCTCATTTTCGACCAAATGAGGTGCAAACCTGGATAACTCTGCAAACTTCGCCTCGTACTGGGACACCGTCATGTTGTTTTGTTCCAGTCTGATAAACTCCACCTCCTTTATATGACGAATACTTTCAGGAAAGTACTTGTCATTGAACAGTTTTTGAAATATTTCCCAGGACATGTTGAGTGCGTCAGGCTGGGTACGCTTCACAGACTCCCACCAGTAGTCTGCCTCACCGCGGAACATAAAGGTGGCGAATGGAACCTTCTGTTCCTCCGTGCATCCCAAGACATCGAATATCTTGGTAATTTGCTTGACCCACGTTTCCGCCATGATCGGATCCGACTTTCTCTTAAATTCTGGTGGTCCCAATTCTTTGAACTGCTTAGCTGTGACAAACCGCGCGTTATTATCATTTCCACCCGTATTCTGCACACGAGTCTCCCTTGTCTGATTTTGCATGAATTGCAAAAAGCTCCTAAACATTCCATCATTCATCGTTTGCTCGGTAACGTTATTTACAGGAGGAATATTGCCTTCCTGTTGCACGTTCCCCTGGGTGGTAACCAAAGTGTCTCCACTGTCTGATTTACTCCATTATTAACGTTCTCAGCTGTCATTCTTAAATACTGCCATAAAACAAGGGTTAATAGTCATGTCATATATTATCCCTATACTCTGACCGACCAAATAAACACCAAATAAACTTAGTCAGGTCATACTAGCGAAGGAATTCCCCGTCTCTCCCCTCCTAGTTCTTATCTCACATCTCAGCCAGGGATCATATCCCTAAGCTCTGATACCAACTGTGACGCCCCCAAAATAGGTATACAACACCCATTCTGAGTCGCCAAATACATGGTACAGAAAGCAACTACAACTTCAATAATACAATTGTCGTGCAAAATACGACAACACATACTGTGAGTTTAAATACAAATATTATCTTCTAGACAATATCCACACTCAAATAAGTCCTCATTACAATTATTCAAACACTATTTACAGAAATAGTGAGGACTGCTAAAACATTTTTCTAGAACCATCACTCCATACCCCGACTAGATCCTGCTATGTTCTCACCTCCTGAGAAGAAAAAATGGAACAAAAAGGAAAAGGGTGAGCTCAACTAGCCCAGTAAAGAATATTATGACTAAGATAATATACAACAAATTATCATTAGTATTCAAACAGGGAAAAATCTGATAGAATATAATCGACAACAAGTTTTAGATCAACAACTGCAGCGGAAACAACAAACCATTAGAAGAGTCAAGTAGAGAAAGAATTCTACTATCTTCTAAGATTTAAAAGTCCATCATCAATATTTTATCCCTGTAACATCAATTATAATCATCTTTATCCAAATATTCATCTTTGCACTACAGGCCAAAGTTATTCATTTGTATCACCTGTCAGTCATGTTCATCTCAACACCTGTTTATCTTTGCACTACAGGCCAAAGATATTCATCAAGTAAGCATACATCTTTGCACTACAGGCCAAAGATATTCAGTAATATCATCATTTAGGACTGAGGATGATGAAAAATATCTTAAAGAGAACGAATCCAGTGAGACAGAAGGACAAATATTAGGGATTCGTATAACAGTTTATCCAAGATCAATAATACTTCATAATAATCAATTGTGAAGCAGAATTCAAAAATAAAGATCAAAACATGGATACAATCAAAGATAGTAACCATAATAGACATCTTGGACAAAAAGAAAAATTTTATTTTTGGTGAATAGTGCCGTATTCGTGAATAGTACCGTATACGTGAATAGTGCCGTATACGTGAATAGTAGCCCCGACACAAAAAGTTTTAAATTTGATAAAAACTCATATCAATATTTCAGCATAATGATATTGAAGAAAATAATATCATTAAGAAGAAAATAATATTCCTTACCTCAAGATATCAGTACTTCTGGTCGGAATACCGGTATAAGGCTGAAAGAAACTTGCTCTGATGAATAGAAACTCTCAAAGTATCTAAATACTCACAAAATACACTCAATAATCTAGAGAGAAAAAGAGAGAAAACTTGTTTCTGGTGTGATTTTCAATTCTAACTTAGCCCTCTATTTATAGGAAAATTTTAGTAGGCTTGACCTGCAACCTGATGGCTTTACCTGCTAGTATTCCCACCCACCACATTTGAAATATAATTCAGCACATTTCTTCACCAACCACAAGTGGGGCCCACCAATTCTAGAATTTTCCATCAAAATGATAAACTCCGAAAATTCAACAATTTCTGAACCAGTCATCTTGTAAAATTCATAATAAATCATACGTTCATTTTTAACGGTTCAAAATTTGTGGGCATATACTCAACTTATATATGTATAACATATCCAAAAATTACCACGATCCAACGGTCGGATTAAAAATTATAACCCCCGCAAATATCTCAAAAACCCTGATTTTTAATACCTCCATTCCGACAAAAATACGGATAAAAACCTCAACATTAACTCCTTCATTTTTAACCACAAAAATATATCCCTCATTTATATTCACATAAAATAAATATTTCCTTATCATATGAATCAATAATTAATTATTCACAAATAATATTACAGAATCACATTTATGACAACTAGGCCGTTCCCAGGAAAGAGGGGGCTTTCCAATAAGGATTTCTCCTTACTGGCGCGCAATTAGATGACCAAACCTCTCCTTAGACAGAACTTTCTAGACATTGTCAATAATGTTATCTAATAATATTATTCAAATAATATGAATTATTGATCTGATAATGGAAAATACTGTGCAGCAACAATTATTGAAACAACAATAATATAAAATATCAACGCAGCAATTATTGAATCAATAAAATAAAATATTGAATAATAACTACTGTAACAATTATTGAGTAGTGCCTTCTTACGTAAGAATCAATAATTGGTGCAATACCGTGTGCTACTGTATTTTAACCACCGGGTATTCCAACAGTATTAACGGTAACAACTACGCCGTTATTTATAAACAACTTATACTTGTCGTTTTTTTCATCCAATCGCTTTCCGTTATGGGGCCCACACAAGGCTGCGCCGTCGTACGAATATTCCTCGACAGCAAGAATATTCCACGACCAAATGAATATTCCGACAAAATGAATATTTTATAACCACTTGCTTATTTTGTAAAATTTGCACATTTCACCCATAACCAAAGTATTATATCAAATTAACCCCTTATTATTCACAATAATATTTAGAGAAAATTTGATTTTATTCATTAATAAGTTGGGGTCTTACAATAAGTGTTTCAGATGTCGCGAGACAGAACACTTCAAAAGGGACTGTCCATACAAGAATAAGGGTGAAGGAACATGGAAGCAAACAGAATCTACAAAATTGGCAAACGTTGTGGAGGAATCATTGGATGATGGGGATATGTTGTCAGTTTCAACAAACATGGACGTGACAGACTCGTGGATTTTGGATTCAGCATGTTCGTTTCACATGATGCCTAACAGGGATTGTTTTGACACCTACAAATCGGTGAACTATGGGATAGTTCTAGTGGGTAACGAGGCTTCGTGCAACGTCATTGGAATAGGCACAGTGAAGATAAGGATGTTTGATGGTTTTGTGAGTACTGTGGCTGAGGTGAGACATATCCCAGGTTTAAGGAAGAATCTGATTTCATTAGGAACCCTGGACTCTAATGGTTGTGAGTTCAAAACTAGTGGTGGAGCCATGAGAGTGACGAAGAGTGCTCTGGTAATAATGAAGGGTTCTAAGGTTAACGAAAATATCTATCGGATGATAGGGAGTACAGTTGTAGGTGGAGTTGCTGCCACTACAGCGGAGGATATTGATGATACTACACTATGGCATATGCGGTTAGGGCATATGGGAGAACGTGGGATACTGGAATTACATAGGCAAAATCTGTTGAAAGGGATAAAGTCATGCAAGTTAGATTTCTGCAAGTTCTGTGTCTTAGGAAAATAGTGTAAGGTGCAGTTTAAGAGTGTGGTGAACAAAACGAATGGAAAACTTGACTATGTGCATTCTGATGTATGGGGGCCAATGAGAGTAGCTTCAAAAGTGGGATCGTTGTATTTCTTGACTTTAATCGATGAATTTTCGAGAAAGGTTTGGGTGTACTTCATGCGACACAAGTTTGAGGTCTTCGAAAAATTCAGGGTGTGGAAAGCTGAAGTGTAAATTCAAACAGGGAGAAAAATTAAGTGCTTCAGGTCAGATATTGGGATTGAGTACAAGTATGAGCCATTTGTGAAGTTTTGTGAGGAGCACGGGATACAACGTCACTGGACTCCACAGCAGAATGGAGTGGTAGAAAGAATGAACAGAACTATAGTAGAGCGGGCACGGTGCATGAGGCAAAATACAGGGCTTTCGAAGGATTTCTGGGCAGAAGCAGTGAACATGGCAGTTTACATCATAAACAGGTCGCCGAGTACTGCTTTGGGTAATTAAGTGGCACAAGAGGTGTGGACAGGAAAATAAGTGGATTACTCGGGTATGAGGATCTTCGGATGTCCAGCCTACGTACACGTTCCGGGTGATTAGAGATCTAAGCTTGATGCTAAGTCCAAACAGTGTATCTTTCTTGGGTATAAGAAAGGTGTGAAGGGGTACAAGCTTTGGAATCCGAAAGTAAAGAAGGTAGTGATCAGTATGGATGTGGTTTTTGACGAGGCTTCCATGGTTAAGACATAAGAGAAAGGTCAAAAAACCGAGGCTGGTGGATAAACCGACAAACAGCAGTAGGGAGTTCAAATTGAACTGGAGAATTATGACACTGGAAATACAACGCCAGTGGAACAGGAAAATCAGCAGCAGCAGGACAAAAGCATAGCTGCAAGGAGACCCAGACGCACTATCAAACCAACGGAGAGGTACAGGTTTGATGATATGGTTACATATGCTTTATCTACTACTAGCGGGGATTCGTCTACGTTTCAGGAAGCTATTGGTAGTTCTGAAAGGGACAGTTGGATGGAGGCCATGGTGGAGGAGATGGAGCCATTGAAGAAAAATAAAACTTTGGAATTGTCAGAATTGCCTGAGGGAAAGAAACCAGTGGGGTGCAAATGAGTGTACAAGAAAAAGGAAGCTGTATCAGAAAAGGAAAAGGAACGGTTTAAGGCTCGATTGGTAGCAAAGGGATACTCGTAGAGGAAGGGGATTGACTATGATGAGGTGTTTTCTCCGGTGATGAGACATACCTCAATTAGGATTATTTTGGCATTGGTGGCTAGCTATGACCTGGAGTTAGAGCAGTTAGATGTGAAGACAACCTTTCTTCATGGTGATTTGGAGGAAGTGATATTCCTGGAGTAGCCTAAGGGGTTCAAGCAGCTGGAGACTGAGCACATGGTATGCAGGTTAAAGAAGTCACTGTATGGGCTGAAGAAGTCTCCAAGACAATGGTACAAGAAGTTCGATTCCTTCATGATCCGGATTGGGTTCACTCGATGTGAGTATGATTGTTGTGTTTATGTGAAAAGCCTTGAGGATGGTTCATATATTTTTTTGTTACTGTATGTGGATGACATGCTTATTGCTGCAAAGAGCATAATTGACGTCAACAGGTTGAAGAACTTGTTGGGAAAGGAGTTTGACATGAAGGATTTTGGTGCCTCTAGGAAAATACTTGGGATGGAGATTCGCAGGGATAGAACAGCTGGAAAGCTGTGGCTGACACAAAAGAATTATGTGGAGAAAGTGTTAGAGAGGTTTAGTATGACTAATGCTAAACAGGTCAGCACTTCATTGGCGAGTCACTTCAGGTTATCTACAGCACAGTGTCCGAAATTGGCTGAAGAGATTTAGGATATGTCGAACGTGCCCTATGCAAGCGCAGTTGGTTGTTTGATGTATGCGATGGTGTGTACAAGACCCGATTTGGCACATGCAGTTAGCACAGTGAGCAAATACATGGCCAATCTAGGTAGAGACCACTATAAACCTGTTAAGTGGGTGTTCAGATATTTGAGAGGAACGATAAATCTTGGGATTATGTTTGTGAATCAACATGCTCGGATATCAGTTGTAGGGTATGTGGATGTGGATTATGCTAGAAGGTTGGATGATTTGAGATCTACAACAGGGTATGTGTTTACACTGGCAGGTGGACCGATTTGTTGGAGATCTATGGTTCAATCTTTAGTAGCTCTACCTACTACTGAATCTGAGTACATGGCATTGGCTGAGGCTGGCAAGGAAGCATTATGGTTGAAGGGTTTGTGAATGAGCTGGGCATATATCAAGGTGGAGTACTGCTGTATTGTGATAGTCAGAGCGCCATTTACTTTGCAAAGCATGAAGTGTTTCATGCAAGGACCAAGCATTTTAGCGTAAGGTTGCACAAGGTGAGGGAGCTGATAGATACTGGGGATGTGATATTGGAGAAGGTGCACACTTCTGAAAATGCAGCTGACATGTTGACAAAGACTGTGACTGTGGACAAGTTCAAGCATTGTTTGGACTTGGTCAATATCTCTGAATGTTAGTTTGGAGGATTCCCCCAAGATCGGATTGGACAAGTGACTTATCTTCAAAATGGATGAGGTTATTCGTCAAGGTAGAGATTTGTTGGAAACTTGTGACTCATAATATAGAATCCATTGGAAAAGGTTAGTGCGAAGTGTAGCGGACCAAAGGTCGCGGGGGGGGGGGGGGTGCCGGGGGGTACGGTACAGGTTATTTATTAGAGGGACATTATGGGTAATTGAGACATAATGTGCAGTAGGATTGGAATAGGATTAGTAGTTATAAATACTATCTATTGTAAAGCCCTATGCAACTAAGGAATCATCAATAAACAACAAGCCGCCTGTGGAGTACCCAAATTGGGGAACCACGTAAATCTCTTGTATTTTTCTTAATTCTCTATCGTTTATGTGCATGTGAGTGATCATATAATCTAACAAACTGGGATTGATCAAGCGAGGAATTACAATTAAAACAACCCATAAAATTTACATAATTTTATTTTTTACTTTGTGAAGCAATTCCTCCCGGATTCATTATAAAATTCTCAAAGTCACAAGGAGGAATGATTCAAGTGGACCAGTACTTGCTACATTCATAAATGTATACTTATAAAAATTCAGTGATCATCAGTTACTGCAATGAAATTCTAGTACTTGCTTTGCAACGAAAATTATAATTATCAATGGTTTGCAATTGTGTTAATTAAGATATGATTCCTTACCGAGAGGAGTATTTGGTCTAAACGTTCTAGTTTTTGTTTTTATTCACCATATATGATATAACATCGGTATTTCACACTAATGTAAGTTGCCTTAACTGATAAAAAAAATTAAGATTTATTTGGCAGTTACTGGGAATGGAATTAGGTTCCATTGTCTCAAGTGATTCATCTATTTGTAACACAAGTTGATCATTTAAATTGCAAATAATATCTTTAATATGTTTTCAGTATTCCAGAAGTCATAAAGTCACATTCTTCTTAGTTAACATAAATTTGAGTCCCCCCCTCTTATTTTTCAAATTTAAATATCTATAGTGAAAGCTAGGAGTAGATGACTTTCTACGATTTTGGTTATTCTTTCTGCTGATTTGGATGAGGTTTGAATTAAGCTAACCAGGAACTGCAAAAGAAGAAGAAAAAATTAATATTTATGTTTCATTGAAACATTTGAGGCTTTGGTGGCTCATGATTCATTTTGGGGAATCATTTTGTTGAATTAATCGATTGTGGCCGATGAATGTACTCAATCCTTTAGCATAACAGCATAAGTTGATTTCTATCTTCAAAGGGCTTCTTATGGTGAAGGACTTAAGTGTACTTTAGGTCATTGTAACTTATGATTCTAAACTTGCTTTTTAAATCAAAATCAAAGTCCTTGAAAGTTTGCACTTTGATATCATGGATCACTACTTTGATCCCTTTTTTTGTGGATATTACATTTTTACTTTAAACTTGGTTATCGCCAATCTAATAGAGTAGTAATGTTTTTGGCTGGATGTTTGAGCTTGTTGCTCGGGGAACTCCTTTTCCCAGGATGTTATTTTCTTCCTTATTTATGCAAAGCTTTGAGGCAATGCCCATGAAAAGAAAAGAGAAAGATTTTGAGGTAATGCCCATCAAAAGTTAGGATTGACACTTTTAAGGATTTGAGAAGGACGATGCTTACTCTGTTGACCTTATATGTGCATCTTTACTTGAGGTATAGAATAGAATATTGACTGACCAATTATAGGTACTCTTCTTTAGTGAAATAGTGGATGAACAAGCTAATCAAGTTATTGAATAACTTTCTTACTACAATGTCTAAATCTACACATATTTAATGGACCAGTATATGCACATGCATATAATATCCATTAAACTTGCAAAATCACTTTATTGCTATTAGGAAAATGATATATAAATGTCGACAAATATTTGACGATGTTGGATTGCGACCAACATGAAAATATATGCGATAAGATAAAATAAATTAAAGTGGAGCCCTTCTTAATTCCTACCTATCACATACGTCACAATTATAATTCGGTTGAAAACTTTCACAATGTATAGTAGGACTCTTGTTGTTACCAAGTTAGAAGAGAGGGACTAATCCTATCAAGTCTCAACTCCATAAGCAGCTTAAGAAACTAGTCAATTCTGATAATAATGGCTGCGGAGATTCTGGAATGATTTAATCAAAGGTGTAGAAATGCAATGGAAAAGATTAATACATGACTAATGATCTATATTAGGTTGCAAAGAATGATACTTATCTTATGGTTTGATATAAGATATGGCTTTAGGTAGACTAAATGGTGACCTTCATGTATCCAGCGACTCTGTTTGAGCCTTGCTTATTGAAGTTGATCTCTTAAGAAATCATAAGCTAATGAGTTTAGCTACATTTGACATGGTTTCCCCAGGTTTAAACTTTAAATGCATAAATTTATTATCATGAGAATTGCTTGTACACGTTTTTTTACGTAGTTGTTTTACGTTTCATTGTAGGTGGGAACGTGGTGGTGCAAGAAAAACTCCCTAACTATGTAGTCCCAGATTTGACAGACTTCAAGGTAATACGGTCTCATTTTCTGCAATAGTCTTTCCAAATAGATAGTACTTCCTCCACCAAAATTTGACTTGTTTTACGTGGCACGTTGGTTTTAGGAAACCACAATTTCAAATAGGCTTAAGGTAACCTATCATACCAAGAGGTTTGACTTTAATTCCTTTCAGGGATGATATTTTATCATAATTTAACATAACTTTCGATTGCATATATAGTACTGGCAATTTTTTTGCTATCTTTGGATTGTAACACATCTGTTCTCAGAGCACAAATCTGCATGCAAGAATGAAGGTAACTCGGACTGGATTTTTTATCAGGTCTTTATAGTAAAGGCTTGGACGTGGCCAATAGTAGTAGGCATTACACTAGCCTAACCTGACATATGGCTGTGATGACATTGTCTTTTTGATCATGTTATATTGTGTCCTCTTTTCGAACGATTTGTCAGGCTTAGGAATATTAAATCAATAATGTGCTCTTCCAACACAAACCTTAAATAAAATAAAATGTGACTGAAGAGATTAAATTTTGTAGTCATATGCTTCTTGTTTAGTAATCTAACTTTCAGGTCTCAGCAATTTACTGTCAACTTCTGTGTAGCTCAAGCATACCCTCTTACAAGGCCTAATTGACATTCTATTTTTGCAGCTAAAACCATATGTATCACAATGCGCTTTAGAAGTTAAAACAACAGAGGCTGGTGATGCGGCTAAATGATTCTGTTGAGTGAGAAGATATTTCTTGATTTTCTTTACATGTCCAACTAATATTATGTAAAGATTGTTCTCCCATGGTCATTCTCTCTTTCAGATTTATGGAACAAATTTGACTTTTGTTACAAGGCATGCTGATGTCAATTATGTGATGGTTGTGGTTCTCTTGTGGTTGATATTGACAGTTTTTAATCCACCCACACCTACACCCAAACCCACACCCACACAAGTAAATCATTAGAATTTCATTCCAAAACCTTTAACATCACGGTTAGGTGGCAGCACCACCACCGGAAATTAACTTACCTCCAAATCATCATGAGGTAGCAATGGAACCAACCACAAATTGTGAAACGAACACTACCTCCTCCAAATCTTGAATCATTGACCAAGAGCTTATTTTTTAATTGGCTCGAGTCTTAAAAAAAGAAATTCTCAAACAATAGTCTTAAAATTTAATGAAATTAAGGGCATTTGATAAGTTTTAAATTTTATTAGTGAAAGTATATGGGCGAAGTTTGAAATGTACTAAATTAAAACTGATGGGTTTAATGGCTACACATTTTTTTTTCACTTTTGGTTTAGTTCTGAAGAAAGAGGTTAGGTTTTGTTTTTCAAAAGAAAAAGAGTTTGGGCTTTTTTTTAAAAAAAACAAGTGTTTATGATTTATTTTAAAAAGGGTAAAATGCATATATTGCTCCTGAACTTTAGGTGTTTTTGGGTATTGAGTTTTTTTTGTCAACGCAAAATGAGCCCCTTTCTGTTCGAAAATTTGGATATTGATCCCTTAAGCGCCACATTGGCGTTGACCTACCTATGTGGAACCGCTGATGTCAACTTTAATCAAATTAATATCTAAAAAGATGTCACTACCCACTTGAGGTTTTGGCCAAGAGACCACTCGAGCATTATAAGTTTAGCTACTAAATTACCTAAAGAATATTGATATATACTAAATCAATTCATAACAACTAAATAAAATAAAAGAGATGACGAACAGAGGGGAGGGGAATAATAATAATAATACTAATATCAACAACAACAACAACAACAACAACAACAACAACAATAATAATAATAATAATAATAATAATAATAATAATAATTTAAATAATGCATATATCAGGCTCATCATTTTTATCATTATTAGATACAATTGATCAAATCCGGGAAAATACAGTTGTTCTGTTCATCTCTCTCAAACAGTTAGAAATATAACTTACCATTAACCAAATACAATAATATAAACAAACAGATAAATTAATCTCTCTCTCCCCATATATCCTCAAATAGATATAGAAGTAGAACTTACCCAAAAAAAACCCTCTCTCTCCATTTCCATCTCGATCTAGGAGAATTCAAATCCTTAGGCCTAATTGCCGAAGCTCTAGATGGAATGCCCACCGAAAAATGTGGCCAACAATTACGATTACTTCCTTTTCAATCCAGAAATGACTAGACAAAGAGATGAAGCGGATGATTCGAAACTTCATATACTTCTAGCCACCGAAGTGAACACGAGTTTTTTATCAGAGGAAATTGGTAATTTCTTTACCAAATGTAGATCTG
This sequence comes from Panax notoginseng, assembly GCA_016801055.1. NCBI lineage: Eukaryota > Viridiplantae > Streptophyta > Magnoliopsida > Apiales > Araliaceae > Panax > Panax notoginseng. The sequence continues at coordinate 147,030,534 of CM029017.1, forward strand.
ACCAGAAAATAGATCAAAATTTCTATTTGTTTAAGATTTTGAATTGGAGATTTGTGTAAGATTATATATAGACGATGAGTTTATAAGGAGGTGTTATATTGCTTATTATCCATTAGGGCTGAGCAAGTAACCAAATTAGAACCGAAATCGTACCAAAAACTACACGAACCGCACCAACGGTTCCTATAAAAAATTATTTGAACAATTCACCCTTCATTTGAACAATTATTTGTAGCTTCCTATAAAGAATATAAGATTTTTGTGAAACATTACTATGACACTCACCGAATGCATTTCACACTATGAACTGTGTTGGAAACTTGTGACTCATAATATAGAAGCCACTGGAAAAGGCTAGTGCAAAGCGTAGCTGACCGAAGGTCGCGAGGGGGGGGGGCAATCCCCCCCCTCGCGGTACGGTACAGGTTGTTTATTAGAGGGATATTATGGGTAATTAAGACATAATGTGAAGTAGGGTTGGAATTAGATTAATAGTTATAAATACTATCTATTATAAAGCCCTATGCAACTAAGGAATCATCAATAAACAACAAGCCGCCTGTGAAGTACCCAAATTAGGGAACCACGCAAATCTCTTATGTTTTTCTTAATTCTCTATCGTTTGTGTGCGTATGAGTGATCTTATAATCTAACAAATTGGTATCAGAGCTCGGGTTTAACACGTGAAGAACGATGACATCAAATTCATCGGTGACAAAGTTTGATGTGATGAAATTTGATGGGACTGGGAATTTTGGGCTATGGCAACAGAAGGTAAAGGATCTGTTGGTGCAGCAGGGATTAATGAAGGCTAACCAAAGTCCATGCCGATTGATGACTGGGATGAACTCCAAGCGAAGGAAATGAGTACAATTCGTTTATGCCTGGCAGAGGAGGTTTATGTATCACGTGATCGGAGATGAATCGCCATCGGGTGTATGGAGTAAATTGGAATCCAGGTATATGTCAAAGTCATTGACAAATAAACTATTTTTGAAGCAAAAACTGTTTGTGTTCAAGATGATTGAAGGCTCCGAACTTATTCAATACATTCACACATTCAATCAAATAATTAGTGACTTGTTAAGGATTGAAGTAAAATTCGAGGAAGAAGACCAGGCATTGATGTTACTGTGTTCTCTACCGGGTTCCATGGAGAATCTTGTGATAACTTTTCTATGGGGAAAACAAACTCTAAAGTTGGAAGAAGTCACTTCTGCTCTACTAATGTTTAACCAGCGGAAGCAACAATCTGAGGGTATTTCAGGTGAAGGGCTGGTGGTAAAAGGTGGAGAGCAACGTGGCCGAAAATCGGATAGAGGTAAACCAGGAACGCAAGGGAAATTGAAGTCGAGGGGTAGGACTCCTAAGCCTAAGGAGTATAAGTGTTTCAGATGTCGCGAGACAGGACACTTCAAAAGGGACTGTCCATACAAGAATAAGGGTGAAAGAACATGGAAGCAAACAGAATCTACGAAATTTGCAAATGTCGTGGAGGAATCATCGAATGATGGGGATATGTTATCAGTTTCAACAAACACAGACGTGACAGACTCGTGGATTTTGGATTCTGCATGTTCGTTTCACATGACGCCTAACAGGGAGTGGTTTGACACCTATAAATTGGTGAACTGTGGGACAGTTCTAATGGGCAATGACACTTCGTGCAACGTCATTGGAATAGGAATAGTGAAGATAAGGATGTTTAATGGTGTTGTGAGAACTCTGGCTGAGGTGAGACATATCTCAGGTTTAAGGAAGAATCTGATTTCATTAGGAACCCTGGACTCTAATGGTTGTGAGTTCAAAACTAGTGGCGGAGCCATGAGAGTGACGAAGGGTGCTCTGGTAATAATGAAGGGTTCTAAGGTTAACGAAAATATCTATCGAATGATAGGGAGTACAATTGTAGGTGGAGTTGCTGCCACTACAGCGGAGGATATTGATGATACTACACTATGGCATATACGGTTGGGGCATATGGGAGAACGTGGGATGCTGGAATTACATAGGAGAAATCTGTTGAATGGGATAAAGTCGTGCAAGTTAGATTTCTGCAAGTTCTGTGTCTTGGGAAAACAGTGTAAGGTACAGTTTAAGAGTGTGGTGAACAAAACGAATGGAAAACTTGACCTTCTGCATTCTGATGTATGGGGGCCAGTGAGAGTAGCTTCAAAATCAGGATCGTTGTATTTCTTAACTTTCATTGATGACTTTCGAGAAAGGTTTGGGTGTACTTCATGCGACACAAGTCTGAGGTCTTCGAAAAATTCAAGGTGTGGAAAGCTGAAGTGTAAAATCAAATAGGGAGAAAAATTAAGAGCCTCAGATCGGATAATGGGACTGAGTACAAGTACGAGCCACTTGTGAAGTTTTTTGAGGAGCACGGGATACAATGTCACTGGACTGTTAGGAAGAATCCACAACAGAATGGGTGGAAGAAAGAATGAATAGGACTATAGCATAGCGGGTACGGTGCATGAGGCTAAATGCAGGGCTTTCGAAGGATTTCTGGGCAGAAGCAGTGAATATGGCAATTTACATCATAAACAGGTCATCGAGTACTGCTTTGGGTAATAAAGTGGCACAAGAGGTGTGGACAGACAAAGAAGTGGATTACTCGGGTATGAGGATCTTCGGATGTCCAGCTTACGTACATGTTCCGGGTGATGAGAGATCTAAGCTTGATGCCAAGTCCAAACAGTGTATCTTTCTTGGGTATAAGAAAGGTGTGAAGGGGTACAAGCTTTGGAATTCAAAAGCAAAGAAGGTTGTGATCAGTAGGGATGTGCTTTTTGACGAGGCTTCCATGGTTAAGACACAACAGGAAGGTCAGAAAACCGAGGCTAGTGGAGAAACCGACAAACAGCAGCAGGGAGTTCAAATTGAACTAGAGAATTATGACACTGGAAATACACCGCCAATGGAATTGGAAAATCAGTAGCAGGACGAAAGCATAGCCGCAAGGAGACCCAGACGCACTATCAAACCACCGGAGAGGTACAGGTTTGATGATATGGTTGCATATGCTTTATCTACTACTAGTGGGGATCCGTCTACGTTTTAGGAAGCTTTTGGTAGTTCTAAAAGGGACAGTTAGATGGAGGCCATGGTGGAGGAGATGGAGTCATTGAAGAAAAATAAAACTTGGAAATTGTCAGAATTGCCTGAGGGAAAGAAACCAGTGGGGTGCAAATGGGTGTAAAAAAAAAGGAAGCTGTATCAGAAAAGGAAAAGGAACGGTTTAAGGCTCGATTGGTAGAAAAGGGATACTCACAAAGGAATAGGATTGACTCTGATGAGGTGTTTTCTCTGGTGGTGAGACATACCTCAATCAGGATTATTTTGGTATTGGTGGCTAGCTATGACCTAGAGTTAGAGCAGTTAGATGTGAAGACAGCCTTTCTTTATGGTGATTTGGAGGAAGTGATATTCATGGAGCAGCCTGAGGGGTTCAAGCAGCCGGAGACTGAGCACATGGTATGCAGGTTGAAAAAGTCACTGAATGGGCTGAAACAGTCTCCAAGACAATGGTACAGGAAGTTCGATTCCTTCATGATCCGGATTGGGTTCACTCGATGTGATTATGTTTGTTGTGTTTATGTGAAAAGCCTTGAGGATGGTTCATATATTTTTTTGTTATTGTATGTAGATGACATGCTTATTGCTGCAAAGAGCACGATTGACGTCAACAGGGTGAAGAACTTGTTGGGAAAGGAGTTTGACATGAAGGATTTGGGTGCCGCTAAGAAAATACTTGGGATGGAGATTCGTAGGGATAGAACAGCTGGAAAGCTGTGGTTGACATAAAAGAATTATGTGGAGAAAGTGTTAGAGAGGTTTAGTATGACTAATGCTAAACAGGTCAGCACTTCATTGGCGAGTCACTTCAGGTTATCTACAGCACAGTGTCCAAAATCGGCTGAAGAGATTCAGGATATGTTAAACGTGCCCTATGCGAGCGCAGTTGGTTGTTTGATGTATGTGATTGTGTGTACAAGACCCGATTTGGCACATGTAGTCAGCATATCGAGTAAATACATGGCCAATCCAGGTAGATAGCACTGGAAAGCTGTTAAGTGGGTGTTTAGATATTTGAGAGGAACGGCAAATCATGGGATTATGTTTGCAAAGCAACAGGGTCGAATATCAGTTGTAGGGTATGTTGATGCGGATTATGTTGGAAGGTTGTATGATTTGAGATCTACAACATGGTATGTGTTTACATTGGCAGGTGGACCGATTTGTTGGAGATCTATGGTTCATTCTTTAGTAACTCTATCTACTACTAAATCTGAGTACATGGCATTGGCTGAGGCTGGCAAGGAAGCATTATGGTTGAAGGGTTTTGTGAATGAGCTGGGCATAGATCAAAGTGGAGTACAACTATATTGTGATAGTCAGAGCGCCATTTACTTGGCAAAGCATCAAGTGTATCACGTAAGGACCAAGCATATTAGCGTAAGGTTTCACAAGGTGAGGGAGCTGATAGCTACTGGGGATGTGATATTGGAGAAGGTGCACACTTCTGAACATGCAGCTGACATGTTGACAAAGACTGTGACCGCGGACAAGTTCAAGCATTGTTTGGACTTGATCAATATCTCCGAATGTTAGTTTGGAGGATTCCCCCAAGATCGGATTGGACAAGTGACTTATCTTTGAAATGGATGAGGTTATTCGTCAAGGTGGAGATTTGTTGGAAACTTGTGACTCATAATATAGAAGCCACTGGAAAAGGTTAGTGCGAAGCGTAGTGGACCGAAGGTTTTGCCCCCTCGTGGTACGGTACAGGTTGTTTATTAGAGGGACATTATATGTAATTGAGACATAATGTGAAGTAGGGTTAGAATAGGATTAGTAGTTATAAATACTATCTATTGTAAAGCCCTATGCAACTAAGGAATCATCAATAAACAACAAGCCGCCCGTGGAGTGCCCAAATTGGGGAACCAAGTAAATCTCTTGTGTTTTTCTTAATTCTCTATCGTTTGTGTGCGTGTGAGTGATCATATAATCTAACAAACTGGGATTGAGCAAGCGAGGAATTACAATTAAAACAGCCCATAAAATTTACATAATTTTATTTTTTACTTTGTGAAGCAATTCCTCCCAGATTCATTATAAAATTCTCTAAGTCATAAGGAGGAATGATTCAAGTGGACCAGTACTTTCTACATTCATAAATGTATAGTTATAAAAATTCTTTGATCATTAGTTACTGCAGTGAAATTCTAGTACCTGCTTTGCAATGAAAATTATAATTATCAATGGTTTGCAATTGTGTTAATTAAGATATGATTCCTTACCGAGAGGAGTATTTGGTCTAAACGTTCTAGTTTTTGTTTTTATTCACCATATATGATATAACATCGGTATTTCACACTAATGTAAGTTGCCTTGACTGATAAAAAAAATTAAGATTTATTTGGCAGTTACTGGGCATGGAATTAGGTTCCATTGTCTAAAGTGATTCATCTATTTGTAACACAAATAGATCATTTAAATTGCAAATAATATCTTTAATATGTTTTCAGTATTCCAGAAGTCATAAAGTCACATTCTTCTTAGTTAACAGAAATTTGAGTCCCCCCCTCTTATTTTGCAAATTTAAATATCTACAGTGAAAGCTAGGAGTAGATGACTTTCTACGATTTTCATTATTCTTTCTGCTGATTTGGATGGGATTTGAATTAAGCTAAGCAGGAACTGCAAAAGAAGAAGAAAAAAATTAATATTTATGTTTCATTGAAACATTTGAGGCTTTGGTGGCTCAGGATTCATTTTGGGGAATCATTTTGTTGAATTAATCGGTTGTGGCCAATGAATGTACTCAGTCCTCTAGCATAACTGCATAAGTTGATTTCTATCTTCAAAGGGCTTCTTATGGTGAAGGACTTAAGTGTACTTTAGGTCATTGCAACTTATGATTCTAAACTTGTTGTTTAAATCAAACCAAAGTCCTTGAAAGTCTGCACTTTGATATCATGGATCATTGCTTTGATCCTTTTTTTTTGTGGATATTACATTATTACTTTAAACTTGGTTATCGCCAATCTAATAGAGCAGTAATGTTTTTGGCTGGATGTTTGAGCTTGTTGCTCGGGGAACCCCTTTTCCTAGCATGTTATTTTCTTCCTTATTTATGCAAAGCTTTGAGGCAATGCCCATGAAAAGAAAAGCGAAAGCTTTAAAGGCAATGCCCATCAAAAGTTAGGATTGACACTTTTAAGGATTTGAGAAGGACGATGCTTACTCTGTCGACCTTATATGTGCATCTTTACTTGAGGTATAGAATAGAATATTGACTGACCAATTATAGGTACTCTTCTTTAGTGAAACAGTGGATGAACAAGCTAATCAAGTTATTGAATAACTTTCTTACTGCAATGTCTAAATCTACACATGTTTAATGGATATGCACATGCATATAATATCCATTAAACTCGCAAAATCACTTTATTGCTATTAGGAAAATGATATATACATGTCGACAAAAATTTGACGATTTTGGATTGCAACCAACATGAAAATATATGCGATAAGATAAAATAAATTAAAGTGGGACCCTTCTTAATTCCTACCTATCACATACGTCACAATCATAATTCTTCACAATGTATACCAAGACTCTTGTTGTTACCAAGTTAGAAGAGAGGAACTAATCCTCTCAAGTCTCAACTCCATAAGCAGCTTAAGAAACTAGTCAATTCTGATAATAATGGCTGCGGAGATTCTGGAATGATTTAATCAAAGGTGTAGAAATGCAATGGAAAAGATTAATACATGACTAATGATTTATATTAGATCGCAAAGAAAGATACTTATCTTATGGTTTGATATAAGATATGGCTTTAGGTAGACTAAATGGTGACCTTCATGGATCCAGCGACTCTGTTTGAGCCTTGCTTATTGAAGTTGATCTCTTAAGAAATCATAAACTAATGAGTTTAGCTACATTTGACATGGTTTCTCCAGGTTTAAACTTTAAATGCATAAATTTATTATCATTAGAATTGCTTGTACACGTTTTTTTACGTAGTTGTTTTACATTTCATTATAGGTGGGTACGTGGTGGTGCAAGAAAAACTCCCTAACTATGTAGTCCCAGATTTGACAGACTTCAAGGTAATATGGTCTCAGTTTCTGCAATAGTCTTTCCAAATAGATAGTACTACCTCCACCAAAATTTGACTTGTTTTACATGGCACGTTGGTTTTAGGAAACCACAATTTCAAATAGGCTTAAGGTAACCTATCATACCAAGAGGTTTGACTTTAATTCCCTTCAGGGATGATATTTTATCATAATTTAACATAACTTTCGATTGCATATATAGTACTGGCAATAATTTTGCCATCTCTGGATTGTAACACATCTGTTCTCAGAGGCACAAATCTGCATACAAGAACGAAGGTAACTCGGACTAGATTTTTTATCAGGTCTTTATAGTAAAGGCTTGGACGTGGCCAATAGTAGTAGGCATTACACTAGCCTTGAAAGAAGAAAATGAAATATAGAGTAAAAGAAACAAGAATTTGACACGGGTATTCCCTGTCCTTAAGGTGTTTATTGCCCCTTACCACTTAGGTTTGCTAAAGGCTAATAGCAATTCACCTCCAGGATATATGTCAAGTCTTATATAATTTTTAGTGATAGCAATTCACTAAAAATCTCAATTTTATGCTGCTTTGTAAAAGTTGATTTGCAGGAAGAAGATTGCAATAGCAAGACTATTCAGTTTTTAAAACTGATAAAACTGAATTGTTAATTAAACATCAGTTTACAAAGTAAATAATGTATTAATCACAAATCAGTTTATTTTGTATCCATAATAATTAAAGGTTCAATGAATCTGGTTCAAGATAGAATGCTGGCTCTTGGCTCGGGCGAGGCTCCTAGCGACGATGCGCACGTGCGAAGTGCAAAGTGCGCCTAAAGTGCCAATGCGACTTTGCGACCCGAACCCGCATCACGGCCCCCGACCCCCGACCCCCGACCCCCGACCCCCGGGTCCCGGGCGCGGGCGCGGGCGGGTGGTGCTTTGCACCAAGCTATTGTGACCAACTCCAAGACTTTCCTTTAGTACCACTAGTGAATTAAACTATTCCACATATACTTATAAAGTATTAAATAGTTTTATTCCTACTCAATGTGGGACTTAAAGAAAATAGTTTTCTTAAACAACAATGAACCTTTTCATATTCTTCACTTTGGATACAATTAAATCACAATATATAATTCCTACTTGAATCATATATTACTCTCTATTAATCTCCTTGTAATAGACTATCAAATGCACTTTAGTTTAATACAAATTTAATCAATTAATGGGTCTAAATTAATCCCCAAATTGATCAAAACTCATGTATGAAAAGGTGCATTAACAATCCCCCACTTGTTTGAAAAACTACTTTTCTTCAAACAATTCTTTATTTATCAACTCTAAGGTTTGTATGCATAATAGAAGGTGTGATGAACATTGAACCTTCTTTTAGCATAAACAACTCAAAGTCATATCAAAATAGATGGTGTTCGTAGATTGAACCTCTATTTCAAATGATATGACTGAAGTTATCATACACACACAAAACCTCCCTTTATGGTGAGCATAATAATCACTTTGCGCTATTAAAGCCATGCGTAATATCCTGTTTCTTGAACCTCTAAGAGAGTAAACCATAACTCTCTATAAGAATCGGCTTCACTTCTAGTTCATATAGGCAAAATGTTTCTCTAGCACTCCTATTGCTATGAGTGCAACACTTTGTTAAGAGCATAACTCATCCTCAGTCGTGCAACAGACGTTACTATCATATACTACATATGAGACCAAATTTGTGACGCCCCCAAAATATAGGTATACATCACCCATCTTGGGTCGCCAGATACATGGTACAGAATACAAATACAAACTAATTATACAACAGTCGTGTAAAATACGACAAAACATATGCTGTGAGTTTTAATACAAATATTATCATCTAGACAATATCCACACTCAATGGAGTCCTCATTGTATTTAATATTGCACTATTTCACAGAATAGTGAAGACTACTAATGCACCATCTAGGACCATCACTCTGTTTCTCGACTAGCCCCAGCTACGTTCTCATTTCCTGAAGAGAACAATGAAAGAAAGGGTGAGCTCAACTAGCCCAGTAAGAAAAATTATGACTAAGATAATGCAAAATAAATTATCGTTAGCCTTCAACAGTGTTAAACTGATACAATATAACAAACATCAAGTTTAACTGCAGCGGAACAAGCAATCCATTAGAAAAGTCAAGTAGAGAATAAAATCTACTATCTTCTATGATTTAAAAGATTTATCATTAATTTTATTGCTGAGACTCAGCTCAATAAATAATCCACATCATCGAATCACCCCTGCACTACGGCCAAGAATATTCGTTAGTATCACGACCACGAACTATGCATGCACTACGGGCCAAAGATAATCATGTTTTCATCAATGGACCTGATCATGCCATAAAATAATTCATCTTTGCACCCTTGGCCGAAGAGAATCCATAGCCATAATCATATCAAAAACTGTCCATCAATGCACTACGGCCAAATGAGGATTTTTACAACATCATTCATCACATTACGGTCATGATTATACCGAATAATCCCTGGTCATAATCACACCAAGTCCATCTATGCACTACAGGCCATAGATGACTTTCAATATAATATAAACATGAGTATGATGATAATGACATAATAATTCAATAAAACAAGTTCAAGAATTAATTTATCCAGGAACCAATAACGTCCAAATTGTCAACATGATACTTCTTTGTAGAGTAAAATTTAAGAATGCTCAAAAGAATATTTCCATAAAAAGATACTGGATGAAGCGCAAATATCAAGGATATTCCACTAATTTCACGGAGTATAGAAGCTAAAACTTTAACCAACTGAGTATAATAGAATATATAAAACTGCAAATAGATTTTCGTCCGCCATGCGGTAATCCACGTATACAGATCATTTCCACAATTTAATAAGGAATGAATACAAAGGATCATTCACCATGCATGTGGTAATCTACATAGACAGGTTATTCCAACAGAATAATAAAGAATAGAATAACAGAAGGATTCACCATGCGTGCGATAGACTGCACAGACAGGTTATTCCCAACAGAATAATAAATAATGGAACCAGGTTCGGCGTAAAACACACAGACAGGATATTCCGACAGAATAATAAATAATAGAACCAGATCTGGCGTAAACGCACAGACATGATATTTCTATAGAATAATAAAGAACGAAATAATAAATAATGGAACCAGGTCAGGCGTAATACGCACCGACAGGATATTCCAATAGAATAATAAAGAATGTAATAACAACGAAAATCACCATGCATGCGATAGACCGCACAGACATGTTATTCCAATAGAATAATAAAGAATGGAATAATAAAAGAATTTCACCATGTATGTGATACTTCGCATAAACAGGTTATTCCAACATAATAATAAAGAATGGAATAATAGAAGAATTTTAAGAATTTCACCATGTATACGGTACTTCGCATAAACAGGTTATTCCAACATAATAATAAAGAATGGAATAATAGAAGAATTTCACCATGTATGCGGTACTTCGCATAAACAGGTTATTCCAACATAATAAAGAATTGAATAACAGAAGAATTTCACCAAATATAGGGTAGTCCGCGTATACAGGTTATTCCAATAGAATAATAAAGAATAGAATAGCAGAAGTTCTCTTCATGAATAAGAAAGAAATAATACCCCTTACGGGTACAACAAATAATATCCCTTACCTTTGAAAGAAGAGTACTCCGACTGGTAGGGCGAGGATATACTCGAAGAAAACTTGCACTATGCTCAAAGCTTTCTTAAACTCTAAAGAAATACGCTCAAGATTATAGAAGAAGAACTCTCTCCGTAGTTTCTCTCTCTAGAGTTTCAGTGAATTCGTAAGAAATAATGAAGGAATGAGCTTCTATTTATAGAAGAATGGACTGCATAGTAACTAATTTATGAACGGTCCAAATTGATTTACTTTTAATCGGACGGTCCATATTTAAAGTAAAATCTTTTAAATAAAATATATTCTATTTATAATCTAATAAAACGAATAACTTTATAAAAGTATTCTGTTTTATATATAAAGATTTTACTATGTAAAACACTATGCAGACACTAGACAACACTATGCATAATAAAATATAATATATTCTATTTATAGAATAACTTTATAAAAGTATTCTGTTTATATAAAAAGATTTTACTATGCAAAATACTATCCAGACACTATACAACACTATGCATAATAAAATATAATATATTCTATTTATAGAATAACTTTATAAAAGTATTCTGTTTTATATAAAAAGATTTTACTATGTAAAATACTATGCATAATAGAATATAATATATTCTATTTATAGAATAACTTTATAAAAGTATTCTGTTTTATATAAAAAGTTTTTCTGTTTCGTTACATTAATAATACTAATAAAACAAAACTGAGTGACTTCTCACGTAAGCATTAATAAGCAATACCGTGTGCTACTATGCAACCACGCGTATTACTCTATTTTTACTACCGAGTAGTTCAACAGTATTAATGGTAAAATTTCCGCCGTTATTTTCATAAAATATTTTTGTCATTTTCTCAATCCGACAATAATTCTGTTGTGGGGTCCACCAATGATTGTGCCGTTGTACGAATATTCTCTGATAAAACGAATATTTCCCGACCAATCGAATATAACAACTTGCATACTTTGCAAAATTTATAAATACTACCCATAACTATAACATTATATCAAATCCACATCATAATATTCAAAAAAATTATTTCGAGAAAATTAAATATTTATTCATAAAATTTGGGTTCTCACAATCTCCCCTCCTTATGGAATTTTGCCCTCGAAATTTACGTACGTACCTAGTATGCTAAAGAGGTAAGGGTACCTTGACTTCATTTTAAATTCTAACTCTTCAGGTATAACCTTTGAGTGTCGAATATAATTCTTCTTATCCAAGATTTTAACACGTATCTCCTCATACGTTAAATCATCCGCTATCTCGTCCGGTTCTAAATTAATAATGTGGTTCGGGTCGTCCACATATTTAAGTAACGTCGATACGTTAAAAACGTTATGAACACGCGATATACTTGGCGGTAAAACGAGTCTATAAGCCACAGTTCCTACTCGATCGAGGATTTCAAATGGGCCAATTAAATCGAGGGTTGAGATTTTCTCTCTTCGTCGATTCCTGCTTCTAGAATAACGCCCTCTTGAACCTTCTTAATTCTTCACATTCATCAGCTCCGGGTGTCTAGCTTCAGCGGCTTTAACTTTATCGATTAAAGTCGATTCTACTCGTATATTTGTTATCTTCACGTCGGTTCGTATATTCACACTTGTAACTGCATACGATATTCTACTCAACGCGTTAGCTACCATGTTCGCTTTTCCTATGATGGTATTGAATGGTACGATCGTAATCTACAATAGCTCGAGTCAACGTCTTTGGCGCATTATATGTTCGTTTTGGTTGAAGAAATATTTGAGGGTTTTTAGAAATGGATTTTTTACTGGGGTCAATACAAAATTCGATTTCACGCTCTAGGGTAGGTCAAGAAGTCTTCAGGGAAAACGTCAGGAAATTTATTAACAATAGAAATATCATTAAAAACTGTGACTCTCATCCAAGACTTAGATAGCTCATGTAATGAAGGTTTCTCTTAACGGAGTTTCAACAGATAAGTTAAAGTCTAACTTCTCCAGAGTCAAATTTAAACGTTGAACGCAAGCAAGAGAGATAAAAGAATGGGTAGAATCGGTACCTAATAAGGTATAGACTTTGCAAAAATTTATAATAAACTAACCCGTGTTAACTCCGTTTGGGTTACTCGCTTTTTGAGGAGTCACGAAAAACACTCTTCTTGAAATCACCGACTTTGTTTTGTCCGTATCCGCCTTTGGTGCCACCGTCCCAGCTAGACTTGACTTTGGTGCACGATAAAATCAAGCTAAATGACCTTCTCTTCTTGAAATTTCCACTTATATTATCTTGACCCTGTTTACCACCGAAGTGGTTACCATTCTTGGCATGATAATTTTCCCCACGATGGTTATCATTGTTCCGATGGTCGTTGCCACCGTTAAGATTATTATCATGCTGTTGGTCGTTACATTTTGGTTGTGCTAACTCATTATCGCGCTCCAATAACTGAGCCCTATTCACACCATCTGAATATAATCAAAGTTTATGAGAAATGAGGTATTGACGTATATCGGGTTTTAAACCTCTTAGAAACATTCGCGTCATTCGCTCCTCATTATCGACCAAATGGGATTCAAACCGGGATAACTCTGCAAACTTAACCTCGTACTACGATAAAGTCATATTATTTTGCTCCATTGCTTATCTCAATATTTGCATATGCCATTTTCAAACACTATCACAAAACAAGGGTTAATTGACATATCACATATTATCCCTATACTCTGATTGACCAATTAATTACCAAATAAACTTAGGTAGGTCATACTAGCGAAGGAATTCTCCATCTCTCCCCTCTTAGTTCTTATCTAACATCTCAGCTAGGGATCATATCCCTAAGCTTTGATACCAACTGTGACGCCCCCAAAATATAGGTATACATCACCCATCTTGGGTCGCCAGATACATGGTACAGAATACAAATACAAATTAAGTATACAACAGTCGTGTAAAATATGACAAAACATATGTTGTGAGTTTTAATACAAATATTGTCATCCAGACAATATCCACACTCAATGGAGTCCTCGTTACATTTATTATTACACTATTTCACAGAATAGTGAGGACTACTAATGCACCATCTAGGACCATCACTCTGTTCCCCGACTAGCCCAGCTACGTTCTCATTTCTTAAAGAGAACAATGAAAGAAAGGGTGAGCTCAACTAGCCCAGTAAGAAATATTATGACTAAGATAATGCAGAATAAATTATCGTTAGCCTTCAACAGTGTTAAACTGATACAATATAACAAACATCAAATTTAACTACAGCGAAACAAGCAATCCATTAGAAGAGTCAAGTAGAGAATAAAATCTACTATCTTCTATGATTTAAAAGATTTATCATCAATTTTATCGCTGAGACTCAGCTCAATAAATAATCTACATCATCGAATCACCTCTACACTACGACCAATGATATTCGTTAGTATTACGACCACGAACTATCTATGCACTACGGGCCAAAGATAATCATGTTTTCATCAACAGTCCTGATCATGCCATAAAATAATTCATCTTTGACCCTTGGCCGAAGAGAATCCATAGCCATAATCATACTAAAAACTGTCCATCAATGCACGATGGCCAATGAGGATTTTTACCACATCATTCATCACATTACGGTCATGATTATACCGAATAATCCCTGGTCATAATCACACCAAGTCCATCTATGCACTACGGGCCAAAGATGACTTTTACCACATCATTTGTAACATTACGGTCATGATTAAACCGAATAATCCCTGGTCATAATCATACCAAGTCTATCTATGCACTACAGGCCACAGATGACTTTCAACATAATATAAACATGAGGATGATGATAATGACATAATAATTCAATAAAAAAATGTTCAAGAATTAATTTATCCAGGAACCAATAACGTCCAACTTGTCAACATGATACTTCTTTGTAGAGTAAAATTTAAGAATGCTCAGAAGAATATTTTCATGAAAAGATACTGGATGAATCGCAAATATCAAGGATATTCCACTAATTTCATGGAGTATAGAAGCTAAAACTTTAACCAACTGAGTATAATAGAATATATAAAATTGCAAATGGATTTTCGTCCGTCATGCGGTAATCCACGTATACAGATCATTTTCATAATTTAATAATGAATGAATACAAACGATCATTCACCATGCATGTGGTAATCCACATAGACAGGTTATTCCAACAGAATAATAAAGAATGGAATAACAGAAGGATTCACCATGCGTGTGATAGACTGTACAGACAGGTTATTCCCAACATAATAATAAATAATAGAACCATGTCCTGCGTAAAATGCACAGACAGGATATTCTGACAGAATAATAATAATGGAACCAGGTCCGGCGTAAACGCACAGACAGGATATTCTGACAGAATAATAAAGAATGAAATAATAAATAATGGAACCAGGTCAGGCGTAATACGCACCGACAAGATATTCTAACAGAATAATAAAGAATAGAATAACAAAGGAAATCACCATGTATGCGATAGACCGCACAGACAGGTTATTCCAACAGAATAATAAAAGAATTTCACCATGTATGCGATACTTCGCATAAACAGGTTATTCCAACATAGTAATAAAGAATGGAATAATAAAAGAATTTCATCATGTATGCAGTACTTCGCATAAACAGGTTATTCCAACATAATAATAAAGAATAGAATAATAGAAGAATTTCATCATGTATGTGGTACTTCGCATAAACAGGTTATTCCAACAAAATAATAAAAAATAGAATAATAGAAGAATTTCAACATGTATGCGGTACTTCGCATAAACAGGTTATTCCAACATAATAATAAAGAATGGAATAACAGAAGAATTTCACCAAGTATAGGGTAGTCCGCGTATATAGGTCATTCTAACAGAATAATAAAGAATGAAATAACAGAAGTTCTCTTTAAGAATAAGAAAGAAATAATACCTCTTACGAATACAACAAATAATATCCCTTACATTTGAAAGAAGAGTACTCCGACTGGTAGGGCGAGGATATACTCGAAGAAAACTTGCACTATGCTCAAAGATTTCTTAAACTCTAAAGAAATACGCTCAAGATTATAGAAGAAGAACTCTCTCCGTAGTTTCTCTCTCTAGAGTTTCAGTGAATTCGTAAGAAATAATGAAGGAATGAGCTTCTATTTATAGAAGAATGGACTGCATAGTAACTAATTTATGAACGGTTCAAATTGATTTACTTTTAATCGGACGGTCCATATTTAAAGTAAAATCTTTTAAATAAAAATAATATATTCTATTTATAATCTAATAAAACGAATAACTTTATAAAAGTATTCTATTTTATATAAAAAGATTTTACTATACAAAATACTATGCATAATAGAATATAATATATTCTATTTATAGAATAACTTTAGAAAAGTATTCTGTTTTATATAAAAAGCTTTTCTGTTTTATTACATTAACAATACTAATAAAACAAAACTGAGTGACTTCTCACGTAAGCATTAATAATCAATACAGTGTGCTACTATGCAACCACGCGTATTACTGTATTTTTACTACCGAGTAGTTCAACAGTATTAATGGTAAAACTTCCGCCGTTATTTTCATAAAATATTTTTGTCGTTTTCTCAATCAGACAATAATTTCGTTACGGGGTCCACCAATGATTGTGTCGTTGTACGAATATTCCCTGATAAAATGAATATTTCCTGACCAATCGAATATAACAACTTGTATACTTTGCAAAATTTATAAATACTACCCACAACTATAACATTATATCAAATCCACACCATAATATTAAAAAAAATTATTTCGAGAAAATTCTATATTTATTCATAAAATTTGGGTTCTCATAAAATTGATAGTAACACATCCAACAACTGTAACTTGTTTTTCCCATTGAACCTATAAACTAGGGGTAACCTAGTAGTAGGTTGGGTTTCCATCACCCTTGGCTCAGAATGGTTTAAGTCCCATATATCGTGTAGTCAGACTTATTAAATCTCTCGTTAGAGGCTTAGTAAGTGGATTAGCCAAGTTTTTACTTGACTTCACATAGACAATAGTTATGATACCATCATGTATCAATTGTCTCACAAATTTATGTCTCAGACCAATATGTCTAGACTTACCATTATAGGTACCACTATACGCTCTTGTTAGCGTAGCTTCACTATCACAATATAGTGAAATTGGAGGCATTGGATTTGGCCATAGATCTATGTCTAACAACATATTTCTAATCCAATCAGCCTCTTTTCCTGCTTGAGCCAAAGCTATAAACTCTGACTCCATAGTAGAGTGAGAAATACAAGTCTGTTTCTTGCTTGCCCAAGAAACAGCACCACTTGCAAGAGTGAAAATCCACCCACTTGTAGATTTATTATCTCCCACACTATTAATCCAACTTGCATCAGAGTACCCTTCCAAAACACTAGGAAATTTATAGAAAAACAATCCCATGCCACTGGTTCTTTTTAGATATCCAAGTACCCTTCCAATAGCTTTCCAATTATCAATATTAGGACTGCTCGTATATCTACTAAGTTTAGAAACTGCAAAAGAAATATCTGGCCAAATACAACGCATAGCATACATAAGGCTACCAATAGCACTTGCGTATTCCAGCTGTGCAATAGCTCTACCCTCATTTTCTTTTAGTTTAACTCCATTCTCAAAAGGAGTATTCACATCCTTGAACTCAAGATAACTAAACTTAGTTAATATTTTTTCAATATAGTGAGATTGATTCAATACATAACCCCCACTATATTTTTTAACTTTGATGCCTAAAATAGTATCTACTTCACCTAAGTCTTTCATCTTAAAGACAGAGGATAAATACTTTTTAGTCTCATTTACTCCAACCATATTCGTACTGATGATCAACATATCATCTACGTACAAGCAGACTATCACCATATAATCAGAAGTGGTTTTGGAGTATATGCACCTATCTGCACTATTATATTTAAACCCAAAGTTTATAATAGCAACATCAAATCTCTCGTGCCACTGTTTTGGTGCCTGTTTTAGACCATAAAGGGACTTAACTAATTTGCATACTTTTGCCTCACTACTGGGAGCAATAAACCCTTTGGGTTGTTCCATATATACTTCCTCATTCAAATTGTCATTCAAAAATACAGTCTTTACATCCATTTGATGAACGTAAAGATCATACGATGAAGCTAAGGCAAAAAGAATTCAAATGGAAGTAACTCGTGCTATCGGTGCATAAGTATCAAAATAGTCAATACCTTCTACTTGTCTAAAACCTTTTGCTACTAATCTTGCTTTAAAAGCAGAAATAGTACCATTAGTGCTATACTTTGTCCTAAAAATCCATTTACAACTTATAGGTTTAGAACCCCTAGGTAAATCTGTCAATACCCAAGTATTATTTTCCAAGATTGAATCCATTTCATCATTTACAGCTTCCTTCCAAAAGGCAGCATTCCTAGAAGTCATAGCTTCTTTAAATGATTTAGGATCAGTCTCAAGACTATATACATAGGGTATTTCATTTACCACCTCATTATTTTGGTCCCCTTCCACTAAAAATAATAGTGACTGTGATGAAATGAAATCATCATCTAAATATTTATCTTTTCTAGCTTTAGTACTCCTTTTAGGTCCACTTGGTTGAATTGGAACACTAGGTTCTTCAACCTCAACATTAGACCTTATAGGACCTCTAGGCTCAACAAATTTTGGCATATCCACATTCTCAACATCTTTTGAGAATTTATTTTCAAAAAATTCCACATCCCTTGACTCAGTTATTACATTTGACTCTAAATCAAGAAGCCTGTATGCTTTACTATTTTCAGCATATCCAACAAATATACTTCTAATAGCTCTAGCTCCTAACTTAGTCCTTTTAGGATCAAGAACTCGAAAATAAGCTATACATCCCCACACTTTAAAATAATTTATGTTAGGTTTTCTGCCTTTCCATATTTCATAAGGACTAGTTTTAATTACAGTACTAGGAATCCTATTTAAAATATGACACGCAGTTAAAAGTGCTTCACCCCATAAATTATTTAGCAAACAAGCTTGATTTAACATACAATTAATCATATAATGAAACACACGATTTTTTCTTTCTGCTAAACCATTTTGTTGAGGTGTATATGATGCACTTGTTTGATGTATAATGTCATTTTCTTTACAAAATGCATCAAAAGCATTCAAACAATATTCCATGCCTCTATCAGAACGTAAAATTTTAATCTTCTTCTCAAGTTGATTTTCTACTTCTAATTTGTATTTTTTGAATGAGTTAAATGCCTCATCTTTTGTTCTCAACAAAAACACATAACAATATTTGCTAGCATCATCTATAAAAGTAATGATATATCGTTTTCCATCCCTTGTCAATATTCCATTTAACTCATAGATATCAGTATGTATTAAATCTAATAATTGTGATTCTTTATGTACATTTGGAAATGGTTTCCTCACAATTTTTGATTTAACACAAATTTCACATTTCTCAAGTTCAGTATTGCCAATATCAATCAATTTCATTGCAAGCATATTTTTTAAATTCTTTGAATTTATATGTCCTAAACGACTGTGCCATAAAGAAATTGCACAAGTGATATAAGTAGAAACAGAACTGTTCTTATTAATAGATAATTTGTACATTCCATTACAAGCATAACCCTTACCAACAAAAACACCATTCTTTGAAAGAATGACTTTGTCGGACTCAACAGAAATCTTAAAACCTTTCCTATCTAAAATATCAACAGAAATTAAATTCTTTCTAATTTCTGACACAAACAACACATTCAGCAAGGTTAACTTCTTCCCGGAGGTGAAATTAACTTCCACAGTTCCTTTTCCATCAACTTTAGCCACTGAACTATTTCCCATCTGAACTTCCTGTCCAATAATCTCTTCAAATGTTTTAAACATTTCTTGATTATTACAAATATGGACAGTAGCTCCGGAGTCCAACCACCAACCATTCGGCTCACTTGCCATGTTAACTTCAGAAATTATAGTCAGACCAAGACTAAGATCAGATACCATGGCAACAAGGTTCTCCTCAACCATGTTAGCGAAGCCACTTTTGCGTTGTTTGAATTCTCTGGCATAGTGTCCAGTTTCTCCATAAACATGACACTTACCCTTTCTCTTATTAGGATCAGATTTTTTATTTTTCTCTCCAGGATGCTTGAACTTATGATTATCTTTTTCAACACCAGGTCCTTTCCCTTTAAATGATCTTGCCTCCAAATAGTTTACACTAGACTATCCTTGAGTCAAATTCTTAGCATCACATTTTCGGGCCTCCTCCTCAATACCAAGATGCTTCTGAATTTGATCCAAGGAAAAATCCTCAGAATTGTGCATCAACTTTTTAGCAAAATCTTTCCAAGATGGAGGTAATTTTGCAATTATTGCTCTAACTTGAAAAATTTCAGGCAAAACAATTTTAAGAACCCTCAACTTATTAACAATAACCTGGAGCTCATGCACTTGCTCCAAGATAGGTTTATTATCAATCATCTTATAATCAAAATATTTAGATACTAAATATTTATTTGTACCTTCTTCCTCAGCCTTGTATTTGAATTCCAAAGCCTCCCATAACTCCCTTGGTGACTGAATATTGCTGTAGAAATCGTAGAGATGATCCGACAGCGTATTGAGGATATGTCCACGAGTAAGTTCCTCATCTTCAGTTCTTTTCCTTCTTTGCTCTTTCAGTGCTTCGATGGCAACATTATCTAGCTGTTGACCTTCTGCTGGTTTGGGATCTTCAAGAATAGGCTGAAGGTTAGGGTCCAAAACATATGCAATCTTCAAAACAGTAAGAAAAAATTTCAATTTATCTTGCCAACGACTGAAATTATTTCCATCAAAACGATCAAGCTTGACAAAATCCTGGTTCATGATTTTGAAAGACTCTGTATCCATTTCGATAAACACCTTAAGATTGAAAGAAGAAAATGAAATATAGAGTAAAAGAAACAAGAATTTAACACAGGTATTCCCTGTCCTTAAGGTGTTTATTCTCCCTTACCACTACTAGCAATTCACCTCCAAGATATATGTCAAGTCTTATATAATTTTTAGTGATAGAAATTCACTAAAAATCTCAATTTCATGCTGCTTTGTAAAAGTTGATTTGCAATAAGAAGATTGCAATAGCAAGACTGTTCAGTTTTTAAAACTGATAAAACTGAATTGTTAATTAAACATCAGTTTACAAATGATGTTTATAAAGTAAATAATGTATTAATCACAAATCAGTTTATTTTGTATCCATAATAATTAAAGGTTCAATGAATATGGTTCAAGATAAAAAGCTGGCTCTTGGCTCGGGCGAGGCTCCAAGCGACGATGCGCGCGTGCGAAGTGCAAAGTGCGCCTAAAGCGCCAATGCGACTTTATGACCTGAACCCGCACCACGACCCCCAGCCCACGGGGTCCCCGGTCTCGGGATGCTGGCGCGGGCGGGTGGTGCTTTGCACCACGTCATTGTGACCAACTCTAAGCCTTTCTTTTAGTACCACTAGTGAATTAAACTATTCCACATATACTTATAAAGTATTAAATAGTTTTTTTCCTACTCAATGTGGGACTTAAAGAAAATAGTTTTCTTAAACAACAATGAACCTTTTCATATTCTCCACTTTGGATACAATTAAAACACAATATATAATTCCTACTTGAATCATATATTACTCTCCTTGTAATAGACTACCAAATGCACTTTTAATTTAATACAAATTTAATCAATTAATGGGTCTAAATTAATCCCCAAATTGATCAAAACTCATGTATGAAAAGGTGCATTAACAAGCCTAACCTGACACATGGTTGTGATGACATTGTCTTTTTGAACATGTTATATTGTGTCCTCTTTTCGAACGATTTGTCAGGCTTAGGAATGTTAAATCAATAATGTGCTCTTCCAACACAAACCTTAAATAAAATAAAATGTGACTGAAGAGGTTAAATTTTGCAGTCCTATGCTTCTTGTTTAGCAATCTAACTTTCAGGTCTCAGCAATTTACCGTCAACTTCTGTGTAGCTCAAGCTTGCCCTCTTACAAGGCCTAATTGACATTCTATTTTTGCAGCTAAAACCATATGTATCACAATGCGCTTTAGAAGTTAAAACAACAGAGGCTGGTGTTGCGGCTAAATGATTTTGTTGAGTGAAAAGATATTTCTTGATTTTTTTTACATGTCCAACTAATATTATGTAAAGATTGTTCTCCCATGGTCATTCTCTCTTTCAGATTTATGGAACAAATTTGACTTTTGTTACAAGGCATGCTAAAGTCAATTATGTGATGGTTGTGGTTCTCTTGTGGTTGATATTGGCAGTTTTTAATTCACCCACACCCACACCCACACAAGTAAATCATTTGAATTTCATTCCAAAACCTGTAACAACCCGATATTTTCTATGTAAATAAATAAGAAATTTTGTGAATAAATTTTTTTTTTATTAAGGATGAGGATTTGTACAAGATTATGTGTATATGTATTTATGTGGTAAGTAAAAATATATTTATTACATAATTATTTACAAATGAATTTATTTTAAAATTATTGATTATTAAAAAGTATATAATTATAATAATTAATTTATGGTAGAAATATTTTAATAATTATTTTCCATGAAAATATATAATCATATATTATTTAAATAATATATGGAGTGATTTTTAGAATAAATATAATAATTATTTTATTATATGAATTTTAGTACATGTTATTAAGTTAATTATTTTATCTTAATTATTAAGGTTAAATAGGAAGAATAAATCAGATATGGTATCCAAACCCTAATTTTGGATTATTGCCAAGGTATGAGAATAATAATATAATATTAATTATATTTTGATTTTTCAGTGCTATGAATATGTACTGCATGTACGTATTGATGATAATTGGTCAATTATGGTGTTTAATTTCAAAACCCTAGTATTAATTGGTTAAACCCTAATTTTACTTAGGGAAACTCTAAATTGAAAATCAATTGTGAGCTTAAGACTGTGATATAACTGTGTTATATATTTTATGTTGTGTATTAAGTGATTAATTAGGTAAACCCTAATTAAAGTTTTGGAAATCCTAATAAATTTATTAAAAACCCTATTTTAAGTGTTAAACCCTAGTTGAAACTCAATTATGAGTTCGAGATTATTATGTAGCGATGTTATGTGATTTTATGCATAATTAGGTAAATCCTAATTAACATTTTGAAATATTAATTTCTAGAAACACTAATTTCTATAATTAGTAACCCTAATTAGAAATTATAAAACTTAATTACCAATTTGTAAACCCTAATTGTTATTTTAGCAAAGTTAATGATAATTATATGATTTAAACCCTAATGTTCCTGTATAAGGTAATTATAAAATTAATCATAATTAGAAAATTCTAATTTCAAAATTTTAGAAACTAAAAGTTATTAAACTTTTATTTTATTTTGAGCAAACCCTAAATTAGAAATCCTAGACTTTTGCTAAAATGGCTCAAACCCTAAACCTTAACCCAAACCCTAAGGGTTTGCATGATTACAAGTATGCCATTAAATTATCAAGCCCAAGTTCCAAAATGCCCTTATGTGTAATTTTTATTTATTTAGCTTACTTGTGTATCTTGCCAAGATTGGAGTTGTTCACCAACTCTAGATTACTCCACATGCTCAAAAATCTCAGTAGATCAGCCACACATTTCAGCCATACATGCACCATACACTTCTATTTATAGATTGGAAGAGAGAGAAATAACATTTGTTACTTACATTTTTCATAACACTCAAACTAAGCTCTCTCTCTCTAACCATCAAAATACACAAGTATATTAGTCCCAAATCAAAGCCCCGCGTTTACCATAAACAGATCAGCAACACAAAATCAGAAATTTTTCAAAGAAAGGTATGAACGAACCCTAGAATTTCTGTCCAACGATTCTGTGTTAGATGTTAATTTTTTTGTGTTAAACATGTTATATAAGGTGTCTAGGGATGATCTGGGTTGCTAGATGTTAGATCCATAACATCTAGAGGCTCGGATTTGAAGATTTGCAAAAACTGGGAAAATAAATTTTTGTTCTCTGACAGTGAATGTCAGTCCTTATATCTTGGTGATCTGTAGAGATTTACGTGTTTTGAAAGCTTTTAGTTGTAGTCGTGTATGTATTATTTAGTATAAAAGTTGAATCAAGGTCATAGCTTCAACAGATTAGAAGTTATTCGTGGTCAAAGGTCGTTGACCGACCATGACCAGACCGTTTCTAGGTAACCCAGAAATGGGTTTTCAAGGTCTGACAATATATTTAAGGATCTAGATCTGGCAGGTTGTTGGATTTTTGTTGTTGTTTTGTTATCTAAGTTATAGTATAGTAGTTATACTACATCGTGATGCTTTTAGATAGCTTATATCATGATCATACAGGAATTGGAGGATGGTCAAACTAGGCAGAAACTTCACGGATGAACTTTCTGGGTAACCCAGAAAGTTCATGAGCGTGGTTTCTGACAACGTTTGACCGGACAAGATCTTGGTATTGTGTTGTTGTTTTGTTGATTTTATGTAATGGATCTCTAGACTTACATGTGTTCTACAAGTTAGACCTCTTAAATCGCTAAAAACGCACCTAGATCACAAGTTGTGGGAGCCCAAAACGAGCCAGTCGAACTGTTCTTCATTTCTGGGTAGCCCAGAAAATGAAGAACAGCTCTAACAGCTTGTTCAACGCTTCAGATCTCGTTAGTTATGCATGGTTTGATGATGTTCTTTGTTGGATCGAGTAGTCTTGTATTTGTACTACATTATCTGATCAACAAAATACCCAGAAACACAACACACACTAGATTATGATTGGTCAAAGTAAGCAACTCGGAAACTGACTATGCATTTCTGGGTTTGGCCAAGAAATGAAGAACACCTATAGCGACGGTTCTGTCGCTATAGGTTGTCTTTAGCGACAGATAATATTCTATTTTCCGGAAATTAATAAAAAATAGAAAAAAATTAGTTTTAAATTATTAAAAATACAAAATAAATTATTAAAAATTATAAAAAATTCCGAAAATTAGTTTTTAATTATTTTTATTATATTTCATAAATATTTAATATTTTTAGAATATTAAAAGTATTTAATTTATTTAATTATAATATTAAATAAATTATTTAAAAATGATTTTAATATTAAAAAAATCATTAAAAATTATATTATGATATAAGAAAATATTTTAAGTTATTTTTAATGACTTTTAATATTTTTTGATAAATTTTATTAATAAATTAATATTAATGGTAATTAATTTATTTACTAAATGAATTAAATAAATTAATTAAAAATGATTTTATTATATTAAAAATCATATTAAATGAAAATAAAGTGTTTAAAAATATTTTAAGTTATAAAATATAACTTTTAATATTTAAAGGATAATTTCATTAATAATTAAATATTAATGATTATTAAGTTATTACTTATGATAATAAATGTATTTAATAATTATATTAAATAAATAGTTTATAAATGGTTTTATTACTTTAAAAATCATTTAAAAGGGATATAAATGAATTAAAAATATTTTAAGTTATGAATAATGACTTTTAATATTTTGATAAATGAAACATTAATACGTTAATATTAATGATAATTATTTAAAAATGATTTTAAATGTTTTAAAAATCATTTAAGGGTAATATTAATACTTTAAAAGTATTTTGAGTTATTATACATAACTTTAAAATTTTGGAAATGATTTCATTAATAGTTTAATACTAATTAAATATTAATGATAATAGAGTTGATTAGTATTTAAATCATTTAAATATGATTCCGGTGTTTGAAAATTTATGATAAATTATAATAAATGTTTTAAAATTTTATTGAGTCATTTAAAAATAAAATGACTGATACGTACTGATGTTAAGTTATAGAATAGAGTCTTAGACTCGATAATTACCCAATAAAGTTGTCGGTAGACCAACATGTTTCAGAAATTGATCCGGACTTAGATATTTTGATTGTATAAGTGATTATTTGTGATTCAATGGTTATTAAACATAGGTGCTAATGTGATTAGGTTATGTGTTGACTGCAATAAGCAGTGTTATGTGTTATAGTATGTTGTTCTAATCGAACGAACTATCTTATTAATGATAGGTCGTGAGATAAGCGATAGATCTTAATTACAAGTTGTAAGCAGCGCTTCAGGCAAGTATTTAACCTTTGCATTTTCTTTATGCAATGGATGTGAGTAAGAATGTTTCTAAACTATATTATTATTGTACAGATTATGAACTTTATATTATATAAGCTCATTAAATATCAACATGTTAGTATACGATAATTCGGATATATATATTCTGTTCGTTAATTTCTAGAAATGGTTAAACAAGTGTCCCCACTTGGATAATCATTGTATTTAATCACATGTTGATATACCTTTGTCAATTACCCGTATACAGATATATTGAATTATAGATTATTGTGAACAAGATAAAACTTTTGATTTAGAACCCAGACAGGTATGAACATCCCTACACGGGAAAATTTTTATGCGCTCCGGCGGACAAAGGATGAACGATAATATCGTTCTAGCAATGTAGTATTGATCAATGCAGGGCATAACGGGCTGATCACCCCCGTGCCCGTAAGTTATGACGGTTTACAGATGAATTTCTGTTTAACCTTTTCGAAAATGAAAACAATGTTCATGGCATGTCACCATAACCCCAGATATAGTCATTATGTAGTTTCAAAAATTTGAAAGAGAGTTGTTATGTTATTATTATCGGTTCAGAATACTTCACAACTATTGACTTGTTGTAGAAGAATAGTACAAAGAAAACATTTAAATCCTTTCAGCTATATATATATATATATAATTGCTATTGCTTGCTGGGCACTCAAATGCTCATCCTTGCTTAAATTTAAATGTTTTCAGCTAAGTGCGAACGACCAGAGAACTCTGCTAAGAACAAAGGAAAAGGGAAGGTTGCTGAATGAACGAATTACTATGTTATGTAATAGTTTAATGTTATTAAGACAATTATGATATATATTATCTATCATGGGTTGTAATGAATGTTTAAAGGTTTCGTACTTGGGAGTTAGACTCTGATAATTATGTAAATTAATTTGATCTTTTATATTATTGTTATTATTATTAGTATTATTCCGCTCATAGAAATGGTATCGTGAAGAACCGAGTTCGGGTTTCAAGTATCCGAGTTTGGGGTCCTCACAGGTTGGTATCAGAGCTATAAGGTTAGAAACCTTAGGAGGGCTAGACCTTAGGCTATAACCTTAGAACAGAGGGAAACGTTGAAAATATAAGTAACTCATATAGAGTTTAAAAAGAGATGAATTGACTAAATTCATCGTCAAACTAAATAAAAGATAACTTGTATAAAACTCTTATTTGTTGTGTGTATATACTATATGCTAAATTAGGATAATTTATGTGTGTAGATGTCAGGTGAAAAAGGATTCGATTACCCTCGGATCGTAAAGAAGGAGCCAATATCGAAGCCGATAGCTGAAATAGAGGCTCACGATGAAAACAACTCAGACGATGTGGTTATCGTAGAAAATATAGTACAAGATCCGGAGATGGTGGAGTTGTCAGATAGTGATTCGGACACTAAAGTTGAAGCTGATCAAGTATCAACAGAAGTGCAAGATCTGAAGAACAAGGTGTCTTCTTTGGAAAGGCTGTGGGAGATAGAAAGGCTGTTGAATAGTCAGTTGCGTCAAGCGTTAATAGAAATATTGGAAGGACAAGATAAGCTTAAAATCCAAATTGGTCAGATGGGAGCCACAAGCAACACATCGTGTGCAGCTCCGGATAAGAAGGGGAAAAGAAAGATAGAAGACCATGACTTTGGAAAATCCAATAAGAAGAAATGGAAAAGAATATGTTATCTTTGCGGTTATGAAGGACATACCACTCCGTACTGTCCTGACTACAAAAAAGGAGCATGTTATGTCTGTGGTATAGAAGGTCATCAGGCGAGAGAATGTCCAAGGAAAAGGTGTAATAAATAGGTAGTATAGGTTCTGTTGTGTAGGAGTGTTTAATATAATACATATGATAAGTATGTTTGTGTAATGTAATGTTTCCAACTTTTATATTAAGTCAAGACTGTAAATCCCGACTTTTGTGGTCATAAAGGGATAGCTGAAGTTCAAAGCATTTTGTGCTATGTAAAATATTCGTTAAATGAATATGAATCTATGTTTGAGAAATGATGAAATAAGTTTAAAATATTAAACTTATGCGATAAGGTTTAGAATGTAAGTTAAATTATGATTTTATTTAATCAGATAATGCCGCCAAGACGTCGAACTCGCAATCAAAGGGCAGAGGAATCTGTCAACAACGTTGAGGGACAACAATAACCAGATCCGATGCAGCAATTTGCGAACATGTTAGCTCAGGCTATGCAACAAGGAATACCAATCGCTGGAAACCAGCCGGGCAATCGCTTAGCGAACTTCAAAGACTTTAAGGCTGTAGGACCACCAGAATTCAAAGGTACAACTGACCCTGTAGAAGCTCAAACTTGGGTTAAGGAAATTAAAAAAACGTTTACGGTAGCTAGGGTAGATGAGGGGCAAAAAACTGCTTTTGCCACTTATATGATGAAGGGGAAGCAAATTTTTGGTGGGAAGCGAATCAGGCTAGGGCAGGTGAAGGTGTAGTCACATGGGATAGATTTAAAACTTTATTTTTCGAAAATTATTTTTCACCAAGTATGCAGGCAAGGATGGAGGTTAAATTTTTAGAGTTGAAGCAGGAGAATATGACGGTGTCTGAATACGCCGCCAAATTTAATGAGTTAGCTAGGTTTGCTCCGCATCAAGTTGATACGGAGGCTAGGAAAGCTAGAAGGTTTGAGCTGGGATTGAAACCCTGGCTCTATAACAAAGTGGCGGTGTTGCAAATTCCTACATTTGCAGCACTCATGGAGAAAGCGATCATAGCTGAGGAGGGAAGTGAGGCCATGAGCCTTTACAATAAGGAGAGGAAGAATAAGGGTAGGATAGAAGGGGCTAGGAAGGTTGAAATTAATAGTGGGAGCAGGAGTGGTGATAGTAAGAGGAAGGTGAGCAGTTTTACAAGTGTACAAGTGAAACAAGAAGGTGTTAAGAAACAGATAGTGCCATGTAAGACATGTGGGAAGAATCACTCGGGGGAGTGTTTGCAAGGAAAATTTATTTGCTATAAGTGCGGGCAGGAGGGCCATATTTCTCCCAACTGCCCCAATCCTAGGATGAATAGTGGATGTTTTATATGCGGATCGACAGAGCACAAGGTGAAAGATTGTCCAAAAAGGAGGGTGGAGACAGGAAGTGTGAATATGGGCACTGGCAGTGGAACGTTAGCAATCACGGGACCGACTTTGTCAAGCAAGCCAACAAAATCTACAGCAAGGGTCTACAACATGACAGTTCAGGATACGACAGCAGCTGGCACTGGAACTCCAGGTATTATTCGTATGCCTTTTTATTTTCTTATGCATGATCTTCCTATATATAGTAAAATTATTTTATAAAGAAATTTTGAGGAGGAATTTGAGTTCTGTTAGAAACCAATTTTTCTGTGTAATCAGAAAGACAAGCTTCATGTGAATAGTTAAAAAAAAATAGTTCGATCAAAGTTGATCGAGATTTACTTACAATGATTGTGTACGCTATGTGACCGTGTATGTATAGGTTTTAAAACGGTGATTCCGGGGACGGAATCTTTATAAGGGAGGGTGAATGTAACAACCCGATATTTTCTATGTAAATAAATAAGAAATTTTGTGAATAAATTTTTTTTTATTAAGGATGAGGATTTGTACAAGATTATGTGTATATGTATTTATGTGGTAAGTAAAAATATATTTATTACATAATTATTTACAAATGAATTTATTTTAAAATTATTGATTATTAAAAAGTATATAATTATAATAATTAATTTATGGTAGAAATATTTTAATAATTATTTTCCATGAAAATATATAATCATATATTATTTAAATAATATATGGAGTGATTTTTAGAATAAATATAATAATTATTTTATTATATGAATTTTAGTACAGGTTATTAAGTTAATTATTTTATCTTAATTATTAAGGTTAAATAGGAAGAATAAATCAGATATGGTATCCAAACCCTAATTTTGGATTATTGCCAAGGTATGAGAATAATAATATAATATTAATTATATTTTGATTTTTCAGTGCTATGAATATGTACTACATGTACGTATTGATGATAATTGGTCAATTATGGTGTTTAATTTCAAAACCCTAGTATTAATTGGTTAAACCCTAATTTTACTTAGGGAAACTCTAAATTGAAAATCAATTGTGAGCTTAAGACTGTGATATAACTGTGTTATATATTTTATGTTGTGTATTAAGTGATTAATTAGGTAAACCCTAATTAAAGTTTTAGAAACCCTAATAAATTTATTAAAAACCCTATTTTAAGTGTTAAACCCTAGTTGAAACTCAATTATGAGTTCGAGATTATTATGTAGCGATGTTATGTGATTTTATGCATAATTAGGTAAATCCTAATTAACATTTTGAAATATTAATTCTAGAAACACTAATTTCTATAATTAGTAACCCTAATTAGAAATTATAAAACTTAATTACCAATTTGTAAACCCTAATTGTTATTTTAGCAAAGTTAATGATAATTATATGATTTAAATCCTAATGTTCCTGTATAAGGTAATTATAAAATTAATCATAATTAGAAAATTCTAATTTCAAAATTTTAGAAACTAAAAGTTATTAAACTTTTATTTTATTTTGAGCAAACCCTAAATTAGAAATCCTAGACTTTTGCTAAAATGGTTCAAACCCTAAACCTTAACCCAAACCCTAAGGGTTTGCATGATTACAAGTATGCCATTAAATTATCAAGCCCAAGTTCCAAAATGCCCTTATGTGTAATTTTTATTTATTTAGCTTACTTGTGTATCTTGCCAAGATTGGACTTGTTCACCAACTCTAGATTACTCCACATGCTCAAAAATCTCAGTAGATCAGCCACACATTTCAGCCATACATGCACCATACACTTCTATTTATAGATTAGAAGAGAGAGAAATAACATTTGTTACTTACATTTTTCATAACACTCAAACTAAGCTCTTTCTCTCTAACCATCAAAATACACAAGTATATTAGTCCCAAATCAAAGCCCCGCGTTTACCATAAACAGATCAGCAACACAAAATCAGAAATTTTTCAAAGAAAGGTATGAACGAACCCTAGAATTTCTGTCCAACGATTCTGTGTTAGATGTTAATTTTTTTGTGTTAAACATGTTATATAAGGTGTCTAGGGATGATCTGGGTTGCTAGATGTTAGATCCATAACATCTAGAGGCTCGGATTTGAAGATTTGCAAAAACTGGGAAAATAAATTTTTGTTCTCTGACAGTGAATGTCAGTCCTTATATCTTGGTGATCTGTAGAGATTTACGTGTTTTGAAAGCTTTTAGTTGTAGTCGTGTATGTGTTCTTTAGTATGAAAGTTGAATCAAGGTCATAGCTTCAACAGATTAGAAGTTATTCGTGGTCAAAGGTCGTTGACCGACCATGACCAGACCGTTTCTGGGTAACCCAGAAATGGGTTTTCAAGGTCTGACAATATATTTAAGGATCTAGATCTGGCAGGTTGTTGGATTTTTGTTGTTGTTTTGTTATCTAAGTTATAGTATAGTAGTTATACTACATCGTGATGCTTTTAGATAGCTTATATCATGATCATACAGGAATTGGAGGATGGTCAAACTAGGCTGAAACTTCACGGATGAACTTTCTGGGTAACCCAGAAAGTTCATGAGCGTGGTTTCTGACAACGTTTGACCGGACAAGATCTTGGTATTGTGTTGTTGTTTTGTTGATTTTATGTAATGGATCTCTAGACTTACATGTGTTCTACAAGTTAGACCTCTTAAATCGCTAAAAACGCACCTAGATCACAAGTTGTGGGAGCCCAAAACGAGCCAGTCGAACTGTTCTTCATTTCTGGGTAGCCCAGAAAATGAAGAACAGCTCTAACAGCTTGTTCAACGCTTCAGATCTCGTTAGTTATGCATGGTTTGATGATGTTCTTTGTTGGATCGAGTAGTCTTGTATTTGTACTACATTATCTGATCAACAAAATACCCAAAAACACAACACACACTAGATTATGATTGGTCAAAGTAAGCAACTCGGAAACTGACTATGCATTTCTGGGTTTGGCCAAGAACATGAAGAACACCTATAGCGACGGTTCTGTCGCTATAGGTTGTCTTTAGCGACAGATAATATTCTATTTTCTGGAAATTAATAAAAAATAGAAAAAAATTAGTTTTAAATTATTAAAAATACAAAATAAATTATTAAAAATTATAAAAAATTCCAAAAATTAGTTTTTAATTATTTTTATTATATTTCATAAATATTTAATATTTTCAGAATATTAAAAGTATTTAATTTATTTAATTATAATATTAAATAAATTATTTAAAAATGAATTTAATATTAGAAAAATCATTAAAAATTATATTATGATATAAGAAAATATTTTAAGTTATTTTTAATGACTTTTAATATTTTTTGATAAATTTTATTAATAAATTAATATTAATGGTAATTAATTTATTTACTAAATGAATTAAATAAATTAATTAAAAATGATTTTATTATATTAAAAATCATATTAAATGAAAATAAAGTGTTTAAAAATATTTTAAGTTATAAAATATAACTTTTAATATTTAAAGGATAATTTCATTAATAATTAAATATTAATGATTATTAAGTTATTACTTATGATAATAAATGTATTTAATAATTATATTAAATAAATAGTTTATAAATGGTTTTATTACTTTAAAAATCATTTAAAAGGGATATAAATGAATTAAAAATATTTTAAGTTATGAATAATGACTTTTAATATTTTGATAAATGAAACATTAATACGTTAATATTAATGATAATTATTTAAAAATGATTTTAAATGTTTTAAAAATTATTTAAGGGTAATATTAATACTTTAAAAGTATTTTGAGTTATTATACACAACTTTAAAATTTTGGAAATGATTTCATTAATAGTTTAATACTAATTAAATATTAATGATAATAGAGTTGATTAGTATTTAAATCATTTAAATATGATTCCGGTGTTTGAAAATTTATGATAAATTATAATAAATGTTTTAAAATTTTATTGAGTCATTTAAAAATAAAATGAGTGATACGTACTGATGTTAAGTTATAGAATAGAGTCTTAGACTCGATAATTACCCAATAAAGTTGTCGGTAGACCGACATGTTTCAGAAATTGATCCGGACTTAGATATTTTGATTGTATAAGTGATTATTTGTGATTCAATGGTTATTAAACATAGGTGCTAATGTGATTAGGTTATGTGTTGACTGCAATAAGCAGTGTTATGTGTTATAGTATGTTGTTCTAATCGAACGAACTATCTTATTAATGATAGGTCGTGAGATAAGCGATAGATCTTAATTACAAGTTGTAAGCAGCGCTTCAGGCAAGTATTTAACCTTTGCATTTTCTTTATGCAATAGATGTGAGTAAGAATGTTTCTAAACTATATTATTATTGTACAGATTATGAACTTTATATTATATAAGCTCATTGAATATCAACATGTTAGTATACGATAATTCGGATATATATTTCTGTTCGTTAATTTCTAGAAATGGTTAAACAAGTGTCCCCACTTGGATAATCATTGTATTTAATCATATGTTGATATACCTTTGTCAATTACCCGTATACAGATATATTGAATTATATATTATTGTGAACAAGATAAAACTTTTGATTTAGAACCCAGACAGGTATGAACATCAATACACGGAAAAAATTTTATGCGCTCCGGCGGACAAAGGATGAACGATAATATCGTTCTAGCAATGTAGTATTGATCAATGCAGGGCATAACGGGCTGATCACGCCCGTGCCCGTAAGTTATGACGATTTACAGATGAATTTCTGTTTAACCTTTTCGAAAATGAAAACAATGTTCATGGCATGTCACCATAACCCCAGATATAGTCATTATGTAGTTTCAAAAATTTGAAAGAGAGTTGTTATGTTATTATTATCGTTTCAGAATACTTCACAACTATTGACTTGTTGTAGAAGAATAGTACAAAGAAAACATTTAAATCCTTTCAGCTATATATATATATATATATATATATATATATATAATTGTTATTGCTTGCTGGGCACTCAAATGCTCATCCTGCTTAAATTTAAATGTTTTCAGCTAAGTGCGAACGACCAGAGAACTCTGCTAAGAACAAAGGAAAAGGGAAGGTTGCTGAATGAACGAATTACTATGTTATGTAATAGTTTAATGTTATTAAGGCAATTATGATATATATTATCTATCATGGGTTGTAATGAATATTTAAAGGTTTCGTACTTGGGAGTTAGACTCTAATAATTATGTAAATTAATTTGATCTTTTATATTATTGTTATTATTATTAGTATTATTTCGCTCATAAAAATGGTATCGTGAAGAACCGAGTTCGGGTTTCAAGTATCCGAGTTTGGGGTCCTCACAAAACCTTTAACATCACGATTAGGTGGCAGCACCACCACCGGAAATTAACTTACCTCCAAATCATCATGAGGCAGCATTGGAACCAACCACAAATTGTGGAACGAACACCACCTCCTCCAACTCTTGAATCATTTACCAAGAGCTTATTTGTTAATTGGCTCGAGTCTTAAAAAAAGAAATTCTCAAATAATAGTCTTAAAATTTAATGAAATTAAGGGCATTTGATAAGTTTTAAGTTTTATTAGTGAAAGTATATGGGTGAAGTTTGAAACATACTAAACTAAAACTGATGGGTTTAATGGCTACACATTTTTTTTTCACTTTTGGTTTTGCTCTGAAGAAAGAGGTTAGGCTTTGTTTTTCAAAAGAAAAAGAGTTTGGACTTTTTGTAAAAAAAAAAACAAGTGTTTATGATTTGTTTTAAAAAGGGTAAAATGCATATGTTGCTCCTGAACTTTAGGTGTTTTTGGGTATTGAGTTTTTTTTTTTGTCAACACAAAATGAGCCCCTTTCTGTTCAAAAATTTGGATATTGATCCCTTAAGCGCCACATTTGCGTTGACCTACCTATGTGGAACCGCTGATGTCAACTTTAATCAAATTAATTCCTAAAAAGATGTCACTACCCACTTGAGGTTTTGGCCAAGAGACCACTCGAGCATTATAAGTTTAGCTACTAAATTATCCAAAGAATATTGCTATATACTAAATCAATTCATAACAACTAAATAAAACAAAAGAGATAACGAACAAAGGGGAGGGGAATAATAATAATAATAATAATAATAATAATAATAATAATAATAATAATAATAATACTAATATCAACAACAACAACAACAACAACAACAATAATAATAATAATAATAATAATGCATATATCAGGCTCATCATTTTTATCATTATTAGATACAATTGATCAACTCCAGGAAAATACAGTTGTTCTGTTCATCTCTCTCAAACAGTTATAGAAACAGAACTTACCATTAACCAAATACAATAATATAAACAAACAGATAAATTAATCTCTCTCTCCCCATATATCCTCAAACAGATATAGAAGTAGAACTTACCCCAAAAAAACCCTCTCTCTCCATCTCCATCTCGATCTAGGAGAATTCAAATCCTTAGGCCTAATTGCCGAAGCTTTGGATGGAATGCCCACCGAAAAATGTGGCCGACAATTACAATTACTTCCTTTTCGATCCAGAAATGACCAGACAAATAGATGAAGCGGATGATTCGAAACTTCATATACTTCTAGCCACCGAAGTGACCACGAGTTTTTTATCAGAGGAAATTGGTAATTTCTTTACCAAATGTACATCTGACCAGAAAATAGATCTAAATTTCTATTTGTATAAGATTTTAAATTGGAGATTTTTGTAAGATTATATAAAGACGATGAGTTTATAAGGAGGTGTTATATTGCTTATTATCTATTAGGGCTGAGCAAGTAACCAAATTAGAACCAAAATCGCACCAAAAATTGCACGAACCGCACTAACGGTTCCTATAAAGAATTATTTGAACAATTCACCCTTCATTTGAATAATTATTTGTAGCTTCCTATAAAGAATATAAGATTTTTATGAAACATTACTATGACACTCACCGAATGCATTGCACACTATGAACTGTGTTGGAAACGTGTGACTTCCCGATCCCCTATTGTTGTAATTCTTTTTCCCCTGATTATTGTCCGACCGTTGATAAGTCTACTTGTCTCGGTCCTTAGACTTTTCATAAGACTGTGAGTGTGGCTTAAAGTTTCTCATAGCTTCCTCTATGGCGATGAACCCTTTAGCCTGATGAAAAGCTTCAGATAGGTCACTAGGATGATTGATAACTAGGTCTATCATCAACTTCTTTGACTTTTCTATGTCAAGACCCATTGTGAAGAATCCTAGGGCCCGAGGTGAATTTAATTCTACCATCGACCCCACCGCTTCTTGGAACCTCTTGACATATTGACCGAGGCTTTCATCCGAACATTATCACACCTGTATGAGTAAAGCAGTGATCTTTCGTCTTCTTTTATTACTCCCAAATCGGAGCATGTATCTTTTCCTGAAGATCGTTCCATGAACTAATCGATCTCGATGCCAAGGTTCTCATCCATTCTCGGGCACTCTTTTTCAAAGTTGTAGCAAACATGCGACACTTGGCTGCATCCGAATGCCCGTAATACGTCATGAGTCTATCATACCCATCGGAGTGGTCATAGGGATCCCCCAATCCATCAAAAGTCTCCATTGGGCGCATCTTTTTCTTCAGGTCAGCTGTGACCTAGTTGATTTCGAGCGAGAATGGTGAATTGGGGCAGCTCAATGGTGTTCCCATCTGATTTTATGCTGCTAACAGCTTTTCCAACTCTGCAACTCTTCTGGTTAGGGGGTAAAATTCCTTTTTGTGAGGGGACGACATTGACCAGTCCCTCTCATATTCAGGAGACGCGACCCTCCTCCTCTATCCCGATCTGTCCTGGTACTCACATTTTCTGTCTTGGGAACGACTCCTTCGTATGTTTCCTCCTTTCTGAGAGTGACTCCTAGGCCTGCTCCTGTTTCTACCCGATATTTCCGGACGAGGTGTCCTGGAACGACTCCGATGTCTAGGCTTCTTTGATGAAGCCTCTTACTCTCCGACCATTTTGGCCATATGTTCTTCCAATTCTTCTTTCTGAAGGCTTAGGGCCTCCATGACATCTTTATTTTGCTGCATCCTTTTCATCAAGATGAACTGACACTGATCCTGGTTGTGCTCTACACGATCCTTTCTTAGCCATTCATGCGCTCAGGACTGATTGTCCTCGGTGCGACTGAGGGGATTTGGAGTATATTGACTAGCCGATAACAGTCGTCGACGTGCTGACGGTGCATGCTCAGAACCACCTTCCTGGTTTTTCAAACCCAGCCTATCTTTAACTGACCCTCTCACCTGGGTCATTTAATGAGTCTTTGTTTTTTCCTGGTTTGAAGATTCACTATCTCTGCTCGCCATGATTTTCAGCCAGAAAAACTTGGAGTGATTATAAAAGCACTAAAACCCCCTCCTTCTAGCACCAATGTTAACACCAATTTTCGTCTGCCCGTCCAATCACTAAATTCACGCGCTTGAACCTGCACAGTAACGAAATCACATAAGAAACTTGACGGCTTATGCCACCGGGTGATAGCTCCGATGTGAGAATGAGTATGGGTGTTCATCGGTAAAAAATCGGACCGGACCAGCCTAAATCGAACAGTACCGAATACCAAAAGTATCCAATTTTATGTACCGATACCGGTACCGAATAAACTGGTATCCCGAACCGTTTACCCGATTCGTTACCGGTTCGGTACTGATTTATATATGTTTTTTACTGGTTATATGTAAGAAATAAATTAACCTATTCATGTACCTGTTCATGTATAAACACCCTCAATTGACCATTTCATGATTCATGTACCTGTTCATGTATAAACATCCTCAATTCTGTTCATGTACCTAGTCAGTGAATAATTAACCCATTCATGACACCCAAAAATCTCGTCACACAATTAAGCAAACCAAAACAAACATTTGCAAGGCAGTGAGCTGTGAGCCTATTAACCATAAGATTAAACATAAAGTGGTCATGCTGTAACTTGGAAGACAGTGACCAATGAGCCTGTTAAGTCTTAACCATTGTATCAATACAGCTAGATGATAAAACAGCTTCTCCAAAATAGGACATAACATCAATACAACTAGATGATAAAACAGCTTCTCCAAAATAGGACATAACATCAATATTGTAAAAAATAATACTTCTCCAAAATAGGACATAATAGCAAAACAAAACAATAAAACATCAATATTGTAGTAGTAATAAAACAGCCAGTACTCAGCAGCAGCGTGCCAGTGTCATTATGTTAGCAACAAAATAGTTCAGTGCCACCATTTAGATGTCAAAGGAAGCATGATCCACCATTACTGAAAAGTAAAAATAAGATATGATGACTGACCGTTAGACAAACATTTTATAAAGAGTTTGTCAATTTAAAAACCCTCAAAACCTTTATGAACCATTTGAACCCCTCGCAAAAAGGCCAAACTATGTAACATTTTTATAGAGGCCAAACTATGTAACACTTTTGTTGTGAAACTTCTTAGTAAGTGAATATAGAAAGTCAAACATAAATGACTGGAATTTTATATAAAGTAATAGAGCTTTGGCTCTCGTTCAAATATTTTATTTTCTTTGGATCACTAGCCTAAATTTTAAGTTTTTCCATTTATTTTTACACTTGTTTTTGGTTTTTGCCTTGGTAAGTATATTTGTAGGTTTGTAGGAAGTAGAATCAGTGCAAATCTCAATCATCTTGAATTTTGTTCGAAGAAGTTAGGATTCAGTTAAGTCTCCCTTGCCATGTAATTCCAATATAACATATATAATACATTTCTTTTTCTTCCTCCCATATTCCACAATTTGTATATTGATACTTGAAGAATTTGAAATGAAAAGAAGAACCTTTTACTGTACTACTTTTTACCCATTTAAAACGAATGTTAAATGCATGCATCTAATTGAAGTCCCTGGAAATTGTGTAATAATATTAATTCAGAGGTTCTCATTGATTATTCCATTTGGTTACCAATTTCATATTTTTTTTACATGTAGTGAAGTAGTTTCCCTTGACAGTTGACACAGTTTTTCTTCATGATAATCAACTTTCTCAAGACGTGTTAAGGCTATTATGCTATATTGATATCATGCTATGTACTAAAACCCCCAATAGTTGGGTTAAGAAAATTTATATATTACACCACTAGAGGAAGATGAAACTAAAACTCTACCAAGTGGCCAAGATTATTTCCATCAGTTATGTAAGACCCCAACTTTTATAAATAAAGATGAATTTTCTATAAATATCATTTTTGAATATTATGGAGTTAATTTGATATAATGTTATAGTTGTGGGTAATAGTTATAAATTTTGCAAAGTACGCAAGTTGTTATATAATATTCGATTGGTCGGAGAATATTCGTTTTAACAGGGAATATTCGTACAACGGCACAATCATTGGTGGACCCCACAACGGAATTATTGTCGGATTGAGAAAACGACAAAAAATATTTTATTAAAAATAACGGCGGAAGTTTTACCATTGATACTGTTGAACTACTCGGTAGTAAAAGTACAGTAATGCGTGTGGTTGCATAATAGCACACGGTATTGATTATTAATACTTATGTGAGAAGTCACTCAGTTTGATTCAATTATTGTCAGTTAATAATATGAATTATTTAGCGATAATGACGTTTTGTTTTATTCGTATTATTAACGTAATAAAACAGAAACAACTTTTTATATAAAACAAAATACTTTATTAAAGTTATTCTATAAATAGAATATATTATATTTTATTTAAAAGATTTTTCTTTAAATATGGACCGTCAGATTAAAGTAATCAATCTGGACCGTTCATGGATTAGTTACTATGCATTCTATTTTTCTATAAATAGCAGCTCATTCCTTCATTATTTCTTACGAATTCACTGAACTCTAGAGAGAGAAACTATAGAGAGAAACTATAGAGAGAGAGAAGAAGAATATTCTACTACTTAACTACTTCCTTATTTCAGCTCTTCTTTAAAACGGTAAGGGGTGTTATTCATTCTTATTCATGAAGAGAACTATTGTTATTCCATTTCTTATTATTCTGTTGGAATAACCTGTATACGCGGTCTACCCTATACTTGGTGACATTCTTCTATTATTCTGTTGGAACATCCTGTCTGTGTGTTTTACACCGGACCTGGTTCCGTTTTTATTATTATTCTGTTGGAATATCCTGTCTGTGTGTTTTACACTAGACCTGGTTCCGTTTTTATTATTATTCTGTTGGAACATCCTGTCTGTGTGTTTTACACCGGACCTGATTCCGTTTTTATTATTATTCTGTTGGAACATCCTGTCTGTGTGTTTTACACCGGACCTGGTTCCGTTTTTATTATTATTCTGTTGGAACATCCTGTCTGTGTGTTTTACACCGGACCTGGTTTCATTAATTATTATTCTGTCAGAATATCCTGTCTGTGCGTTTACGCCGGACCTGGTTCCATTATTTATTATTCTGTCGGAATATCCTGTCTGTGCATTTACGCCGGACCTGGTTCCATTATTTATTATTCTGTTGGAATAACCTGTCTGTGCGGTCTATCGCAAGCCGGGTGATTTCTTTTGTTATTCCATTCTTTATTATACTCAGTTGGTTAAGTTTTGACTTCTATACTCCATGAAATTTGTGGAATATCCTTGATAATTGCGGTTCATCCAGTATCTTTTCATGAAAATATTCTTCTAAGCATTCTTGAATTTTACTCCACAAAGCAGTATCATGTTGACAATTTGGACGTTGTTAATTCTTGAACTTGTTTTATTGAATTCTTATATCATTGTCATCATCCTCATGTTTATAAAATGTTGAAAGTCATCTGTGGCCTGTAGTGCATACATGGACTTGGTATGATTATGACCAGGGATTATTCGGTATAATCATGACCGTAATGTTACAAATGATGTGGTAAAAGTTCCCATTGGGCCGTAGTGCATTGATGGACAGTTGTTGGCATGATCATGACCATTAATGAATACACGAATATCCTTGGCCATAGTGCAGGGGTGATTCGATGATGTGAATTATTTTATTAAGCTGAGTCTCAGCGATAATAGTGTTGAAAAACCTTTTAAATCATAGAAGATAGTAGATTTTATTTTTTACTTGACTCTTTTAATGGATTGCTTGTTCCGCTGCAGTTAAACTTGATGTTCGTTATATTTTATCAGTTTAACACTGTTGAAGGCTAATGATAATTTATTTTACATTACCTTAGTCATAATATTTCTTACTGGGCTAGTTGAGCTCGCCCTTTCTTTCACTGTTCTCTTCAGGAAATGAGAACGTAGCTGGGGCAAGTCGGGGAACGGAGTGATGGTCCGAATGATAGTATTAGTTAGTAGTCCTCACTATTCTATGTAATAGTGTATTAATAAATGTAATGAGGACTCCTTTTGAGTATGAATACTCTCTAGAAGATAATATTTGTATTCAAACTCACAGTTTATGTTTTGTCGTATTGTACACGACAGTTGTATTAGTAAGTTGTATTTGTATTCTATACTATGTATCTGACGACCCAAGATGGGTGATGTACACCTAATTTTGGGGGCGTCACAGTTGGTATCAGAGCTTAGGGATATGATCCCTGGCTAAGATGTGAGAATAGAACTAGGAGGGGAGAGACGGGGAATTCATTCGCTAGTATGACCTACCTAAGTTTATTTGCATGGTATT
This sequence comes from Panax notoginseng, assembly GCA_016801055.1. NCBI lineage: Eukaryota > Viridiplantae > Streptophyta > Magnoliopsida > Apiales > Araliaceae > Panax > Panax notoginseng. The sequence goes on from CM029017.1 coordinate 147,072,246, forward strand.
TAATTGGTCGGTCATAATATAAGGATAATATATGACATATCAATTAACTTTTATTTTGTGGCAGTATCTGAAAATGGCATCTGAGAATGTTGAGAATAACAATGGAGCACAGGTGACTGCTGATTCACCACATATCAATAATCAGGATAATGTGCATCAGGAAGGTGACAATCCTCATGCAAACAACAACACTGACCAGATGATGAATGATGGAATGTTCAGAAACTTTATGCAGTTCATGCAACAGCAGGCGAGAGCAGCTCCTGTCCAAAATATAGGTGGAAACACTGAAAACTCTCGGACGGTCACCGCTAAATAGTTCAAGGAGCTGGGACCACCAGAGTTTAAGGGAGAGCCAAAACCACTTATAGCGGAAACATGGATAAAGCAGATTACCAAGATATTTGATGTCTTGGGATGCTCCGAGGAGCAAAAGGTTCCCTTTGCCGCCTTTATGTTGCGAGGAGAGGCAGATTACTGGTGGGAATCGATTAAGCGTACTCAACCTGTAGCACTGAAGATGTCTTGGGAGAAGTTCCAAGAGCTGTTCAATGACAAATACTTTTCCGAAAGTGTTCGTCACATGAAGGAGGTGGAGTTCATCAAATTGGAGCAGAATAATATGACCGTGTCGCAGTATGAGGCTAAATTTGCTGAGTTGTCCCGGTTTGCGTCCCACTTGGTGGATAATGAAGAGCGAATGACGCGAATGTTTTTGCGAGGTTTGAAACCTGAGATACGTCAACATCTTATTTCTCATAAACTGTGTTTGTATTCAGATGTTGTGAATAGGGCTCAGTTAGTGGAGCGCAATAATGAGTCAACGCAACCAAAAGAGAGCAGTCGGCAAAATGATAATACCTGTGAGAGCAGTCATCGAAGCAGTGACAACAAGCGTGGAGGGAATCAACAGGCCAGAAATGGTAACCACTTCGGTGGTAATCAGGGCGAAAACAATAAGAATGGTCATTTCAAGAAGAGGAGATTCAACAATGATGGAAAGACGTCAGCACCAGCACCCGTTGTTAAGGAAGCAGAACGACCACCTATCATATGTTTCAAATGCGGAGGGGAGGGGCACATCAGTCCAAACTGCGCGATGCCGTCTAAAGCATGTTATAATTGTGGAAGAGAAGGTCATTTAGCTCGATTTTGTCGTTTACCAAAAACAAGTTCAGCCAAGATGGAGACACCAAAGGCCGTCCCAGAAAAGTCAAAACCGGCAGTGCAAGGGAGAGCGTTTGTTGTGACCTCCCAGAAAGCAAGGAACCCGAATGAGGTCATCACGGGTAAGCTTATTATAAACTCTAACGAAGTCTATACTTTATTTGATACCGGTTCTATCCATTCTTTTATTTATCCTACTTGCGCTCATCGATTAAATTTGACTCCGGAGAAATTAGACTTTGATTTATCTGTTAAAACTCCATTGGGAGAAACCTTCATTACATCCACGGTTTATAAGTCTTTTTTGGTTCAAGTTGGTATCCACACATTACCTGTCGATCTGATTTCATTAAAAATACTTGCATTTGACGTGATTCTAGGGATTGATTGGTTAACTACTCATCATGCAAAAATTGATTATTTCCGTAAGGTTGTTAGCTTTCATATTCCTAATCGACCTATTATGCGAATTCAAGCAACCAAACCATTAAAATCAATCGCTGTCATCTCAAGCCATAAAGCTATTCGTTTATTGAAAAACGGATGTCAAGCTTTCTTAGCTCATGTCACGGATCTAAACAAAAATACGTCAGTTTTGAATGATATTTCTATTGTTAATAAATTCCATGACGTATTCCCTGAAGAACTTCCTGGCCTACCCCAGAGCGTGAAATTAAATTGTGTATCGACCTTGAACCCGATACAAAACCCATTTCCAAAGCCCCATATCGAATGGCTCCTATTGAACTTCAGGAGTTAAAGATCCAACTGCAGGAATTGTTAGACATTGGCTTTATTCGTCCTAGTACTTCTCCTTGGGGTGCTCCTGTGCTATTCGTGAAGAAGAAAGATAGAAGTATGCGACTTTGTATTGATTATCGGGAGTTGAATCATGTCACCATCAAAAACAGGTACCCATTGCCACGTATTGATGACCTGTTTGACCAGTTGCAAGGAGCACAATTCTTTTCAAAGATCGATCTTCGTTCTGGATATCATCAGCTGAAGGTTAGAACTGAGGATATTCCAAAGACGGCTTTCAGAACTCGGTACGGGCATTATGAATTCCTAGTCATGTCCTTTGGATTGACTAATGCTCCTGCTGCCTTCATGGATATGATGAACCGGGTATTCAAGGAATATTTGGATCACTTTGTGGTCGTCTTTATTGATGACATCCTTATTTAATCCAAAAGCCGTGAAGATCATGAGCAACACTTGAGGCTGGTACTCCAAAAGCTTCGTGAATACAAGCTTTATGCCAAGTTAAAGAAATGCGAGTTCTGGCTGGAGGAGGTAGCATTCCTTGGGCACGTAGTATCAAGTCGTGGAATATCGGTTGACCCGACAAAGATTGAAGCTATTCAAAGCTGGGAGCAACCTAAATCAGTGACCGAAGTACGTAGCTTTCTTGGTTTAGCTGGTTATTATCGGAGATTCGTGGAAGGATTTTCTCGAATCGCTACTCCATTAACTCAGCTGACTCGGAAAGATACAAAGTTGGGTTGGAGCGAAGAATGTGAGCAGAGTTTTCAAGAACTCAAGAGGAGACTCATTTCAGCACCTATTCTAACAATACCATCTGGCTCGGAGGGATTTGTCATCTACAGTGATGCTTCGAGCAAAGGGTTGTGATGCGTTCTCATGCAACATGAAAAAGTCATAGCCTATGCATCAAGACAACTCAAGAAATATGAGAAAAATTATCCTACTCATGATCTAGAGTTGGCAGCTGTTGTCTTTGCACTTAAAATTTGGAGGCATTACTTGTATGGGGAGAAGGTGGAGATCTTTACGGATCATAAAACCCTCAAATATTTCTTCACTAAAAAGGAACTCAACATGCGACAACGACGTTGGCTTGAACTGTTGAAAGATTATGATCATACCATTCAATACCATCCTATAAAAGCAAACGTGGTAGCTGACGCATTGAGTAGAAGATCATATGCAAGTACGAGTGCAATATTGTCAACACAAAGGCCCATTTTGTGTGACTTACAAAGGATGGAGATAGAGTTAAAGACTCCAGGGACTCATGTGATGATGGCGAATATACGAGTAGAACCAACTTTAATCGATAAAGTTAAAGCTGCTCAAGCTACAGACCTGGAGCTGATGCGTATGAGGAAGAAAGTACAAGAAGGTGCTATGCCGGAAGAAAGAATCAATGAAGAAGGAATACTTCGAGTCAACTCCAGACTTTGTGTTCCTAACAACCCCGATTTAAAGTATGAAATCATGATGGAGGCGCACAACACACCATTTGCAATCCATCCCGGAAGTACCAAAATGTATCATGATCTTCGTCATACATTTTGGTGGAGCAATATGAAGAGAGAGATAGCGTTGTTTATCTCAAGGTGTTTAACTTGTCAACGAGTCAAAGCGGAGCATCAAGTACCAAAAAAGTCCATTGCAACCACTTGAAATTCCAGAATGGAAGTGGGAGCACATTACCATAGATTTCGTTACCGGTCTTCCTAAGGTTTCTCAAGGTATAGATGCGATTTGGGTCATTGTTGATAGATTGACCAAGTCTGCTCATTTCTTACCGATACGAGAAACTTACTCGTATGTAGATAAATGAGATTGTAAGACTGCATGGTATGCCAGTATTCATAGTTTCTGATCGAGACCCAAGATTCACTTCATGATTTTGGGTTAGTTTGCAAAAAGCTATGGGCACAGATTTACGATTTAGTTCGACATATCATCCTCAGACAGACGGACAATCAGAGAGGACTATTCAAACTCTAGAAGATTTATTAAGACTCTGTGTCCTTGACTTCAAGGGAAGTTGGGATAAGTTCTTACCATTGGTGGAGTTTTCCTACAACAACAGTTATCAAGCAAGTATTGGCATGGCTCCATTCGAAGCATTGAATGGAAGAAAATGTCGTTCTCCAGTATGCTGGGATAAGGTGGGTGAAGCAACGTTGTTAGGACCGGAGTTGGTACGTATGACTACAGAAAAGATTCAAATGATCCGACAACGTATAAAAACCTCACAAGATCGACAAAAGAGTTATGTTGATCTTCATCGAAAGGACGTGGAATTTGATATAGGAGATCATGTGTTTTTATGTGTTGCTCCATGGAAAGGAGTTACGAGATTTGGAAAAAGAGTAAAGCTCAATCCTCGATTCATCGGTCCATTTTTAATCCTCGATCGAGTAGGAACTATGGCTTATAGACTCGCTTTAAAGCCAAGTATGTCTCGTGTTCATAATATTTTTCACATATCCATGTTACGTAAATATGTGGAAGACCCGAACCACATTATTGAGTTAGAACCGGACGAAATAGCAGAAGATTTGACGTATGAAGAAGTTCCTGTTCAAATCTTGGATAAAAAGGAACATATTCTACGCTCCAAGGTTATACCTCAAGTCAAAGTTTTGTGGAGAAACCACGATGTTGAGGAAATGACTTGGGAGTTAGAATCTGAAATAAAATCAAGGTATCCTTACCTCTTCGGTATACCAGGTACGTACCCTAATTTCGAGGGCGAAATTTCATAAGAAGGGGAGGTTGTAAGACCCCAACTTTTATAAATAAAGATGAATTTTCTATAAATATCATTTTTGAATATTATGGAGTTAATTTGATATAATGTTATAGTTGTGGGTAATATTTATAAATTTTGCAAAGTACGCAAGTTGTTATATAATATTCGATTGGTCGGAGAATATTCGTTTTAACAGGAAATATTCGTACAACGGCACAATCATTGGTGGACCCCACAACGAAATTATTGTCGGATTGAGAAAACGACAAAAATATTTTATTAAAAATAACGGCGGAAGTTTTACCATTGATACTGTTGAACTACTCGGTAGTAAAAGTACAGTAATGCGTGTGGTTGCATAGTAGCACACAATATTGATTATTAATACTTATGTGAGAAGTCACTCAGTTTGATTCAATTATTGTCAGTTAATAATATGAATTATTTAGCGATAATGACGTTTTGTTTTATTCGTATTATAAAACAGAAACATCTTTTTATATAAAACAAAATACTTTATTAAAGTTATTCTATAAATAGAATATATTATATTTTATTTAAAAGATTTTTCTTTAAATATAGACCGTCAGATTAAAGTAATCAATCTGGACCGTTCATGGATTAGTTACTATGCATTCTATTTTTCTATAAATAGCAGCTCATTTCTTCATTATTTCTTACGAATTCACTGAACTCTAGAGAGAGAAACTATAGAGAGAAACTATAGAAAGAGAGAGAGAAGAAGATTATTCTACTACTTAACTACTTCTTTATTTTAGCTCTTCTTTAAAACGTTCTTCTATTATTCTGTTAGAACATCCTGTCTGTGTGTTTTACACCGGACCTGGTTTCGTTTTTATTATTATTCTGTTGGAACAACCTGTCTGTGTGTTTTACACCGGACCTGCTTCCGTTTTTATTATTATTCTGTTGGAACATCCTGTCTGTGTGTTTTACACCAGATCTGGATCCGTTTTTATTATTATTCTGTTGGAACATCCTGTCTGTGTGTTTTACACCGGACCTGGTTCCATTATTTATTATTCTGTCGGAATATCCTGTCTGTGCGTTTACGCCGGACCTGGTTCCATTATTTATTATTCTGTCGGAATATCCTGTCTGTGCGTTTACGCCGGACCTGGTTCCATTATTTATTATTCTATTGAAATAACCTGTCTGTGCGGTCTATCGCATGCCGGGTGATTTCTTTTGTTATTCCATTCTTTATTATACTCAGTTGGTTATGTTTTGACTTCTATACTCCATGAAATTTGTGGAATATCCTTGATAATTGCGGTTCATCCAGTATCTTTTCATGAAAATATTCTTCTAAGCATTCTTGAATTTTACTCCACAAAGCAGTATCATGTTGACAATTTGGACGTTGTTAATTCTTGGATAAATTAATTCTTGAACTTGTTTTATTGAATTCTTATATCATTGTCATCATCCTCATGTTTATAAAATGTTGAAAGTCATCTGTGGCATGTAGTGCATAGATGGACTTGGTATGATTATGACCAGGGATTATTCGGTATAATCATGACCGTAATGTTACAAATGATGTGGTAAAAGTTCCCATTGGGCCGTAGTGCATTGATGGACAGTTGTTGGCATGATCATGACCATTAATGAATACACGAATATCCTTGGCCGTAGTGCAGGGGTGATTCGATGATGTGGATTATTTTATTAAGCTGAGTCTCAGCGATAACAGTGTTGAAAAACCTTTTAAATCATAGAAGATAGTAGATTTTATTTTTTACTTGACTCTTTTAATGGATTGCTTGTTCCGCTGCAGTTAAACTTGATGTTCGTTATATTTTATCAGTTTAACACTGTTGAAGGCTAATGATAATTTATTCTGCATTATCTTAGTCATAATATTTCTTACTGGGCTAGTTGAGCTCACCCTTTCTTTCACTGTTCTCTTCAGAAAATGAGAACGTAGCTGGGGCAAGTCGGGGAACGGAGTGATAGTCCGAATTTAGTAGTCCTCACTATTCTATGTAATAGTGTATTAATAAATGTAATGAGGACTCCTTTTGAGTATGAATACTCTCTAGAAGATAATATTTGTATTCAAACTCACAGTTTATGTTTTGTCGTATTGTACACGACAGTTGTATTAGTAAGTTGTATTTGTATTCTATACTATGTATCTGACGACCCAAGATGGGTGATGTATACCTAATTTTGGGGGCGTCACAAGTTACATCCCATGAGCCATGACCACCAAAATAAACAAACTAGCCACCTGCAAAAAAAGCCCTAACAAAGTAACAAGTAACAGTGTAACACCCATATGCCATATATAGACAAATCGACATAAATAGACAGAAATCAATTAACTAAATCTCAAAATAAACTCAAAATTACATAAGAAAAATTTTGATTCTAGAATCTAGAGTTGGAGAGGCGACTGCGATGCGGCGACTGACAAGTCGGAGGTTGGCCGATGGGAGAAGAATGGATGGATCGTCGAGGTGGAGAGACAAATGTATGAGACTTCGAGATGGATGGACTAGGTTCTACTGTTCGAGACTCTGAGGAGAGGACTGAGTTCGACTGTTCGAGATGGGAGAGAAAGGTTTGACGTGTTTGGGAATAAACTAAACAAAGGGAAGACTGAAGTCACTAAACCTAATCAAAATACAAATACTGAGATATTTTTATTTTTTAATATTATTAAATAAACTGGTACAACCGGTTCAGTTAGGTATACCGACCAAGCCAAACACCCTACCGAAACCGATTCTGAAAAATGGTATATACCGATTCCGTGTACCAGTAACAAACCTGTTACTCTTTGTACCAAATTGACCGGTTTGAACCGGTTCAGTTTCCCTAAAAAATGAATATACCATTTTTTTAACGCCCCTAAGAATGAGTACATGCTGAAGAAGGTTTAACAGTTGAGCCTTTAGTGTTTAGTGCTCAAAAGTGTATTCCCTATTAATTGAAGTGAAGCCTTATATTTATAGCTATTCTCATCATCCTAAAGCCAAATTCCTAATTGGATTAGGACTCCTAAATATGGCAGTTACCTAAGTTTGGGTCCAAATCAATCTAATTAAAAGGTGGAAATTGGATATAATCAAACACCTACATTCGGAGTTGGTATTTAAATATGGTTAGGATTGGAATCCTTAACCATTCAAACTCCTTATCATGCCAGACTTCATACGAGGAATAACCATCTGTATGGGCCCAAGTCATCCGAACCCCTCTAAACTTGTCTGGACTCTGGCCCAAAGGACTCGATCGCCCAGCCCCGAACACCAATAATCAAATCAAGACACCAGCCCATTGGACTCGGTTGCCCGACCCCAAACACCACCAATCCCCTTATTTGCTTCAACTCATTGGGCTCAACAAACCCTTCCCAATCCAGGCCTTCAGCCCACATAGTTGGCAGATTATACCCAAACAGATCTAATCATTTTTATGCTAACAAGCTTAATCAAGAGAAAGAAAAGCAAAAAAGTTTATAAAAACATAGAAAATTAGTGGACTGCTGCCCTTGAATAGAAAATTAGGGGTTAGCTATATTATTCATAAAATTCTGGGCTTTTGGTATGTTAAAGTACACTGAATAAGCTTTCCATAGACTCTAGAACGGACTAATTCTGACTTCGGAGCAAAGAGTTATGATCGTTCAAAGTAGTCGCGTCAAAACTGTCTAACAAACTCGGGACAGTCACCTTGCACGAATTTTCTAAAATTCTTTGTTTATAATTTAGAAAAGGTCAAAGAATAAAAGTTTTAGACACGGAAGTTAGCTTCGCGTGGGCTCAAGAATCGCTCAAAAATGTTTTGAAACGAAAAAGTTATGACTGTTTTAGGAAGAGAGGGTAAAGCTGGGAAAAAGGTGAAAACCGTAATGAACGTACACTTTTGGCTAATTATTTGGACTTCTTAATGAACCCGAAATGGAGGTTTCATATTTTTTTAAAAATAGTCTAATATGATACGAAAAACATCCAAAAATGGGATCAATCCGATTAATGAACAGTGCGTACGAAATTCTCAAAATAGCGGATTTGGTGTGTGAGCGGCGGAGCGGTAACGCTGTTGGTCAGCAGCGTGCGCGTGCTACGCTTGCCGCGCCGCGCTGCGTTGCTGGGCAGCTGCCTGACATGTTTTTTGACGCGCTGTTTTGATGGGTTCCGTGATCCATTTTTGCGGTTAGAAATTTTTCTAAAATATTACGCCATAAGGTATATAACATGCCCAAAATTTAGCTGTTATATGACTTATGATTTGAAAATTAAAAATGAGCGAACATGCATGTCAGGATTAAAATTTGAGTGAACATCGAGCGTCGACGCGTCGAGCGACTTTGACGTTCGACATTCCGAATCGTGTTCCGACAAAATAATAAGTCATAATAAATCTAATAAAATCCTACGGGATGAGATTTGGCTATAAGTGATATTTTATGCCAAAAAAATTTCTTTCGGGCATAAATAAAGCAATAAAAATATGTAATAAATATAATTACATATTTAAGTAAAATAAAAACTATAGTTGCCTATAAAATTATTTTGTGGTGCAACGAAGAATGTAAAACTTTTGAAAAATTGTATTAATCATAAAATTGATGTTTTGAGATTTTCGTCGCTTTATTTTTTATTTTACGATAATCGTAAAATAAAAAATTTGTCGTAAAATGAAAAATAAAGCAAATGAGCGTGAGATAAAATATTTATATATGAGGCAACAATCATTGTTGACTCATGAACGGAACTGATGTAAAAATTATTTAAATTAAAGAAATAATATAGTAAATTGAGTTTTACTCTAAAAGTTATGCTTAACTGTTTAAACTATGAATTTGCAAGTAAAGGTAAAAGATATTTTTGAAATAGAATTTAAATGGTTTAAGCTTCGAGATGTAAAATATTTATGTCTTAAAATGTGTGAGACCTTTATAAGCGATTAAAATATTAAATAATTAATATTATTATATTATTAAAATATTATTAATTAATTAATAATAGTAAATGATTAAAATATTATTAAATAATTAATAATATTAGATAAGAATTAAAATATTATTAAATGATTAATAATATTTGTGAATGATTAATATCTTATTAAATAATTTAATAATGTTAAAAAGTGATTAAATGTTATTACCTGATTAATAATATTAAGTGATTAAAATATTATTAAATGATTAATAATATTAGCCAAGAGTTTAAGATGATGATTATATGATAGTAATATTAATGAGGGATGATAATATTACTAATGAGTTAAAGAATTATTCAATGTTTGATTATATGGCTAAATGTTAACTAAATTATTATTTGAGTAATAGTATTGTGAGATAAAATATATTATGCTAATTGGATGATCGATCTTATTAATGATAGGTCTTTCATAAAAGATTAAATTAGATTGCTTAGCTGTAATCAACGGTACAGGAAAGTTTTCTAACTCAAACTCGAGTTAATACTTTTCAAGAATGCTAGTAGTTTAATTATTGACAATTATTCCACATATATGATTATTGATTCGCACTTAGTGCACATTGCATATGTTTATCAGATATGAAAGGCTGATCACCTTCATTGCCAAAGTATTTGTTCATGGTCATTGTTGACCACTCAGCGTTATCAATTAAATTATTTATGTATTGAAATTTGATTCATGCTCTTTCGCAATTATTATATTGTTAAAAACTTGAAAGCTTATTCTTTCTTTCAATCATGATATATCTTTATTGTATTTAAACTTGTTGAGCAAAGTAGTTGCTCACCCTTGCTATATCATGAATATATTTTAGTTTAACTCGAATGCTCAACGAAAGACAAAGGCAAAAAAAAAAGATGGGGATTAGTTTTATATGGACATTTATCTATTATGATAACTGACATAAATTGATGATGTAAATCTTGTGAATTATTAAAAGTATATATTAAGATAAAGGTTGTAGACCTTGGGAAATATTACAGAACCATTGTGTAATAAATAATTTACCCATGGCCAAATTAATTTCGACCAATATATTATTTAAAGTATATGTTTCTACGTACTTTAGATATATTTGGCATCCATGAAGTTCGAAGATGGTCAAACTTTTGTTAAAGTAGTAAAATAATATTGTAGCCATATTGTCGCAATAACAAAGGCTATTACATATCCAACTTTTTTGACAAAATATTTTTCCTATAGCCTAGACAAAAACACAACCAAACTTGAAGTTTATGGAATCGAAACTCTTCTATTGTGCATGCAATATGCAATGTAGGTGACAAAAATTTTGATATTTCTTGTACTATTGATTGCTTAATAAACATGCATCGAACTGATTTAAGAGCCAAATGACATTTTACCAGAAGAGACATGATATCCATCTTGTCTAAGTAATCGAAAACAAAGCCATACAATGTGAAGATCATCGTCATTCTTAGTAGCAACGTATTCACGAAAGATAGCATTCATGTGTTGTAATGCCACATCAATCTCAACTTCAAAATGGTAAGCCACACCTAATCGTTGGATATCATCAATCAAGTTGAGCTGCTGCTGAGGCTCATTGGTAGCTCCCAATAGCATCTTCTTCGCTTATTCTTTCAGTATTTGTGATTGTTTCTCTGTGGCAGCATCAATTCTCTAGCTATGATGATATTAACTAATTTATGTGTTGAATTGTTTCAACACCAATTAGTATAACAACCAATTGTTTAAGACAAATATATTCGCTTTATAGGACACTCCATGAAGGAGCAACAATAATGGACTTAACTTTTGGGACACTCATAGAGGAGGGAACTCAATAAATAAATAAAAATATGTTGGTATATTGTGATATGAAAATATTTTATTCATGACTTCTTATTCTAGTGGTTAAGATCAAAGTGTTTGTGATTTTTAGGTCTTATATTACTTAGATGATTTTATTTATTCCTTAAAAATGATATATATTGCCAAAGTTAGCAGGACTCTTTCTTCCTTTTATGTGAAGTTTGTTTCCTCTTTATGTGAGGCTTGTTTAAGTTTATTTGTTCTTTTATGTGAAATTTATTTTCTTTATGCGAGGCTATCGCGAGTTTATTTTTTTTTCTTTTAATAAAATTTGATTGATTATTAATATTATAATGATGATAATGTATTTGATATGAAATTATACTCCTATAAATATGAGAGATAATACTAGTCCATATTGTAGTTAATGATGAATTACAAAGCACGTGTTAGTATCAATAATATATTTTAAAATTGTGGTGTGTTATTTTATATTATAATTTGAGTATAAATAGTATAGTATGGGGGAGTTAAATATTTTTTTAGTCACTATACTGTATGTCAACTTACAAGTGAGTTACTCAACTATTTTTTTTACAGTCAACTCACTTAACTTTTGTTTTCTTACAAAACGTTACAAAATATGTTAAGTCATGTTAACTTTAAACAGTTTGACCACATAAGAGAGAGAAAGTTGGCATGGAATAGTGACATAGAAAAAAGAAATATTTATTAAATCCTAGTCATTACACACATAAGCTATAGCCCACCCATCAAAAAAAAGTATGCACATGTCCACCCAGCCCACCAAACCTGACCCGACCCAACTACCATAATAATAAAAAACTAAAAAAAAAATCAACAATGTCAAAAAAAAAATCCAAAACCAAAGTAAGGTCATTTTATCTTCAAAGTAGATCATTTTATCTTCAAATAATTCAAAACTAAAAAAAATCTAAAATAAAAAAAATTAATAATTCTAGGCCTCATTCACCTCTTTCACAGTCTCCGCCTCCTCTTCTCCTTTACTCCATCCTCTCCGTCATTTTCACCACCTTCACACTCTCTTTCCTCCTCCCTTTCCGCCTCCTCTTCTTCACGTGCATCGCCGCTCCGAGAGCTTTTAGATCTGAGACATCTTGAGGGAGTGCAAAGGAGACAATTCTTCGATTAGTTGAAGTGTGACCGGTAGAGAGAGTAGCTGTTGGGATGTGATTATTTGGGTCTAGCCATGGTACAGCCCAGTCTATTTAATGGTCCGGATCTGGTGATGGCGCATATGTATTTATTGTGACACTGGGAGAGTCTTTATTAAAATAGGATTGTGTTTCCTTATTTGGACGGATAAGGAGTCCTTCTCCTAGTTGGATGTGGGTGGAGGTGACTTCTATATATATGGCTACAAGCTAGGGTTTGAAGAGCATAAGACACAAGAGATACAACACAAATACACAACTTGTACTCCTAATATTATTATAGTAGATTACTCTCTCTCCGTAGTTTTTTCCCAATTGGGTTTCCACGTAAATCTTGTGTTCACACTTTATATTCCTTTATTTATGCTTATGTGAGTGTATTTCGTGAGTTTGACTGCACAATAATATAATCAATTACTCCATCAACCGAGCACGATTTTGGCCTGCTATTTTGGTGATTTTGTCGGGCGTACAAAATTTGGCGTTATCATTGGCGTCGTCTGTGGGAATCAAGACACTTGTTCTAATTTCGATTTAAAATTACCGAAGGAGATAAGTGTAAGACCCCAACTTTTTAATGAATAAAATTGAATTTTCTCTATTTATTATTATTTATTATTGAAATGTGCAAAATTTTCAAAATACACAAGTGGTTATAAAATATTCATTTTGTCGGGAAATATTCGTTTGGTCGTGGAATATTCTTTCTGTCGGGGAATATTCGTACGACGGCGCAACCATTTGTGGGCCCCATAACAGAATAACTGTCGGATGAAGAAAACGATAAAATTAAGTTTTTATAAATAACGGCGTAATCGTTACCGTTAACACTGTTTGAATACCCGGTTGGTAAAGTAAAGTAATACGCGTTGTTGCATAGTAGCACACGGTATTGCACATAATTTTTTTTAATTATTGATTCTTACGTGAGAAGGCACTACTCAATAATTGTTACAGTAATTACTGTTTAATATTTTATTTTGTTGATTCAATAATTGATGCATTGATATTTTATATTATTGTTGTTTCAATAATTGTCACTGTACAGTATCTCCATTATCAGATTAATAATTTATATTATTTGAATAATATTATTAGATAGTATTATTGGCAATGTCTAGAAATTTCTGTCAAGGAGAGGTTTGGTCACCTAATTGCGCGCCAGTAAGGAGAAATCCTTATCGGAAAGCCCTCTCTTTCCTGGGAACGGCCTGGTTGTCATAATTGTGATTCTGTAATATTATCTGTGAATAATTAATTATTGATTTATATAATAAGAAAATATTTATTTTATGTGAATATAAATGATGGATATATTTATTTTTATGTGGATAAAAATGAAGGAATTAATGTTGAGGCGTTTTATCAGTATTTTGTTAGTGTAGAGGTATTAAAAATCATCCGTTTGTGGATTTCAGATATTTTTTGTTTGGAATTTGGAAAAATACAAAGCTACAAAGTTGTGGAGAATTCGATTTCAGGCAGAATGGACATAAAATTCGTATTTTCCTGATAAACGGTCTATTTTCTAAGAATTGTTGAAATTTCAGAAAATAAAATAATTTTTATTAATTTATGAGTGAGACCCACTTGGTTATCAACACATGGACTGCTATTTTGGTTCAAAGATGGCTGGTGGCTGGTTTGACAAATTGAGGTGGCGTGGAAGAAGAAAAAGAAATAATATATTTTATTAATTTAGTCTCCTTTGGCGTTCTAAGTATTTTCCTATAAATAGGGTTCTTAGTTAGAATTGAAAATCACACCAGAATTCATAAGTTTTCTCTCTTTCTCTCTCTATATTATCGAGCGTATTTTGCGAGTATTTAGAGTGAAAGTTTACTTCGGCTTTATATCCGATATTTCAGTCAGAAATACTGCTCTTTTGAGGTAAGAGATTTTAAACGTTATTATGTTTTTCAGTTCGTACTTCTTTCGACCTTCAAAAAATTTTGGAAAAAATTGAAATGATATTTTGATGAGTTTTATTGATTATGTCCAAAAATGGTAATTTTTGGATGTATAGATTAAGAGTTATGAATTTTATGAGAAAAGACTATTTTAAAAGTAACCGCTTATAACTCCTTGTGGTTAACTCCAAAATTGATGAAATTTTTATTGGGAGTACATCTATATAATATCAGTGTACTCTGTAAATTTTAAATTTTTTGGATAAAAGTACAATTTATGATAAATGTCTAAATATTCGACGGTTTTGGCCATATGAAAAATAGTAAATGAGTTTTAAAAATTCTGAGAAAAATATATGTTCAATATGGGACTATATTCTGCTAAATCCCAGAAAAGAAATATTTTTGGAACTGATTTGGTATTTTTTATAAAAATGGACTAGTTATGAGTAAATGAATTAAATATGTTATGTGAAGTAAAAAAATTGAAAAATAAGATTTTATGGCTTGAGAATCCTATATGAGGTATATACAGATTTTTGATGAGGGTTTTGGTTATTGGCAATGAAATCTTATGAGTTTGACATTTTAAGATGATTAAATGCATAATTTAGTAAAGTGTAAACAATTAAAATAAATTATTTATAAGTTTAAGAAATGTTATTCTTTCAATATCATTATACCGAAATATTGGTATAGATTTTATTGTAGAATTTCTACCTTTTTCATGTCGAGATTACTATTCACGAGTTACTATTCATGAGTTACTATTAACGAGTTACTATTCACGGGTACTATTCACGACAAAATTGGTTTATTTTTCTAACCAAATTATCGTTAATTTATGAATCTTACTCTTGAAATTAAATCTATGTTTTGATCATATTATTTTTATTATCATATATAACATTTTTATAATCTTAGTGATGAAATTTCTCTTTGACTTGAGTGTAATGATGGGTAGATTATTGGTATGATCGTGACTACGGGTTCTCTTTGGCCAGTAGTGCAAAGTTGAATCGTTGACTGGTATGATCATGACCATTGAATTTATAATTGAATATCTTTAGCTTAAGTTCAAAGGTGAATGAATCAATATGGTTATAATTAATTATTGTTTATATAAATTCTGAAATGATTATATATTTCTTTGAGATATTAATATATTTGGCCTGTAGTGCAATTATGAACTGTTGATGAATATATTTGGCAAGTAGTGCAAAGATGACCTAATGTTGAATATCTTTGGCCAGTAGTGCAAAGATGAATTAGTGACGAATATCTTTGGCATGTAGTGGAAAGATGAATTGTTGATGAATATCTTTTGCCGTAGTGCAAAGATGACCTAATGTTGAATATCTTTGGCCAGTAGTGCAAAGATGAACTGGTGACGAATATCTTTGGCCCCTAGTGCAAAGATGAAGTTATTAGTATGATTATGAACATGAACTGTGATTTGGTATACCCATGATCTTTGATGTTTCAGGTAAAGACATGTGATGAAAATTATCTTCGTCCTGGGTGCGAAGAGGAATTTAGAATCACAATTATGATTATGAGTTATACATATGATTGTGGACCAGAACTGTTGATTGATGTTACAGGGATAAAACATTGTTGGTGGATTTTTAACATGGAGAAGATAATAGACTTTATGATCTATTTGACTCTTCCAATGGATTGCTCGTTCCGCTGCAACTATGGTTGAAAATTTTTATCATCTACCATATGTTCTAAATCTCTGATTTAATTATGTTGAAGACTATTGATAATTTATTTATCTTTAGTCATGACATTCTTTACTGGGCTAGTTGTACTCACCCTTCTATTTCACAATTCCTTTCAGGTAATAAGAGTGTAGCTGGGTCGAGCGGGGTAATAGGGGAATTAAACGGTGGTCACCATTTAGTAGTTATATTTGGTGAATCAAATAGGGTGAGGTGAACCTAACATTGGAAGGGTGTTTTGTCACTATCATACAAGATGTCTAATGACATGCAACCTCGTGTCATCATAAGACACGGTTGTGCACATCCACTTGCTGAGTATATCTACGAGCACTACCTATATAATCTTGGTGTTTGTTTGAAGTATAATTCTCTATTGGAGACAGCGGAGATAATGATATGTCAAGAAAAGACCTACCATTGGAAAGAATATGATAGTAATCTTCTCGTTTTTCTTTGGGGTCTATTGGGTCAACCAAGGATAATTCTGTGGACATATTATATCTATAATAACCTAGACGCATAGCCTCCCATGTACGAAGGTTTCCTTGAGCACTTCTCAAAAATTTTAATTTCTAAAACAGTTTTTGACTATACCTTTATGTAAGATGTCATGGTGACGTGCTACCCAAGTTGGTGTTAAGAGTCACAGTTGATATATATATATTTGTATCAAAGCTCACAACACATGAGTTGTTGTATTTTGCACGACAATTGTTGTAATAAAGTTGTAGTTATTTTCTGTACCATGTATTTGGCGACTCAGAATAGGTTGGATGGAATAGACCTATTTTGGGGATGTCACAGTTGGTATCAGAGCTTAGGGATATGGTCTCTGGTGGAGATCGGGGAATATAACTAGAAGGGGAGAGATGAGTAAATTCTTCGCTAGTGTGTCCTGCCTAAGCTTAATTGTTGGTTGGTCATAATATATGGATATTATGTGATACGTTAATTTGCTTAATTAACCCTTATTTTATGACAGTATTTGAGAATGACAGCTGAGAATGCTAACAATGGAGTGAATGAGACTGTGGGGATACCTCTAATCACTAACCATGATAATGTGATGTTAGACGAGAAGGAATTAGAGATATTCTTGTGGTGAGTGAAGAATTGATAGTTGCACCCGAGATAGTCGCAGAGGTAACAGCTGAGAGTGAGGAAGAAGAGGTACCTGAGCAGAATTTATTAGAGGTATTATATGATCAAAATGTAGAATTTCAAAATCATATTCATGAGTTAGAAGAGCAGGCTGAAGAACGACAGGCGGTTGTGGAGCAAAAGGATGCAACAATTCAAGCTTGTGTTACCCGATATGTGATGCTTGAACAGAAGCATTCTTTGGCAGAGTATAAGATGATAAAGATGGAATCTGAGCTGAAAGAAGAAAAAACTGAACGAGTAAGAATGAGTGATGCATGGGTAAAAGCCACACGACGCGTTGATATTGTGGAAAGAGATGTCCTATCTAAGAAGGCTAAAATAGATGATATGTATTTCTCTTTTTGGACAGCAATTGGGAGAACCCAACATCGAGTTTTGAATAACCCTGTACGTAGCGGTCAACCTAAATTCGATATGGATCGAAGATTGATGATTCAGATCATGAATCAGGAGCACGACGAGGCAGTTGAGGGAGGAATATGCCCTATAGAAAAGTATATTCCAACGGTAGTGATGACGCCAAATGCTGCCCCAGACAAGTCAAAGCCGAGTAGTTCAAGGGAGAGCGATCGTTATGACTTCCCAACAAATGAGGAACCCAAATGAAGTTATCACGGGAGATGAGCAATGGAGGAATCATGATAATCCGGGAGATAGAATCTGAAATGAAAGCAAGGTATTCTCAACTCTTCGAAATACCAAGTACATAAATTTCGAGGAAGAAATTTTATAAGGAGGGGAGGTTGTAAGACCCAAACTTTTTAATGAATAAAATCGAATTTTCTCTATTTATTATTGTGAATAATAAGGTGTTAATTTGATATAATGCTTTGGTTATGGGTGAAATGTGGAAATTTTTTAAAATACACAAGTGGTTATAAAATATTCATTTTGTTGGGGAATATTTGCTTGGTCGTGGAATATTCTTTCTGTCGGGGAATATTCGTACGACGGCGCAACCATTTGTGGGCCCCATAACAGAATAACTGTCAGATAAAGAAAATGATAAAATTGAGTTTTTATAAATAACGGCGTAATCGTTACCGTTAACACTGTTTGAATACCCGGTTGGTAAAGTAAAGTAATACGCGTTGTTGCACAGTAGCACACGGTATTGCACATAATTTTTTTCAATTATTGATTTTTGTGTGAGAAGGCACTACTCAGTAATTGTTACAGTAATTACTGTTCAATATTTTATTTTATTGATTCAATAATTGCTGCGTTGATATTTTATATTATTGTTGTTTCAATAATTATCACTGCACAGTATCTCCATTATTAGATCAATAATTCATATTATTTGAATAATATTATTAGATAACATTATTGGTAATGTCTAGAAAGTTCTGTCAAGGAGAGGTTTGGTCACCTAATTACGCGCTAGTAAGGAGAAATCCTTATCGGAAAGCCCCTCTTTCCTGGGAACAGCCTGGTTGTCATAATTGTGATTCTGTAATATTATTTGTGAATAATTAATTATTGATTTATATGATAAGAAAATATTTATTTTATGTGGATATAAATGATGGATATATTTATTTTTATGTGGATAAAAATGAAGGAATTAATGTTGAGGTGTTTTATCAGTATTTTGTCGGTGTAGAGGTATTAAAATCATCCGTTTGTGGATTTCAGATATTTTATGTTCGGAATTTGAAAAAATTCAAAGCTACAAAGTCGTGGAGAATTCGATTTCAAGCATAATGGATATAAAATTCGTATTTTTTCGTATTTTTTTGATAAACGGTCTATTTTCTAGGAATTGTTGAAGTTTCGAATAATAAAATAATTTTTATTAATTTATGAGTGGGACCCACTTGGTTATCAACACATGGGCTGCTATCTTTTGGTTCAAAGATGGCTGGTGACTGGCTTGACAAATTGAGGTGGCGTGGAAGAAGAAAAAGAAATAATATATTTTATTAATTTAGTCTCCTTTGGCGTTCTAAGCATTTTCCTATAAATAGGGTGCTTAGTTAGAATTGAAAATCACACCAGAATTCATAAGTTTTCTCTCTTTATCTCTCTATATTATCGAGCGTATTTTGTGAGTATTTAGAGTGAAAGTTTACTTCGGCTTTACATCCGATATTCCAGTCAGAAATAATGCTCTTTTGAGGTAAGAGATTTTAAGGGTTATTATATTTTTCAGTTCGTACTTCTTCCGACCTTCAGAAAATTCTGGAAAAATTTGAAATGATATTTTGATGAGTTTTATTGATTGTGTCCAAAAATGGTGATTTTTGGATGTATAGATTAAGAGTTATGAATTTTATGAGAAAAGACTATTTTAAAAGTAACCGCTTATAACTCCTTGTGGTTAACTCCAAAATTGATGAAATTTTTATTGGGAGTACATCTATATAATATCAGTGTACTCTGCGAATTTCAAAATTTTTGGATAAAAGTACAATTTATGATAAATGTCTAAATACTCGGCGGTTTTGGCCATATGAAAAATAGTAAATGAGTTTTAAAAATTCTGAAAAAAATATATGTTCAATATGGGACTATATTCTATTAAATCCCAGAAAAAAAATATTTTTGGAACTGATTTGGTATTTTTTACGAAAATGGACTAGTTATGAGTAACTGAATTAAATATGTTATGTGAAGTAAGCAAATTGGAAAATATGATTTTATGGCTTGAAAATCCTATATGAGGTATATGCATATTTTCAATGAGGGTTTTGGTTATTGGTAATAAAATCTTATGAGTTTGACATTTTAGGATGATTAAATGCATTATTTAGTAAAGTGTAAACAATTAAAATAAATTGTTTATAAGTTTAAGAAATATTATTTTTTCAATATCATTATACCGAAATATTGGTATAGATTTTATTGTGGAATTTCTACCTTTTTCATGTCGGAGTTACTGTTTATGAGTTACTATTCACGAGTTACTATTCATGAGTTACTATTCACGAGTTACTATTCACGAGTACTATTCACGACAAAATTGGTTTCTTTTTCTGACCAAATTATCGTTAATTTATGAATCTTACTCTTGAAATTAAATTCATGTTTTGATCATATTATTTTTATTATTATATATAACATTTTTATAATCTTAGTGATGAAATTTCTCTTTGACTTGAGTGTAAAGATGGATAGATTATTGGTATGATCGTGACTACGGGTTCTCTTTGGCCAGTAGTGCAAAGTTGAATCGTTGACTGGTATGATCATCACCATTGAATTTACAATTGAATATCTTTAGCTTAAGTGCAAAGGTGAATGGATCAACATGGTTATAATTAATTATTGTTTATATAAATTCTGAAATGATTATATATTTCTTTGAGATATTAATATATTTGGCCTGTAGTGCAATTATGAACTGTTGATGAATATATTTGGCAAGTAGTGCAAAGATGACCTAATGTTGAATATCTTTGGCCAGTAATGCAAAGATGAATTAGTGACGAATATCTTTGGCATGTAGTAGAAAGATGAATTGTTGATGAATATCTTTGGCCGTAGTGCAAAGATGACTTAATGTTGAATATCTTTGGCCAGTAGTGCAAAGATGAACTGGTGACAAATATCTTTTGCCCGTAGTGCAAAGATGAAGTTATTAGTATGATTATGAATATGAACTGTGATTTGGTATAACCATGATCTTTGATGTTTCAAGTAAAGACATGTGATGAAAATTATCTTCGTCCTGGGTGCGAAGAGGAATTTAGAATCACAATTATGATTATGAGTTATACATATGATTGTGGACCAGAACTGTTGATTGATGTTACAGGGATAAAACATTGTTGGTGGATTTTTAACATGGAGAAGATAATAGACTTTATGGTCTATTTGACTCTTCTAATGGATTGCTCGTTCCGCTGCAACTATGGTTGAAAATTTTTATCATCTACCATATGTTCTAAATCTCTGATTTAATTATGTTGAAGGCTATTGATAATTTATTTATCTTTAGTCATGATATTCTTTACTGGGCTGGTTGTGCTCACCCTTCTGTTTCACAATTCCTTTCAGGTAATAAGAGTGTAGCTGGGTCGAGCGGGGGTAACAGAAGAATTGAACGGTGGTCATCATTTAGTAGTTATATTTGGTGAATCAAATAGGGTGACGCGAACCTAACGTTAGAAGGGTGTTTTGTCACTATCATACAAGATATCTAATGACATACAACCTCGTGTCATCATAAGACACGGTTGTGCACATCCACTTGCTGAGTATATCTACGAGCATTACCTATATAATCTTGGTGTTTGTTTGAAGTATAATTCTCAATTGGAGATAGTGGAGATAATGATATGTCAAGTAAAGACCTACCATTGGAAAGAATATGATAGTAATCTTCTCGTTTTTCTTTGAGGTCTATTTGGTGAACCAAGGATAATTCTGTGGACATATGATATCTATAATAACCTAGACGCATGGCCTCCCATGTACGAAGGTTTCCTTGAGCACTTCCCAAAGATTTTAATTTCTAAAACAGTTTTTGACTATACCTTTATGTAAGATGTCATGGTGACGTGCTACCCAAGTTGGTGTCAAGAGTCACATTTGATATATATTTGTATCAAAGCTCACAACACATGAGTTGTTGTATTTTGCACCACAATTGTTGTAATAAAGTTGTAGTTATTTTCTGTACCATGTATTTGGCGACTCAGAATGGGTTGGATGGAATGGACCTATTTTGGGGATGTCACAATAAGTAATTCTTTTTTATTAAATTAAATATATACTTGTACGTGTGTATATATGTATTATGCCAATAGTAATTGAAGCATGATCGTAAATGATTATCGATACAACTTTACATATTCCCTTTCTTATATTATGCATGTAGTGGTAGTATTCACATGATGCATGTAAAATCTAAATATTAACACTTTGGTCTAGGTGATGATAAATTGGTGTTGAGTCACCGCACTAGTAACGAATTCAGCCAGCGCAGAGATAAAAATTTAAGCTTTTATATCATTAAAGTGCTTTAAAGGCGACTTCAGTTTCATCATGAACCACAGACTGAAGAAAATTAAAGGATTCAATTCTTATACATATGCCAATGTGCTCATCTGCGAGGGATAAAAATCCCGAGGATAAAAATCTCGAGGGTAAAAATCTCGAGGGTAAATATCCTGAGGGTAAAAATTTCGAGGATAAAAATCCCACAGAGACTTTTTGAATACTCTCTTATTTATAAGTTCCTTATAAATAAGAGACTGGGGGACAATGTTGGGATGTAATTATTTGGGTCTAGCTATGGTGCAACCCAATCTATTTAATGGTCTGGATCTGGTGATGGCCCATATGCATTTATTGTGACAGTGGGAGAGTCCTTATTAAAATAGGATAGTGTTTCCTTATTTGGAGGGATAAAGAGTCCTTCTCCTAGTTGGATGCGGGTGAAGGTGACTTCTATATATACGGCTACAAGCTATGGTTTGAAGACCATAAGACACATAAGATACAATACAAATACACGGTATTGCACAGTATGGTTGAATTATTGATTCGTACGTAAGAAGACACTACTCAATAATTATTACAGTAGTTACTGTTCAATATTTTATTTTATTGATTCAATAATTGCTGTGTTGATATTTTATATTATTATTGTTGTCTCTGCACAGTATTTTCTATTATCCGATCAATAATTCATATTATTTGAATAATATTATTAGATAGCATTATTATCAAAGTCTAGAAAGTTTTGTCTAAGGAGAGGTTTGGTCACCTAATTGCGTGCCAGTAAGGAGAAATCCTTATTAGAAAGCCCCCTCTTTCTTGGGAACGGCCTGATTGTCATAATTGTGATTCTGTAATATTATTTGTGAATAATTAATTATTAATTTATATGATAATGAAATATTTATTTTATGTGGATATAATTGGAGGAATTAATGTTGAGGTGCTTTATCAGTATTTCTGTCAGAATGGAGATTAAAAATAAAATTAGTATTTTTCAGATATATTGCGTGAGTTATAATTTTTAATCCGACCGTTGGATTGTTGTGATTTTTGGATATGTTATACATATATAGGTTGAGTATATGTCCACAAATTTGAACCGTTAAAAATGAACGTATGATTTGTTATGAATTTTAAGAGGTGACTGATTCGAACATTATGTTATAAATGATTTTTGGTGGAAAATTCTAGAATTGAGTGGGCCCCACTTTTGGTTGATGAGAAATGTGCTCAAAATTTATTTCAAATGTGGTGGGTGGCAATAGAAGCAGGTAAAGCCATCAGGTAGCAGGTCAAGTCTGCTTCAGCGTACTAGCATTTTTGTAAGACCCTAACTTATTATTAAATGAAATTAAATTTTCTCTATTTATTATTTTGAAATAGTAAGGGATGATTTGATTAATGTGGTTAGTTATGGGTAAAATGCGCAAATATTTCAAATAAGCAAGTGGTTATAAAATATTCATTTTTGTCGGTGAATATTTGTTTGGTCGTGGAATATTATTGCTATCGGGGAATATTCGTACGATGGCGCAGCCTTGTGCGGGCCCCATAATAGAAAGCGATTGGATGAAGAAAACGACAAGTATAAGTTGTTTATAAATAACAGCATAGTTGTTACTGTTAATACTGTTGGAATACCCGGTGGTTAAAATACAGTAGCACACGGTATTACACCAATTATTGATTCTTACGTAAGAAGGCACTACTTAGTAATTATTACAGTAATTACTGTTCAATATTTTTTTTATTGATTCAATAATTGATGCGTTGATATTTTATATTATTGTTGTTTCAATAATTATCACTGCACATTATTTTCCATTATCAGATCAATAATTCATATTATTTGAATAATATTATTAGATAGCATTATTGGCAATGTCTAGAAAGTTATGTCTAAGGAGAGATTTGGTCATCTAATTGCGCGCCAGTGAGGAGAAATCCTTATTAGAAAGCCAACTCTTTCCTGGAAACGGCCTGGTTGTCATAATTGTGATTTTGTAATATTATTTGTGAATAATTAATTATTGAGAAAATATTTATTTGATGTGGATATAAATGATGGATTTATTTATGTGGTTATAAATGAAAGAATTAGTGTTAAAGTATTTTATCAGTATTTTGTCGGATTTGAGGTATTAAAAGATCAAATCTGTGTTCTTAAAGCTCTATTGCGTGAGTTATAATTTTAATCCGATCGTTGGATCGTTGTGATTTTTGGATATATTATACATATATAAGTTGAGTATATGTCCACAAATTTTGAACTGTTACAAATTAACGCATGATTTTTTATGAATTTTAAAAGGTGTTGAAAATCATCCGTTTGTGGATTTCGGATATTTTCTGTCTGGAATTTAAAAAAACTTAAAGCTACAAAGTTGCAGAGAATTCGATTTCGTGTGGAATGGACATAAAATTCATATTTTTTTGATAAACGGGCTATTTTCTATGAATTACTGAAGTTTTGGAAAATAAAATAATTTTTATTAAATTATGGGTGGGACCCACTTGTGTTAAAAACATGTGGGCTGCTGATTCTTAATTCCAAGTTGGCTGCCATTTTGGGTGGGTAGATGTGAAGGTTGAAAAAATAAAATAAATAATATTATTTTATTAATTTAGTCTCCTTTGGCGTTCTAGCATTTTCCTATAAATAGACGCTTAGGTTAGAATTGAAAATCACCCCAAAAACAAGTTTTCTTTCTCTCTAGATTATTGAGCATATTTTGTGAGTATTTTGATACTTTGAGAGTTGTTATTCAGTACAAGCTTTCTTCAGCTTTACATCCGATATTCCGATCAGAAGTACTGATATTTTGAGGTAAGAGATATTATTTTCTTCTTAAATGATATTATTTTTTTCAATATCATTATGCTGAAATATTGATATGAACTTTTTATTAAATTTAGAACTTTTTGTGTCGGAGTTACTATTCACGTATACGACACTATTCACATATACAACACTATTCACGAATACGGCACTATTCACCGAAAAATAAAATTTTCTCTTTTTGTCCAAGATGTGTATTATGGTTACTATCTTAGATTGTATCCATGTTTTGATCTTTATTTTTGAATTCTGCTTCACAATTGATTATTATGAAGTATTATTGATCTTTAATAAACTGTTATACGAATCCCTACTATTTGTCCTTCTGTGTCACTGAATTCGTTTTCTTTAAAATATTTTTCATCATCCTCAGTCTTAAATGATGATGTTACTGAATATCTTTGGCCTGTAGTGCAAAGATGAATTATTATCTGATGAATATCTTTGGCCCGTAGTGCAAAGATGAACAGGCGTTGAGATGAACATGACCGACTAGTGATACAAATGAATATCTTTGGCCTGTAGTGCAAAGATGAATATTTGATTAAAGATGTATGTTGATTGATGTTACAGGGATAAAATATTGATGATGGACTTTTAAATCTTAGAAGATAGTAGAACTCATTCTCTACTTGACTCTTTTAATGAATTGCTATTTTTGCTGTAGTTGTTGATCTAAAACTTGTTGTCTATTATATTTTATCAGATTTTTCCCTGTTGAAGACTAATGATAATTTGTTGTATATTATCTTAGTCATAATATTCTTTACTGGGCTAGTTGAGCTCACCCTTTTCTTTTTTGTTCCATTTTTCTTCTCAGGAGGTGAGAACATAGCAGGATCTAGTCAGGGTATGGAGTGATGGTTCTAGAAACATATTTTAGCAGTCCTCACTATTTCTGTAAAATAGTGTTTGAATAATTGTAATGAGGACTTATTTGAGTGTGGATGTTATCTAGAAGATAATATTTGAATTTAAACTCACAGTATGTGTCGTCGTATTTTGCACGACAATTGTATTATTAAAGTTGTAGTTGCTTTTTGTACCATGTATTTGGCGACTCAGAATGGGTGTTGTATACCTATTTTGGGGGCGTCACAGTTGGTATCAGAGCCATAAGTAAAGAGCCCCAAGTCTCTCGCTGGTGACATCCTGTTGATGGGAGATGCACTGAAGCCAGACTCTCCGTAGGGAACGCCGTTCTGCGGTGGCAAACTGATAGGTATCAATGTGAGGTGCTGACACAAGTTGGTGTCTAAAGTCATAGTTGGTATTAGAGCTTAGGGATATGGTCTCTGGCGGAGATCGGGGAATAGAACTAGGAGGGGAGAGAAGAGTAAATCCTTCGCTAGTGTGTCCTACCTAAGCTTATTTGTTGGTCGGTCATAATATAGAGATATTATGTGATATGTTAACTTGTTTAATTAACCTTTGTTTTATGGCAGTATTTAAGAATGGCTGCTGAGAACGTTAACAATGGAGTATATGAGACTGTGGAACAACTTTTAGTCGCAAACCAGGAGAACGTGCAACAAGAAGGCAATATTCCTCCTGTAAAGAACGTTACCGAGCAAACGATGAATGATGGAATGTTTAGGAGCTTTTTGCAGTTCATGCAAAATCAGACGAGGGAGACTCGTGTGCAGTATATGGGTGGAAATGATAGCAAAGCGCGGTTTGTCACGGCCAAGCAGTTCAAAGAGTTGGGACCACCAGAATTCTGGGGAAAGCCAGATCCGATTAAGGCGGAGACGTGGGTCAAGCAAATTACCAAGATATTTGATGTCTTGGGATACACGGAGGAACATAAGGTTCCATTCGCCACTTTTATGTTCCGTAATGAGGCAGATTACTGGTGGAAATCTGTGAAACGTACCCATCCAACTGCACTCAGCATGTCTTGGGAAACGTTTCAGAAACTGTTTAATGACAAGTACTTTCCTAAAAGTATTCGTCATATGAAGGAGGTAGAGTTTATTAGACTGGAACAAAACAACATGACGGTGTCCCAATACGAGGTGAAGTTCACCGAGTTATCCAGGTTTGGACCTCATCTGGTGGAAAACGAGGAACGTTTGACAAGGATGTTTTTGAGAGGTCAAAAACCCGAGATTAGACAATATCTTATCTCTCATAAATTTTCTTTATATCCAGATGTTGTAAACAAGGCTCAATTATTAGAGCGAGATAATGAGTATGTTCAACCGAGGGACAACAACCAGGGTCAGATCGGTGATAGCAGTCATCGAAGCAATGATAACCAGCGGGGAGGAAGGAATACAGATAAAAGCGGTAATCACCTTGGCGGTAAACGTGGCCGTGAAAATAGAAGAAGCGAGTTGGGAGGAGATTTCAAGAAGAGAAGGTACAACAATAATAACGTGAAGACGACAGCACAAACATCAACTGTTTCTAGGGGAGGAGAACGACCACCGGTTGTAGGTTACAAATGCGGGAAAGAAGGACACATCAGCCCAAACTGCCCACAACAATCCAAGGTATGTTATAACTGTGGAAAGGAGGGTCATATAGCTCGAGAGTGTTCTGTAGCAAAACCAAGTTCAGCGGGGATGGTGACTCCAAAAGCTGTCCCGAATAAGTCGAAATCAGCGGTTCCTGGAAGAGCGTTTGTCGTGGCTGGCCAAAACGCGAGAAACCTGAACGAGGTGATCACGGGTAAGCTAATCTTGAATTCTTGCGAAGTTTATACTTTACTAGATACCGATTCTACCCATTCTTTTATCTCTCCTGCTTGTGCTCAACGTTTAAACTTGACTCCGGAGAAATTAGACTTTGACCTATCTGTGGAGACTCCGTTAGGAGAAACTTTCATTACATCTACAGTTTATAAATCTTGCTTAATCCAAGTTGGCACCATCACATTACCTGTTGATCTTATTTCTTTAAAGATGCTTTTGATGTGATTTTAGGGATTGATTGGTTAACCACTCATCATGCCAAAATTGATTGCTTTCATAAGGTTGTTAGTGTTCATATTCTTATCCAACCTGTTATGCAAATTCAAGCAACTAAACCACTAAAATCAATCACTGTCATATCCAGCCATAAAACTATTCGTTTATTAAAAAATAGATGTCAAGCTTTCTTAGCACATGTTATGGATTTGAATAAAGACACGTCAGATTTGAATAAAATTTCTGTTGTTAGTGAATTTCCTAACGTATTTCCTGAAGAACTTCCTGGTCTAACCCCAGAACGTGAAGTTGAATTCTTTATTGACCTTGAACCTGGTACAAAGCCCATTTCTAAAACCCCATGTCGAATGGCTCCTATTGAACTTCAGGAGTTAAAAGTCCAATTACAGGAGTTGTTAGACATCGGTTTCATTCGTCCTAGTACGTCTCCTTGGGGTGCTCCTGTTTTATTCGTAAAGAAGAAAGATGGGAGTATGTGACTTTGTATTGACTATCGAGAATTGAACCATGTCACCATAAAGAATAGGTATCCGCTACCTCGTATTGATGACCTGTTTGACTAGTTGCAAGGAGCACAATTCTTTTCAAAGATCGATCTTCGTTCTGGATATCGTCAGCTGAAGATTAAAACTGAGGATATCCCAAAGACTGCCTTTAGAACTTGGTACGGGCATTATAAATTCTTAGTCATGTCTTTTGGATTGACAAATGCTCCTACTGCTTTTATGGATATGATGAACCGAGTATTCAAGGAATATTTGGATCAGTTCATTGTTGTCTTTATTGATGACATCCTCATCTATTCCAAAAGCCGTGAAGATCATGAGCGCCATTTGAAGCTGGTACTGCAAAGGCTTCACGATAAAAAGCTTTATGCGAAGCTGAAGAAATGCTAGTTCTGGCTTGAGGAAGTAGCATTCCTTAGGCACGTGGTGTCAAAACATGGAGTATCTGTCGACCCGGCAAAGATTGAAGCCATACAAAGTTGGGAACAACCGAAGTCGGTGACCGACGTACGTAGTTTTCTGGGCTTAGCTGGTTATTATCGGAGATTTGTGGAAGGATTTTCTCGAATCGCTACTCCGTTAACTCAGATGACTCGGAAAGATATAAAATTCGTATGGAGCGAGGAATGCGAGAAGCGTTTCCAGGAGCTCAAGAGGAGACTCATTCCGGCACCTGTTCTGACAATACCATCTGGTTCAGATGGATTTGTTATCTACAACGATGCTTCAGGCAAAGGGTTAGGATGTGTTCTCATGCAACATGGGAAAGTCATAGCTTATGTCTCGCGACAACTCAAAGAATATGAGAGGAATTATCCTACTCATGATCTAGAGTTGACAACAGTCATTTTCGCATTGAAGATCTGGAGACACTACCTGTATGGGGGAGAAAGTGGAGATTTATACGGATCATAAGAGCCTTAAATATTTCTTCACCCAAAAGGAACTCAACATGCGACAACGACATTGGCTCGAGTTGTTGAAAGATTACGACCATACCATCCAATACCATCCTGGAAAAGCGAACGTAGTAGCTGATACATTAAGTAGAAGATCATATGCGGGTACGAGTGCGATATTGTCAACGCAAAGACCCATTTTGCATGACTTGCAAAAGGATGGAGATAGAGGTAAAGGCTCCAAGTACCCACGTGATGATATTAAATATACGAGTAGAACCGACTTTAATCGATAAAGTTAAAGTTGCTCAATCTACGGACCTGGAGCTGATGCGTATGAAGAAGAAAGTGCAAGAAGATGCTATTCCAAAAGCAAGAATCGATGAAGAAGGAATACTTAGAGTTAACTCCAGACTTTGTGTTCCTAACGACTCTGATTTGAAGCATAGAATCATGATGGAGGCGCACAACACACCGTTTGCAATCCATCCTGGGAGTACCAAAATATATCATGATCTTCAAAATACATTTTGGTGAAGTAATATGAAGAGAGAGATCGTGGAGTTTATCTCGAAGTGTTTAACTTGTCAACGAGTAAAGGCGGAGCATCAAGTGCCAAAGGGTCCATTGCAACCACTTGAGATTCCAAAATGGAAGTGGGAACACATTACCATGGATTTCGTTACGGGTCTTCCCAAGGTTTCTCAAGGTATAGATGCAATTTGGGTCATTGTTGATAGATTAACCAAGTCTGCCCATTTCTTGCCTATACGTGAGACTTATTCCCTTGAACGTCTTGCTCGTATGTACGTGAATGAGATTGTGAGATTGCATGGCATGCCAGTATCCATTGTTTTGGATCGTGACCCAAGATTCACTTCACGATTTTGGGTTAGCTTGTAGAAAGCTATGAGCACGGATTTACGATTCAGTTTAGCATACCATCCTCAAACAGACGGGCAATCACAGAGAACTATTCAAACTCTTGAAGATCTATTAAGACTCTGTGTTCTAGATTTCAAAGGAAGTTGGGATAAGTACTTGCCACTTTGGAATTCTCCTACAACAACAGTTATCAGGCAAGTATAGGTATGGCTCCATTTGAAGTCTTGTATGGACGAAAGTGTCGTTCTCCAGTATGCTAGAACGAGGTGGGAGAAGCAACGTTATTGGGACCAGAATTAGTACACATGACCACAGAAAAGATCCAAATGATTCGACAACGTATTCAAACCTCACAAGATCGACAAAAGAGTTATACTGATCTTCATCGAAAGGACGTGAAATTTAATATTGGGGATCATGTATTGTTACGTGTTGCTCCATGGAAGGGAGTTACAAGATTTGGGAAGAGAGAAAAGCTCAATCCACGATTTATTGGTCTATTTCAGATTCTTGACCGAGTAAGAAAAGTGGCCTATAGACTCGCGTTACCTCAAAGCATGTCTCGTGTTCATAATGTGTTTCACATATCTGTGCTTTGTAAATATATGAAGGACCCAAACCACATTATTGAGTTAGAACCAGACGAGATAGCCGAAGATTTAACATACGAGGAGGTACCAGTCAAGATCTTGGATAGGAAAGAGCATGTCCTACGCACGAAGGTTATACCACAGTAAAAGTTTTGTGGAGAAACCATGCTATTGAAGAAATGACTTGGGAGTTGGAATTAGAAATAAAAGCGAGGTATCCTCACCTTTTCAAAACAACAGGTACGTACGTCAATTTCGAGGACAAAATTTCATAATGAGGGGAGGTTGTAAGACCCCAACTTATTATTAAATGAAATTAAATTTTCTCTATTTATTATTTTGAAATAGTAAGGGTTGATTTGATTAATGTGGTTAGTTATGGGTAAAATGCCCAAATATTTCAAATAAGCAAGTGGTTATTAAATATTCATTTTTGTCGGTGAATATTCGTTTGGTCGTGGAATATTCTTACTATCGGGGAATATTCGTACGATGGCGCAGCCTTGTGCTGGCCCCATAATGGAAAGCGATTGGATGAAGAAAATGACAAGTATAAATTATTTATAAATAACGGCGTAGTTGTTACCGTTAATATTGTTGGAATACCTGGTGGTTAAAACACAGTAGCACACGGTATTGTACCAATTATTGATTCTTACGTAAGAAATCACTACTCAATAATTGTTACAGTAATTACTGTTCAATATTTTATTTTATTGATTCAATAATTACTGCATTGATATTTTATATTATTGTTGTTTCAATAATTGTCACTGCACAATATTTTTCATTATCAGATCAATAATTCATATTATTTGAATAATATTATTAGATAGCATTATTGGCAATGTCTAGAAAGTTCTGTCTAAGGAGAGGTTTGGTCATCTAATTACGCGCCAGTGAGGAGAAATCCTTATTGGAAAGCCCCCTCTTTCTTGGGAACGGCCTGGTTGTCATAATTGTGATTCTGTAATATTATTTGTGAATAATTAATTATTGAGAAAATATTTATTTTATGTGAATATAAATGATGGATTTATTTATGTGGTTATAAATGAAGGAATTAGTGTTAAGGTATTTTATTAGTATTTTGTCGGATTTGAGGTATTAAAAGATTAAATCGGTACTCCTAAAGCTCTATTGCGTGAGTTATAATTTTAATCCGACCGTTGGATCGTTGTGATTTTTGGATATGTTATACATCTATAAGTTGAGTATATGTCCACAAATTTTGAACCGTTAAAAATTAACGCATGATTTGTTATAAATTTTAAAAGGTCATGAAAATCATCCATTTGTGGATTTCAGATATTTTCTGTCTGGAATTTGAAAAAACTTAAAGCTACAAAGTTGTAGAGAATTCGATTTCGTGTGGAATGGACATAAAATTCGTACTTTTCTGTTAAACATGCTATTTTCTATGAATTACTGAAGTTTTGGAAAATAAAATAATTTTTATTAAATTATGGGTGGGACCCACTTGTGTTAAAAACATGTGGGCTGCTGATTCTTAGTTCCAAGTTGGCTGCCATTTTGGGTGGGTAGACGTCAAGGTTGAAAAAATAAAATAAATAATATTATTTTATTAATTTAGTCTCCTTTGGCGTTCTAGCATTTTTCTATAAATAGACGCTTAGGTTATGATTGAAAATCACGCCAGAAACAAGTTTTCTTTCTCTCTAGATTATCGAGCGTATTTTGTGAGTATTTTGATACTTTGAGAGTTGATATTCAGTACAAGCTTCCTTCGGCTTTACATGTGACACCCCCAAATCCGGTACTTCCATTTCCACAGGATTCGGTGCTCACGATACAAATATCATCTATCTATCTACCCATAAAAAAAATTGCAAACCATGCAATAGATAGAATTAAAATCTTCCCTTAAGGGTTACAACATCTGAAACATAAACATAATCCCAGGTTGAACTAACCTTAAACATCTGTGCGGAAATATAAACAATAATTCTTAAACAACATCATTAACTCAAGTTTAACATAAATACATCATCCATAAAATAACAAGTCTTAAACACTTGCTAACTTTGCCCTTGCCTTTACTAGTGGAAGGTTCATCAGTTCTTTCGTTCTTAACTACAATGTTATTATTAAGCAAGAGTGAGCACAAATGCCCACAAGAATAATAATGAAACAACAGTATAATAACATGCGAATAATCAAATACATCTGAATAAAAGCTCAACTTCTGAATCAAGAATAAATAACAAGAATCAAAAGAATTCTGAGGGTCATAAGACCTTGAACTATGTACTAGGTTATCAAGGGTTATACTTGAAACCTTTAACAGTCATAAGACTATGGACCTTCTTCTCGTACTTAAGGGGATCAGCCATTAGTACCATACTGTGCACAATATCTTAACGCTAAAGCGTAAATAATCCCCTATACAGGGTTGTTAATCTCAGTTTGACATTCGAGTCCGCACCAAAGGAAGTTTGGTTTGGATAATTCATTAAGGGTTCTGAAATTTAGAGCGCTCATCAACTATGGACTAGTTGAATCATTAAGGGTTCACTAGTCTAATAAGGTTCAACAACAATGATATTCAATTTGAATAATAATCTCAAAAAGTATACAATAGAACAATTATTGTATAACTAAATCATACTTTGAAAAGATAATCAATCTTTAATATAACATTTGAACTTGAATAATGGCAATGATAATTTACTCGAGGTAAATAATAAACTTGAATAAAAATGACAAGTAGGGTTAGGAAACTTGCTCAAATTTAAGAGTTTAAGTTTAAGAAACTTGCCTCGTGCGTAGATTATACTTTAACTAATCACGTTCTTTGGATTAAATCCTACATACCATTCACATACACAATACCAGTTAATTATAAATTAACTAATCGTCATAAACTCATTCTCTTTGTCTACTTTAATTATTGACTATACTTAGTCAATTTATCACATTTACTGCCACATAATATCACTTCATGAATAATAATCTAATTATGAATTCAATAATTTAAATCACATGTAATTATGTTATTTACATGTTTAAACAACTATTTTTATCATCACATTATTCTTCTAACATATTTACATGTTCATTACATCAATTCACTAACACTTGTTAGACTTTAATATTTTAAAAATCTCATTTCTAAATTTTCTGGAGAGTGGCGTTGCGGCGCCACTGATACACGTGATCTTCGCGCTGCGGCGCGGTGGCGCTGCGGCCGAACTCTTGACGCTGTGGCGCCTTGGCGCTGCGATGCGGGAAATGTACAGGTAGCCGGCGCTGCGGCGCGGCGCACCAGACACAGAAATGGCAGTTCGCGAAAAATCGCAGAACATGCCAATTTCTCCCAATTTCTTATTTTCTACTCGAAATTAGACATACCCACATGTTATAATTCATGTATAATCATAATACAACATCTATAAAGTGATTTTAACCCATTAAAACATATAATCACATAATTAAAACATAAAATTTTCCTCTGTTCTTGATGTTCTTGAAGTTTTTAACATAATTTCCTAAAATTCAACGCCACAGATTCGTTATAAAGCCAAATCCGTTCATTTAAAGCTTGGTCTCTTCATATTAACATGCACAATAATATACAAGTGTAAAATCTATGAAAACATTTACGTTTGACATACTAAAATCACGTATAAGGCCATAAGGCCAATAAAAACCCAAACTCTGTATATTTTTGAAATAGCAAGTCATCAGATTACGAGACTTAGGATATGGAATCATGCAATATATATATAAAACACGATGTGATACATCTTAACCCATATATTCACATAAGCCTTACAAATTTCCATCATAAAACTTTACAGTACTTGAAAACCATTTGTATAAAAACTTAAATACGTAAAAGTAAAAATTGGGTTTGGGAGAAATTACCCAGAGTATAAACTAATGGAAGAGATTATCAGCGGTGATTCTTTCACAAGTAATTGATAATTATACACTCAAGTTTTTCTCTCAAATTTCTCAATCTTTCTCTCTGTGAACTCTAAGGACTTAGGAAATAATAAGGAAGAAATAAAAGACGTAAGATAATAAGGGAGAAAACTGACGCGCATCATGGTCAGTTACCCATCATGGGTTAACTGGCCATAACTCCCTCTAAGGCCACGTTTGGCTAGTTTAATATTTACAAAACCCATTAATTTAATAAAGATTTATCATATGGTTTAATTAATGTCGCACCCAATTCAAATATCTTATTTAATTTAGTATAAAATAAAGATAATAATCTATCATAAATTCACATAATCATATAATTAATTTTCTCATTAATAAATAATGTCAATTTATTAAATCTCTAATTAATAATTAAATTAATTAAATAACATCATGCTTAATTAAATAATTCATTTAATTCAACAAGTTCACATAATTATATACTTGAATAATAATTATTCTCCACATTAATTTAATAAATGCAACACATAAAATTAAATTAATCTATCACAATTGCATCACTTAATTATTTAATCCAATAATTAAATTATCGAAAAATATTTATTTAATTCAATAAATATTAAAATAAATTACAAAATTCTCATTCGTCATATCTTTCCCCTCTTAAAAGGATTCTGTCCCCAGAATCACGACTCAAAAACTTTCGACCAGTTACATTCTCCCCCCCCTTACAAAGATTCTGTCTCCAGAATCGCATACACATATTTAAGTAAATAAATGAGGGTAATTCTTCATCATATTCTCTTCGAGTTCTCACGTAGCTTCTTCAGCGTTGTGGTTCCTCCAAATTACCTTAACAGAAGATATAACTTTATTTCTGAGAACTTGTTCTTTTCGGTCGACAATTTGGACAGGAATTTCTTCGTAAGATAAGTCTTTCTCAAAATGCAGGGGTTCATATTCAATTACATGCTTGTAATCAGGCTTGTAGGGTCGTAACACAGAAACATGGAAAACGTTGTGGACATTCTCGAGTGCTGGAGGTAAGGCTACCTCATACGTAACTTCTCCGATTTTTCTCAGTACTTCAAAGGGTCCAATGAATCTTGGGCTCAATTTCCCTTTCTTTCTGAACCTGATCTTCCCTTTCCAGGGAGAGACCTTCAAGAAAACATAACTTCCTGATTCAAATTCGATAGTTTTACGATGTGGATCAGCGTACTTCTTCTGTCTATCTTGAGCGGCTACCAGTCGTGCTCGGATAACTTTGACTATTTCTGCTATCTGTTGTACCAATTCTGGCCCTAACAATTGTCTTTCGCTAACTTCATCCCAGTAAAGCGGAGTTCTGCACTTTCTATCGTATAATGCTTCGTAAGGCGACATGCCAATACTAGCGTGGTAACTGTTGTTGTAGCCGAACTCTACTAATGGTAGGTGATCATCCCAATTTCCTTTAAAGTCCATCACACAGGCTCTTAGCATATCTTCTAATGTCTGAATCGTTCTCTCACTCTGTCCGTCTGTTTGAGGGTGGTAAGCTGTACTCATTCGCAATTGCATACCCATGCATTCCTGAAGACGTTTCTAGAAATTTGATATGAAGCGCGGATCCCTATCTGAAACAATTGATACCGGAACTCCGTGCCTCGAAAAAATCACTTTTACGTATAGCCTGGCCAACTGATCTAAGTTGAATCTTATTTTGATTGGAAGGAAGTGTGCAGATTTCGTCAGTCGGTTAACGATAACCCATACTGCGTCGTAGCCTTTCTGAGTCATCGGAAGGCCAACCACGAAGTCCATTGTAATATGTTCCCATTTCCACTCTGGGATCTCTAACGGTTGTAGCAATCCACTCGGTCTCTGATGTTCCGCTTTCACTTTCTGACAGGTCAGACACTTGGCAACACATTCTGTAATATCACGCTTCAAATTCGGCCACCAAAAATGTTGTCGAAGATCTTGGTACATTTTGGTACTACCAAGGTGAATCGAATATTGTGAACTATGAGCCTCGCTTAAAATATCTTCCTTAATCTCTTGTACTGGCGGTACCCAAATTCTACTCTCAAATCTCAGTATTCCTTCCTTATCCATCTTAAATCTCGGTTCGGTCCCTTCGGATATCTTCTATGCCACCTTTTTGCATTCATCATCCTGAAGCTGAGCCTCCTTCACTTTATCTAGTAAAGTTGTACCAAATTGCATCTGAAATAGCTTCTCCTCAATCTCCATTTGATACTTCACTTCCAACTCCAGTTTCTCTATTTCCATGATTAGTTCCTCCTGAGCAGTCAACATCATCAATTTCTCACGACCCTTTCTACTTAAGGCATCAGCAACCACATTCGCCTTACCCGGATGGTATAAAATCTCACAGTCGTAATCCTTGATTAATTCCAACCATCTTCTCTGACGTATATTTAAGTCCTTCTGTGTGAAAATATATTTCAGACTCTTGTGGTCCGTATATATTTCACACTTCTTCCCGTTGAGATAGTGCCTCCAAATTTTCAAAGCAAATACAACTGCAGCTAACTCCAAATCATGGGTCGGGTATCCCTTCTCGTAACCCTTCAACTGTCGTGATGCATACGCAATGACTTTACCGTTTTGCATTAGCACACAGCCAAGTCCTTTATGCGACGCATCACTAAAAACAACAAAATTGCCTGTATCATCCGGAAGAGATAACACAGGTGCCATACTCAACCTCTTCTTTAATTCTTGAAAGCACTCCTCACACTTCTCCGTCCAAACAAATTTCACAACTTTTCGAGTTAAATTCGTTAATGGAGTTGCGATCTTGGAAATATTTTGAATGAATATTCTATAGTATCCCGCCAATCCAAGAAAACTTCTTACTTCTGACGGCGTTCTCGGCTGATCCCAGTTAATCACGGCTTCTACTTTGGATGGATCTACCGAAATTCCGTTTTTATCGATCACGTGACTAAGAAATTGTACTCGCTCGATCCAGAATTCGCATTTCGAAAATTTAGCGTACAACTTCTCCCTTCTCAATACTTCCAACGTTAACCTCAAATGTTCTTCGTGTACTTCTTTGGTTTTGGAATATACCAGAATGTCATCTATAAATACCACCACAAATTTGTCCAAAAATGGCTTGAACACACCATTCATTAGTCCCATAAATGCTGTAGGAGCATTCGTTAGACCAAATGACATTACTAAAAATTCATAGTGACCATATCGCGTTCTGAACGCTGTCTTTGGTACATCCTCTGTGTGACGAACGAGAATTTTGTAAATTATTTTAAATATTTATTGAAGTAAATAAATATTTTTCAACGATTTAAGTATTGGATTTAATAATTAATTGATGCAATTGTGGTAGATTAATTTAATTTTATGAGTTACATTTATTAAATTAATGTGGAGAATAATTATTATTCAAGTATATAATTATGTGAACTTGTTGAATTAAATGAATTATTTAATTAAGCATGATGTTATTTAATTAATTTAATTATTAATTAGAGACTTAATAAATTGACATTATTTATTAATGAGAAAATTAATTATATGATTATGTGAATTTATGAGTAATTATTATATTTTATTTAAAGTAAATTAAATAAAATATGGGATTTATTTTATAAAGAGGGTGACATTATTGAACTATATGATAAAGATTTTATTAAAATAAAGAGCTTTGAGTTATTTTCTTGCTAAGCCGAACATGGCACTAAGGGAGGTTATGGGCAGTTAACCCATGACTGGGCAACTGACCACATCGCGTTAGTTCTATTTCAATCAACGTCTTCTCATTCCTTTCATTTTTTTTTCTAAGTCTAAAATTGTTCAGAGAGAGAGTTCAAAGAGAAAGTGAGAATTTGTGAGAGATATTATAAGTATTTAATTAACAGGTACTTGTAGAAAGCTTTCATTAACCATCTCCTAACCTATACTCTGGGTAATTCTCCCAAACCCAATTTCTACATTTACGTCTTTTAGTTTTTATAAATTGGCTTTCAAAACTTCTGTTAATCTCTGTGATTTGGGAATTGTACTATTATATGGATTTATGTGATAGTAAGAATAGCATAACATGTTTTATATATATATATATATATTACATGATTTCATATCATCAAGTTCATGAAAACATGTAGTAATCTGATGACTTGTTATTTCAAAATAAACAGAGTACGTGATATGGCCATATGGCCTTATATGTGATAATTGATGTATTGATTATATATTATCCCTAAATTTTACACCCTTATATTATTGAGCATGTTAATACGAAGTGATCAAGCTTTAAACGAACGGATTTGCCCTTATAACGAATCCGTAGTGTTAAATTATAAGTTTTGTTCAAAATCCTCAAGAACTTCAAGAACAGTCTAAATTTTTATGATTTAAGTATGTGATTATATGTTTTAATAGGTTAAAATCACTTTATATATGTTGGGTTATGATTATACATGAATTATAACATATTGGTATATGTGATTTGGTGAAATTAGTGTTAAAAATGTGTTGTTTTCGCTGAACTCTGTGTTCTTCGCGAACTGAGAAACAGTTTCTGGAGTCTCGCGCCGCGGCGCCAACTCCAGAACTGAAGTCCCGCGCCGCAGCGCCACTGCGCCGCAGCGCCACTGCGCCGCAGCGCCAAGACCCAAGCCACGGCGCCACAGCGCCGCAGCGCCAAGGGCCCGGCCACAGCGCCACCGCGCCGTAGCGCGACTCCTTAGCACATTAGTGGCGCCGCAGCGCCACTCTCCAGAAAATGTCAGAAATATATTTTTATAATGTTAAAGTCTAACAAGTGTTAGTGGATTGATGTAATGAACATGTAATCATGTTAGAGGTATTATGAGATGATAAAATAGTTGTTTAACATGTAATAAAATATTATATGTGAATTGAATTATTAAATACATAATTAGTTTGATAATTCATGAAGTATAAATTATGTGACAACGTGATAATTTGACTAAGTTTAGTCAATAATTAAAGTAGACAACGAGAATGAGTTTATATTGATTAGTTAATTTATAATTAACTGGTATTGTGTATATGAATGGTATGTAGGATTTAATTCAAAGAACGTGCTTAGTTAAAGAGTAATCTACGCACGAGGCAAGTATCCTATCCCTAACTCCATTCTATTGAGCAAGTTTCCTAAACTTAAACTCTTAAATTTGAGCAAATTTCCTAACCCTACTTGTCATTATTATTCAAGTTTATTATTTACCTCGAGTAAATTATCATTGCCATTATTCAAGTTCAAATGTTATATTAAAGATTGATTATCTTTTCAAAGTATGATTTAGTTATACAATAATTGTTCTATTGTATACTTCTTGAGATTATTATTCAAATTGAATATCATTGTTGTTGAACCTTATTAGACTAGTGAACCCTTAATGATTCAACTAGTCCATAGTTGATGAATGTTCTAAATTTCAGAACCCTTATTGAATTATCCAAACCAAACTTCCTTTGGTGCGGACTCGAATGTCAAACTGAGATGAACAACCCTGAAAAGGGATTCACTTATGCGTTAGCGTTAAGATATTGTGCACAGTATGGTACTAAGGGCTGATCCCCCTAAGTACGAGAAGAAGATCCATAGTCTTATGACTGTTAAAGGTTTCAAGTATAACCCTTGTTAACCTAGGACATAGTTCAAGGTCTTATGACCCTCAGTATTCTTGATTCAAAAGTTGAGCTTTATTCAGACGTCTTTGATTATTCGCATGTTATTATACTGTTGTTTCATTTTTATACTTGTGGGCATTTGTGCTCACTCTTGCTTAATAATAACATTGCAGTTAAGAATGAAAGAAGCGATGAACCCTCCACTAGTAAAGGCAAGGGCAAAGTTAGCAAGTGATGAAGACTTGTTATTTTAATTGATGATGTATTTATGTTTAAGACTTATGTTGTTGTTTAAGACTTATTTGTTTAGAATTCCGCACAGATGTTTTAAGGTTAGAGTAACCTGGGATTTATTTATGTTTCAGTTGATGTAACCCTTAAGGGAAGAGATTTTATTATGATTTCTATCTATTGTATGGTTTGATATTATTTATGGGTAGATAGATAGATGATGCTTGTACAGTGAACACCAAATCCCGTGGAATCGAAGTACCCGGATTTGGGGGTGTCACAAGTTGGTATCAGAGCTGTAGGTTATGAACCTTAAGTGGGGGAACAACCTTAGGTAGTAACCTTATAGAAAGAAGATAGTAAAGGAAAACTCTTATCGAGTTTTAAGAAATGAATTTTTGGTAATTCATTGAAGATAATAAAATATATTATGTGTCTATGTGTTAATTTATGTGCTCGTTAGTACGACTTAGTAACTAAAACTTAAAATTTTGTTGTCAGGATGACGAATGATGGAGAAGCTAGTCAAGCTGAGGAGGGACCCCATTTACCTATAGTACCTACTGAGGAGGGATCTCGTGTACTTGTAGGACCGACTGAGGAGGAGCCCCGAGACATTAATGTCGTTAGGGAGTAGCTTGTGCAGAGGGTTTCATCTCCATTGATCACCGTTGTTGGTCAATAGCATGAACTTGAGATTGATCCTGAGGAGGGTCCTGAGGAGGAGTTTGATGAGGAGGAAGAAGAAGAGGAGCTACCACGGTACACTGTTGATGTTGAGATGTATGACACACTATATGATCGTAACGTGGAGTTACAAGATGAGGTTCAGGAATTGACTGAGCGAGCGACTGTTCAGCAGTCTACTTTAGAGGAGAAGGATAGAGAGATTGTGACC
The DNA here is from genome assembly GCA_016801055.1 of Panax notoginseng. Lineage (NCBI taxonomy): Eukaryota > Viridiplantae > Streptophyta > Magnoliopsida > Apiales > Araliaceae > Panax > Panax notoginseng. The sequence continues at coordinate 147,113,960 of CM029017.1, forward strand.
CTTCATACACGTTTAGGAAACGTGGAGTGGGATCTGGTTCATGAGAAGGGTCAAACCGAAGATAAGACCGAGGAGATAGAGAAGCTGAAGAAGAAACTGAAGGAAACCTCTAGAAGACTGAAAATTGCAGAGGAAGGATGGGTAAGAGAATCACATCGAGCTGATCATGCAGAAAATGATAGTTGTGCAAAGAAGGCAAAGCTTGAAGACACGTACGCCACACTTAATCATGCGATGGATGAGGTTCAAGAGCGAGTGCTAAGGTACCCCATTCAGTTTGAAGGACTTCCATCGTATATGTTGGATCGCAGGACGATGTCTCGTATCATGAATGAGGAGCGTGGCAAGGCTATTGAGCACCTTGGAAGACAGGAATAGAATCTGTTTATTTATGTGAAAGACTTATATAGTTTTATGTAAATTCCGATGTGTTTATGAACTAAGGAATATGTTAATATTTGAATGTTTTAAATCCTGTGGATTCTTTATTCCAGGATAGATGATGTAAATAGCAGTATGCTATAGTTTAATGTTAAAACTTTTTATTTGAATGAAAAGATATCAAGTTGTTTGAGATGATGTGTTAAGTGATATGTTAAATTGTTGAGTAATGTCTTAACTATGTAGAGAAATAAATAAAGTTCTAATAAACGTTTATTTAACAGAAAAATGCCGCCAAGGAGAAGACAACAACGTCAACCGACTCAGGAAGGGTCAACCAATAATAACAATAATGCCAACATTAATCCAGTTCAACAGCTAGTTAATTTACTAACTGGAGTCATGAATAATCAACCGCAAGCTCCACCTAGCACAACGTTTAAAGATTTAAAGGCGGTGGGACCGCCAGAGTTCAAAGGTTCCAGAAACCCGATCGAGGCTCAAACGTGGGTGATGGAAATGGAGAAGGTTTTCGACGTTTCTAGGGTTTGAGAAGATCAGAAGACCATTTTTGCGATATTTATGCTGAAGTCTGAGGCTAGCTACTGGTGGCAGGCAAACAAGATGCGAGGAGGTGAAGGTGTAATTACGTGGGAGAGATTCAAAGAGATGTTTTTCGAAATGTATTTCCCAGCTAGTTCGCAGAATCAGATGGAGGTGCAATTTCTGGGACTGAAACAGGGAAACATGAGCGTGCCTGAATACGCGGCTAAATTCGATGAGTTGGCAAGGTTTGCCCCGTATCAAGTACACACTGACGAGAGGAAAGCCAGACGATTCGAACAAGGACTGAAGCCTTGGGTATACAGTAAGGTATCAATGTTTCAACTTAACACGTTTGCGGGAGTTTTGGAAAAGGCCATTCTCGCGGAAGGAGGAAGTGATGCAGTGACTAAGTGCAACCAAGAACAGAAAAAGAAAAAGAGTGAGAATGAAGGTAATAACAAGACTGGTGGAAGTAATACTGGGAATAATAATAATCAGAAGAGGAAGTGGACGGATAACTCGACAGCTGGAAGAAAACACGGAGGGCAAAAAAAGAAGATAGAAGCATGTCCGACTTGCGGCAAGGCACATCTAGGAGTTTGTTTGAAGGGAAAGAGAGTGTGCTACAATTGTGGTCAGGAAGGCCACATAGCACCAAATTGTCCAAACCCAAAGAAGGGTGCTTGTTTCAACTGTGGTTCGAAAGATCATTTAGCAAGAGATTGTCCCAAGAAGGGATCGGGAGGATCAGGACAAGGAGGAAATCGGAGAAATAGCAGTGGAAATACCTTAACCATCACTGGACCACCTGCAACAAACCGACCAACCGCCAGAACTTTCAATATGACGGTGCAGGATGCAATCCAGTCTCGTGAGGTGGTGTCAGGTATCATTCCGATCAATGAAATTAATGCTTACGTTTTATTTGATTCGGGTGCTACTTGTTCCTTTATATCCGATAACTTTGCTAATAGTTTAGATTTGCTTAAGGATGAATTAGAATATCCCAGGATTATAGAAATTGCGAATAGAGAGATAATTCCTGTTAAGCATGTGTATAAGAATTGTAGAGTGGATATTAAGGGTAATATCATGAACGTAGATCTTATCCCTATTCGATTGGGGGAATTCGACGTTATATTGGGTATGGATTGGCTATCCAATTATGGGGTTGTAATTGACTATCAAAAGAAGAGTATTAACCTTATGACTCCGTCAAAGGTTGTGTTTTATGGTAGCAAGTCGCCTAGACAAGCGAGTTTTCTGACGGCCAGGAAGTTATTAAGACATGGCTGTGTAGGATATTTAGCTTACATAGTCGATAGTCGAAAGGAGAATCCGAAAGTAGAAGAGATACCGATTGTGAGGGACTTCGTCGATGTATTTCCAGACGATTTGCCAGGACTTCCACCAGATAGAGAAGTAGACTTTGTGATTGATTTGGCGCCCAGAACTGCTCCAATATCGAAGGCACCATACCGAATGGCGCCAGTAGAGATGAAGGAATTAATGGTACAACGACAAAAATTATTGGACAAAAAGTACATTCAACCGAGCGTATCGCCGTGGGGAGCGCCGGTGTTGTTCGTGAAAAAGAAGGACGGATCGATGAGGCTCTGCATTGACTACAGAGAATTAAATAAGGTCACGATTAAGAACAGATATCCATTACCGAGGATCGATGATCTGTTTGATCAATTGAAGGGAGCAAAATACTTTTCCAAGATTGACTTGAGGAGTGGTTATCACCAACTGAAAGTGAGGCCAGAGGATGTACCGAAGACAGCGTTCCGAACGCGATATGGTCATTATGAGTTTTTAGTAATGTCATTTGGTCTTACGAATGCTCTTGCAGCATTTATGGGACTAATGAATGGTGTATTCAAGCCGTTTTTGGACAAATTCGTGGTGGTATTTATAGACGACATTTTGGTATATTCCAAAACCAAAATGGAACATGAAGAACACTTGAGGTTAACATTGGAAGTATTGAGAAGGGAGAAGTTGTATGCTAAATTTTCGAAATGTGAATTCTGGATCGAGAGAGTACAATTTCTTGGTCACGTAATCGATAAAGATGGAATTTCGGTAGATCCATCCAAAGTAGAAGCTGTGATTAACTGGGATCAGCCGAGAACGCCGTCAGAAGTAAGAAGTTTTCTTGGATTAGCAGGATATTATAGAAGATTCATACTAGATTTTTCTAAGATCGCAACTCCGTTAACGAATTTAACTCGAAAAGCTGTGAAATTTGTTTGGACGGAGAAGTGTGAGGAGAGTTTTCAAGAATTAAAGAAGAGGTTGAGTACAGCGCCTGTGTTATCTCTTCCGGATGATACAGGAAATTTTGTTGTTTTTAGCGATGCGTCGCATAAAGGACTTGGCTGTGTGCTGATGCAAAACGGCAAAGTCATTGCGTATGCATCACGGCAGTTGAAGGATTACGAGAAGGGTTACCCAACTCATGATTTGGAGTTAGCTGCAGTTGTTTTTGCTTTGAAAATTTGGAGGCACTATCTATACGGGGAGAAGTGTGAAATATATACGAACCACAAGAGTCTGAAATATATTTTTACACAGAAAGATTTGAATATGCGTCAAAGAAGATGGTTGGAATTAATCAAGGATTATGACTGTGAGATTTTATACCATCCGGGTAAGGCTAATGTGGTCGCCGACGCATTAAGTAGAAAAGGGTCGTGAGAAATTGATGATGTTGACTGCTCAGCAGGAGCTAATTGCAGATATGGAGAAACTGGAGTTAGAAGTGAAGTATCCTATGGAGATTGATGAGAAGCTATTTCAGATGCAATCTGGTACAACTCTACTAGATAGAGTGAAGGAGGCTCAGCTTCAGGATGATGAATGCAAAAAGGTAACATCGAAGATATCTGAAGGAACCGAACCAAGATTTAAGATGGATAAGGAAGGAATATTGAGATTTGAAAGCAGAATTTGGGTTCCGCCAGTACAAGAAATTAAGGAAGAAATTTTGAGTGAGGCTCATAGTTCAAGATATTCGATTCACCCTGGTAGTACAAAAATGTACCAAAATCTTCGACAACATTTCTGGTGGCCGAATTTGAAACGTGATGTTGCAGAATGTGTTACCAAATGCCTGACATGTCAGAAAGTTAAAGCAGAACATCCAAGACCGAGTGGATTGCTACAACCGTTGGAGATCCCAGAATGGAAATGGGAACATATTACGATGGACTTCGTGGTTGGCCTTCCGACGACTCAGAAAGGCTACGACGCAGTATGGGTTATCGTTGACCGACTGACGAAATCCGCACACTTCCTTCCTATCAAAATCAGATTTAACTTAGATCAGTTGGCAAGATTATATGTGAAAGAGATTGTTTCGAGACACGGAGTGCCGGTGTCTATTGTTTTCGATAGGGATCCGCGCTTCACATCAAATTTCTGGAAACGTCTTCAGGAATGCATGGGTACACAACTGCGAATGAGTACATCTTACCACCCTCAAACAGACGGACAGAGCGAACGAACGATTCAAACACTGGAAGATATGTTACGAGCCTGTGTAATGGACTTCAAAGGAAATTGGGATGATCACCTACCGTTAGTAGAGTTCGGCTACAACAACAGTTACCACGCTAGTATTGGTATGCCACCTTACAAAGCGTTATACAGCAAAAAGTGCAGAACTCCGCTTTATTGGGATGAAGTTGGTGAAAGAAAATTGTTAGGACCAGAATTAGTACAGCAAACGGCAGAAATAGTCAAAGTGATCCGAGCACGACTGGTAGCAGCTCAAGATCGACAGAAGAAATGCGCTGATCCACATCGTAAAAATATCGAGTTTGAACCAGGTAGTTATATTTTCTTGAAGGTCTCTCCCTGGAAGGGAAAGATCAGGTTCGGAAAGAAAGGAAAATTGAGCCCAAGATTTATTGGACCCTTTGAGGTACTGCGAAGAATTGGAGAAGTTGCGTACGAGGTAGCCTTACCTAGCACTCGAGAATATCCACAACGTCTTCCATGTTTCTGTGTTACGACCTTACAAACCTGATTACAAGCATGTAATTGAATACGAACCCCTGCATTTTGAGAAAGACTTATCTTACGAAGAAATTCATGTCCAAATTGTCGACCGAAAAGAACAAGTTCTCAGAAATAAAGTTATACCTTCTGTTAAGGTAATTTGGAGGAACCACAACGCTGAAGAAGCTACGTGGGAACTCGAAGAGAATATGATGAAGAATTACCCTCATTTATTTACGTAATTATGTGTATGCGATTCTGGGGACAGAATCTTTGTAAGGGGGGGGGAGAATGTAACGGGTCAAAATTATTGAGTCGTGATTCTGGGGACAGAATCCTTTTAAGGGGGGAAAGATGTGACGAACGAGAATTTTGTAAATTATTTTAAATATTTATTGAAGTAAATAAATATTTTTCGACGATTTAAGTATTGGATTTAATAATTAATTGATGCAATTGTGGTAGATTAATTTAATTTTATGTGTTGCATTTATTAAATTAATGTGGAGAATAATTATTATTCAAGTATATAATTATGTGAACTTGTTGAATTAAATGAATTATTTAATTAAGCATGATGTTATTTAATTAATTTAATTATTAATTAGAGACTTAATAAATTGACATTATTTATTAATGAGAAAATTAATTATATGATTATGTGAATTTATGAGTAATTATTATATTTTATTTAAAGTAAATTAAATAAAATATGGATTTATTTTATAAAGAGGGTGACATTATTGAACTATATGATAAAGATTTTATTAAAATAAAGAGTTTTGAGTTATTTTCTTGCTAAGCCAAACATGGCATTAAGGGAGGTTATGGGCAGTTAACCCATGACTGGGCAACTGACCACATCGCGTTAGTTCTATTTCAATCAACGTCTTCTCATTCCTTTCATTTTTTTTCTAAGTCTAAAATTGTTCAGAGAGAGAGTTCAGAGAGAGAGTGAGAATTTGTGAGAGATATTATAAGTATTTAATTAACAGGTACTTGTAGAAAGCTTTCATTAACCATCTCCTAACCTATACTCTGGGTAATTCTCCCAAACCCAATTTCTACATTTACGTCTTTTAGTTTTTATAAATTGGCTTTCAAAACTTCTATTAATCTCTGTGATTTGGGAATTGTACTATTATATGAATTTATGTGATAGTAAGAATAGCATAACATGTTTTATATATATATTACATGATTTCATATCATCAAGTTCATGAAAACATGTAGTAATCTGATGACTTGTTATTTCAAAATAAATAGAGTACGTGATATGGCCATATGGCCTTATATGTGATAATTGATGTATTGATTATATATTATCCCTAAATTTTACACCCTTATATTATTGAGCATGTTAATACGAAGTGATCAAGCTTTAAACGAACGGATTTGGCCTTATAACGAATCAGTAGTGTTAAATTATAAGTTTTGTTCAAAATCCACAAGAACTTCAAGAACAGTCTAAATTTTTATGATTTAAGTATGTGATTATATGTTTTAATATGTTAAAATCACTTTATATATGTTGGGTTATGATTATACATGAATTATAACATGTGGGTATATGTGATTTGGTGAAATTAGTGTTAAAAATGTGTTATTTTTGCTGAACTCTGTGTTCTTTGCGAACTGAGAAACAGTTTCTGGAGTCTCGCGCCGCGGCGCCAACTCCAGAACTGAAGTCCCGCCTCGCAGCGCCACTGCGCCGCAGCGCCAAGACCCAAGCCACGGCGCCACAGCGCCGCAGCGCCAAGGGCCCGGCCACAGCGCCACCGCGCCGCAGCGCGACTCCTTAGCACATTAGTGGCGCCGCAGCGCCACTCTCCAGAAAATGTCAGAAATGTATTTTTAAAATGTTAAAGTCTAACAAGTGTTAGTGGATTGATGTAATGAACATGTAATCATGTTAGAGGTATTATGAGATGATAAAATAGTTGTTTAACATGTAATAAAATATTATATGTGAATTGAATTATTAAATACATAATTAGTTTGATAATTCATGAAGTATAAATTATGTGACAACGTGATAATTTGACTAAGTTTAGTCAATAATTAAAGTAGACAACGAGAATGAGTTTATATTGATTAGTTAATTTATAATTAACTGGTATTGTGTATATGAATGGTATGTAAGATTTAATTCAAAGAACGTGCTTAGTTAAAGAGTAATCTACGCACGAGGCAAGTATCCTATCCCTAACTCCATTCTATTGAGCAAGTTTCCTAAACTTAAACTCTTAAATTTGAGCAAGTTTCCTAACCCTACTTGTCATTATTATTCAAGTTTATTATTTACCTCGAGTAAATTATCATTGCCATTATTCAAGTTCAAATGTTATATTAAAGATTGATTATCTTTTCAAAATATGATTTAGTTATACAATAATTGTTCTATTGTATACTTCTTGAGATTATTATTCAAATTGAATATCATTGTTGTTGAACCTTATTAGACTAGTGAACCCTTAATGATTCAACTAGTCCATAGTTGATGAACGTTCTAAATTTCAGAACCCTTATTGAATTATCCAAACCAAACTTCCTTTGGTGCGGACTCGAATGTCAAACTAAGATGAACAACCCTGAAAAGGAATTCACGTATGCGTTAGCGTTAAGATATTGTGCACAGTATGGTACTAAGGACTGATCCCCCTAAGTACGAGAAGAAGGTCCATAGTCTTATGACTGTTAAAGGTTTTAAGTATAACCCTTGTTAACCTAGGACATAGTTCAAGGTCTTATGACCCTCAGTATTCTTGATTCAAAAGTTGAGCTTTATTCAGACGTCTTTGATTATTCGCATGTTATTATACTGTTGTTTCATTTTTATACTTGTGGGCATTTGTGCTCATTCTTGCTTAATAATAACATTGCAGTTAAGAATGAAAGAAGCGATGAACCCTCCACTAGTAAAGGCAAGGGCAAAGTTAGCAAGTGATGAAGACTTGTTATTTTAATTGATGATGTATTTATGTTTAAGACTTATGTTGTTGTTTAAGACTTATTTGTTTAGAATTTCGCACAGATGTTTTAAGGTTAGAGTAACCTGGGATTTATTTATGTTTCAGTTGATGTAACCCTTAAGGGAAGAGATTTTATTATGATTTCTATCTATTGTATGGTTTGATATTATTTATGGGTAGATAGATAGATGATGCTTGTACAGTGAACACCAAATCCCGTGGAATCGAAGTACCCGGATTTGGGGGTGTCACACTCTGGCCTCACCTTCAGTTGGTGATAACCACTCCTCAAGTCTATCTTGGAAAAGTATCTTGCTCCTTTTAATTGATCAAACAGATCGTCGATTCTTGGTAATGGATATCTATTCTTAATCGTGACCTTGTTCAGTTCTCTGTAGTCAATGCAAAGCCGCATCGATTCGTCCTTCTTTTTCACAAACAACACTGGCGCTCCCCACGGCGATACGCTCGGTTGAATATACTTTTTGTCCAGCAATTCTTTTAGTTGGACCATCAGTTCTTTCATCTCTACTGGTGCCATTCGGTATGGTTCCTTCGATATTGGAGCGGTTTCAGGTGCCAAATCGATCACGAAATCTACCTCTCTATCTGGTGGAAGTCCTGGCAAATCGTCTGGAAATACATCGACGAAGTCCCTCACAATCGGTATCTCTTCTACCTTCGGATTCTCTTTTTGACTGTCGACTATGTAAGCTAGATATCCTACACAGCCCTGTCTTAACAACCTCTTGGCCTGCATCATCGTCAGACAACTCGCTTGTCTAGGCGACTTGCTACCATAAAACACAACCTTTGACGGAGTCATAAGGTTAATACGCTTCTTCTGGCAGTTAATTACCGCCCCAAAATTGGATAACCAATCCATACCCAAAATAACATCAAATTCCCCAAGTCGAATAGGGATAAGATCTACGTTCATGATATTACCCTTAATATTCACCCTACAGTTCTTAAACACGTACTTAATAGGAATTATCTCTCTATTCGCAATTTCTATATTCATGGGATATTCCAACTCATCCATAAGCAAATCTAAACTATTAGCAAAGTCTTCGGATATAAAGGAACACGTAGCACCCGAATCAAATAAAACATAAGCATTAATTTCATTGATCGGAATAATACCTGACACCACCTCACGAGACTGGATTGCGTCTTGCACTGTCATATTGAAAGTTCTGGCGGTCGTTCGGTTTGTTACAGGTGGTCCGGTGATGGTTAAGGTATTTCCACTGCTATTTCCACGATTACCTCCTTGCACTGCTCCTCCTGATCCCTTCTTGGGACAGTCTCTTGCTAGATGATCTTTAGAACCACAGTTAAAACAAGCACCCTTCTTTGGGTTTGGACAGTTTGGTGCTATGTGGCCTTCCTGACCACAATTGTAGCACACTCGCTTCCCTTTCATGCAAACTCCCAGATGAGCTTTTTCGCAGTTTGAGCACGCTTCAATTTTCTTCTTCTGCCCTCCTTGTTGACTTCCCGCTGACGAGTTATCCGTCCACTTCCTCTTCTGATTATGACTACCCCTAGTGTTACTCCCACCAGTCTTGTTATTTCCTTCACCTTCACTCTTCTTCTTCTTCTGCTCTTGATTGTACTTGGTCACCGCATCGCTCCCACCTTCAGCGAGGATGGCCTTTTCCAGTACTCCGGCAAATGTGTTTATCTGAAACATTGACACCTTACTGTAAACTCAAGGCTTTAGTCCTTGTTCAAATCTTCTGGCCTTTCTTTCGTCAGTGTGTACTTGGTACGGGGCAAACCTTTCCAACTCATCGAATTTAGCCTCGTAATCAGGTACGCTCATGTTTCCTTGCTTCAGTTCCAGAAATTGAATTTCCATCTGATTCTGTGAACTAGTTGGGAAGTACATTTCGAAAAACATTTTTTTAAATCTCCCCCACGTAATTACACCTTCACCTCCTCGCACTTTGTTTGCTTGCCACCAATAGCTAGCCTCAGACTTCAGCATAAACGTTGCGAAAGCGGTCTTCTGGTCTTCTCTAACCCTAGCAACGTCGAATACTTTCTCCATTTCCATGACCCACGTTTGAGCCTCGATTGGGTTCCTGGAACTTTTGAACTCTGGCGATCCAATCGATTTGAAGTCTTTAAACGTTGTGTTTGGTGGAGCTTGAGGTTGATTGTTCATTGCTCCCGTCAGTAAGTTCACCAACTGCTGAATAGGATTAGCGTTGGCGTTATTGTTATTATTGGTTGACTCTTCCTGAGCCAGTTGACGTTGTTGTCTTCTCCTTGGCGGCATTTTTCTGTTAAATAAACGTTTATTAAAACTTTATTTATTTCTCTAAATAGTTAAGGCATTACTCAACAATTTAACACATCATCTCAAACAACTTAATATATTTATTTCAACTCAAGGTTTTAACATCAAACTATAGCATAACTGCTATTTACATCAACTATCCTGGAATAAAGAATCCACAGGATTTAAAATATTAACATATTCCTTCGTTCATAAACACATCGGAATTTACATATAAAAAACTAATTAAGTCTTTCACATAATTAAACGGATTCTAATCCTGTCTATCAAGGTGCTCAATAGCCTTGCCACGCTCCTCACCCATGATACGAAACATCGTCCTGCGATCCAGCATATACGACGGAATTCCTTCGAATTGGATGGGGTATCTCAAAACTCATTCCTGAGCCTCATCCATTGCATGATTAAATGTGGAGTATGTCTCTTCAAGCTTTGCCTTCTTTGCACGACTATCATCTTCTGCACGATCAGCTCGACGTGATTCTCTTACCCATCCTTCCTCTGCTATTTTCAGTCTTCCGGAGGTTTCTTTCAATTCCTTCTTCAGCTTCTCTATCTCCTTGGTCTTATCTTCGGTTTGACCCTTCTCATGGACCAAATCCCATTCTACATTTTCCAATCGTGAGTGAAGAGTCGAAATCTCCCTCTCCTTCTCCTCTAAAGTAGACTGCTGAACAATCGCTCGCTCAGTCAATTCCTGAACTTCGTCTTGTAATTCCACGTTACGGTCGTATAACGAGTCATACATCTCCGCATCAACGGTGTATCGTGGTAATTCCTCTTCTTCCTATTCCTCATCAAACTCCTCCTCAGGATCAGTCTCGGGCTCATGCTCCTGACCAACAACGGTGATCAATGGAGATGACTCCCTCTGAACTAACTGCTCCTTAACAACATGTATGTCTCGGGGCTCCTCCTCTGTAGGTACTATAGGTAATCGGGGTTCTTCCTCCCCAGCTCGACTAGCTCCTCTAACAACTGACATCCTGACAAAAAAATTTTAAGTTTTAGTTACTAAGTCGTACTAACGAGCACATAAATTAACACATAAACACATAATGTATTTTATTATCTTCAATGAATTACCAAAAATTCATTTCTTAAAACTCGATAAGAGTTTTCCTTTACTATCTTCTTTCTATAAGGCTACTACCTAAGGTTGTTCCCCCACCTAAGGTTCATAACCTACAGCTTTGATACCAACCTGTGACACCCCCAAATCCGGTACTTCCATTTCCACAGGATTCGGTGCTCACGATACAAATATCATCTATCTATCTACCCATAAAAAAAATTGCAAACCATGCAATAGATAGAATTAAAATCTTCCCTTAAGGGTTACAACATCTGAAACATAAACATAATCCCAGGTTGAACTAACCTTAAATATCTGTGCGGAAATATAAACAATAATTCTTAAACAACATCATTAACTCAAGTCTAACATAAATACATCATCTATAAAATAACAAGTCTTCAACACTTGCTAACTTTGCCCTTACCTTCACTAGTGGAAGGTTCATCAGTTCTTTCGTTCTTAACTGCAATGTTATTATTAAGCAAGAGTGAGCACAAATGCCCACAAGAATAATAATGAAACAACAGTATAATAACATACGAATAATCAAATACATCTGAATAAAAGCTCAACTTCTGAATCAAGAATAAATAACAAGAATCAAAAGAATTCTGAGGGTCATAAGACCTTGAACTATGTCCTGGGTTATCAAAGGTTATACTTGAAACCTTTAACAGTCATAAGACTATGGACCTTCTTCTCGTACTTAGGGGGATCAGCCCTTAGTACCATACTGTGCACAATATCTTAACGCTAAAGCGTAAATAATCCCCTATACAGGGTTGTTCATCTCAGTTTGACATTTGAGTCCGCACCAAAGGAAGTTTGGTTTGGATAATTCATCAAGGGTTCTGAAATTTAGAACGCTCATCAACTATGGACTAGTTGAATCATTAAGGGTTCACTAGTCTAATAAGGTTCAACAACAATGATATTCAATTTGAATAATAATCTCAAGAAGTATACAATAGAACAATTATTGTATAACTAAATCATACTTTGAAAAGATAATCAATCTTTAATATAACATTTGAACTTGAATAATGGCAATGATAATTTACTCGAGGTAAATAATAAACTTGAATAAAAATGACAAGTAGGGTTAGGAAACTTGCTCAAATTTAAGAGTTTAAGTTTAAGAAACTTGCCTCGTGCGTAGATTATACTTTAACTAATCACGTTCTTTGGATTAAATCCTACATACCATTCACATACACAATACCAGTTAATTATAAATTAACTAATCGTCATAAACTCATTCTCTTTGTCTACTTTAATTATTGACTATACTTAGTCAATTTATCACATTTACTGCCACATAATATCACTTCATGAATAATAATCTAATTATGAATTCAATAATTTAAATCACATGTAATTATGTTATTTACATGTTTAAACAACTATTTTTATCATCACATTATTCTTCTAACATATTTACATGTTCATTACATCAATTCACTAACACTTGTTAGACTTTAATATTTTAAAAATCTCATTTCTAAATTTTCTAGAGAGTGGCGTTGCGGCGCCACTGATACACGTGATCTTCGCGCTGCGGCGCGGTGGCGCTGCGGCCGGACTCTTGACGCTATGGCGCCTTGGCGCTGCGATGCGGGAAATGTACAGGTAGCCGGCGCTGCGGCACGGCGCACCAGACACAGAAATGGCAGTTCGCAAAAAATCGCAGAACATGCCAATTTCTCCCAATTTCTTATTTTCTACTCGAAATTAGACATACCCACATGTTATAATTCATGTATAATCATAATACAACATCTATAAAGTGATTTTAGCCCATTAAAACATATAATCACATAATTAAAACATAAAATTTTCCTCTGTTCTTGATGTTCTTTAAGTTTTTAACATAATTTCCTAAAATTCAACGCCATGGATTCGTTATAAAGCCAAATCCGTTCATTTAAAGCTTGGTCTCTTCATATTAACATGCACAATAATATACGACTGTAATATCTATGAAAACATTTACGTTTGACATACTAAAATCACGTATAAGGCCATAAGGCCAAAAAAAACCCAAACTCTGTATATTTCTGAAATAGCAAGTCATCAGATTACGAGCCTTAGGATATGGAATCATGCAATATATATATAAAACACGATGTGATACATCTTAACCCATATATTCACATAAGCCTTACAAATTTCTATCATAAAACTTTACAGTACTTGAAAACCATTTGTATAAAAACTTAAATACGTAAAAGTAAAAATTGGGTTTGGGAGAAATTACCCAGAGTATAAACTAATGGAAGAGATGATCAGTGGTGATTCTTTCACAAGTAATTGATAATTATACACTCAAGATTTTCTCTCAAATTTCTCAATCTTTCTCTCTGTGAACTCTAAGGACTTAGGAAATAATAAGGAAGAAATAAAAGACGTAAGATAATAAGGGAGAAAACTGACGCGCATCATGGTCAGTTGCCCATCATAGGTTAACTGGCCATAACTCCCTCTAAGGCCACGTTTGGCTAGTTTAATATTTACAAAACCCATTAATTTAATAAAGCTTTATCATTTGGTTTAATTAATATCACACCCAATTCAAATATCTTATTTAATTTAGTATAAAATAAATATAATAATCTATCATAAATTCACATAATCATATAATTAATTTTCTCATTAATAAATAATGTCAATTTATTAAATCTCTAATTAATAATTAAATTAATTAAATAACATCATGCTTAATTAAATAATTCATTTAATTCAACAAGTTCACATAATTATATACTTGAATAATAATTATTCTCCACATTAATTTAATAAATTCAACACATAAAATTAAATTAATCTACCACAATTGCATCACTTAATTATTTAATCCAATAATTAAATCATCGAAAAATATTTATTTAATTCAATAAATATTAAAATAAATTACAAAACTCTCGTTCGTCACATCTTTCCCCCTTAAAAGGATTCTGTCCCCAGAATCACGACTCAAAAACTTTCGACCCGTTACATTACATCCGATATTCCGATCAGAAGTGCTGATATTTTGAGGTAAGAGATTATTTTCTTCTTAAATGATATTATTTTCTTCAATAACATTATGCTGAAATATTGATACAAACTTTTTATCAAATTTAGAACTTTTTATCTCGGGGTTACTATTCACGTATACGGCACTATTCACGAATACAACACTATTCATCGAAAAATAAAATTTTCTCTTTTTATCCAAGATGTCTATTATGGTTACTATCTTTGATTGTATCCATGTTTTGATCTTTATTTTTGAATTCTGCTTCACAATTGATTATTATGAAGTATAATTGATCTTGAATAAACTGTTGTACGAATCCCTACTATTTGTCCTTCTGTCTCATTGGATTCATTTTTTTTAAAATATTTTTCATCATCATCAGTCTTAAATGATGATGTTACTGAATATCTTTGGCCTGTAGTGCAAAGATGAATATTTGATTAAAGATATATATTGATTGATGTTACAGGGATAAAATATTGATGATGAACTTTTAAATCTTAGAAGATAGTAGAACTCATTCTTTACTTGACTCTTCTAATGAATTGTTGTTTTCGCTGCAGTTGTTGATCTAAAACTTGTTGTGTATTATATTTTATCAGATTTTTCCCTGTTGAAGACTAATGATAATTTGTTGTATATTATCTTAGTCATAATATTCTTTGCTAGGATAGTTGAGCTCACCCTTTTCTTTTTTGTTCTATTTTTCTTCTCAGGAGGTGAGAACATAGCAGGACCTAGTCGGAGTATGGACTGATGGTTCTAGAAAGATGTTTTAGCAGTCCTCACTATTTTTGTAAAATAGTTGTTGAATAATTGTAATGAGGACTTATTTGAGTGTGGATATTGTCTAGAAGATAATATTTTTATTTAAACTCACAGTATGTGTCGACGTATTTTGCACGACAATTGTATTATTGAAGTTGTAGTTGCTTTTTGTACCATGTATTTGGCGACTCAGAATGGGTGTTGTATACTTATTTTGGGGGCGTCACATGCGATGTTTAGAAGCTTTTTACAGTTCATGCAAAATCAGACGAGGGAGACTCGTGTACAAAATACGGGTGGAAATGATAGCAACGCGCGGTTTGTCACAGCCAAGCAGTTCAAGGAGTTAGGACCACCATATTTCTGGGGAAAACCTGATCCGATTAAGGTAAAAACGTGAGTTAAGCAAATTACTAAGATATTCGATGTCTTGGGCTGCACGGAGGAACAGAAGGTTCCATTCGCCACCTTTATGTTCCGTGGTGAGGCAGATTACTGGTGGGAATCTGTGAAGCGTACCTAGCCAGCTGCACTCAACATGTCTTGGAAAAAATTTCAGAATCTGTTCAATGACAAGTACTTTCCTGAAAGTATTCGTCATATGAAGGAGGTAGAGTTTATTAGACTGGAACAGAATAACATGACGGTGTCCCAGTACGAGGTGAAGTTCGCGGAGTTATCCAGGTTTGCACTTCATTTGGTAGAAAATGAGGAACGTATGACGCGGATGTTTCTGAGAGGTCTAAAACCGAGATTCGACAATATCTTATCTCTCATAAATTTTCTTTATAATCAGATGTTGTAAACAAGGCTCAATTATTAGAGCATGATAATGAGTATGTTCAACCGAGGGGCCACAATCAGGGTCATACCGGTGACAGCAGTCATCGAAGAGATGATAACCAGCGAGGAGGGAAGAATACGGACAAAAGTGGTAACCACTCGGGTGGAAATCGTGGCCATGATAATAGGAGAGGTGAGTCAAGTTGAAATTTCAAAAAGAGGAGATTCAACAATGATGGAAGACATCAGCAGCAGCACCAGCACCAACAATAAATTTTAGGGGAGGAGAACGACCGCCAGTTAGATGCTACAGATGCGGAGAGGAGGGACACATAAGTCCAAACTGTTTACAGCCTTCCAAGGTGTGTTTCAATTGTGGAAAAGAAGGTCACATAGCCCGATTTTGTCAGGTAGCGAAGTTAAGTCCAACTGGGATGGCGAAACCTAAGGCGTCTACGGACAAAACAAAGTCGGTGGTTCAAGGAAGGGCGTGAAGGGTTTCGACAGAAACACACAACGGAAATAGAATAAATATAAAGCAATTTCGAAACCCTAAACAGGATCCATGCGAAAATCAATTAACTCAGTGGTTAGAAATTATACCGATTATGAAAATTAAATTGATGCGCTCGAATCTCTAACGCAATCCAAATGAATTGCACCTCTACGGTATCCACATGAACGCTCCGCGAATCGTCCTATGATCTGTAGAAGAAGGAACTGCGGTACTAGCCACCAAAGATGAGAATTTCAGAACTGTTTCTCTCTAGTCTCTCTATGAGAGTGGCTAGGGTTTTTGGTTTTGAATAATACCCTAAGTGTCTGCTATATATCATATATATAGTAGTTAAAAGGTATTAATCAAAACCTAATTTCATAAAATCTAAATATATATATATATATATATATATATATATATATATATATATATATATATATATATATCTTAATTAAGTCTTACTTAATTAATATACATATATACAAATTATCCTTTTAATTTAAATTCATAATTTAAATACTATTAATCATATTAATATATTTAAATCGTTAAAATTTAAATTAATTCCCTTTTAAATTATGTTCTATGTGTGTGACCCTATAGTTTATTATTACGTTGGCAATAATTTTAAAATTATATTATAAAGTTATAAACGGTGAGCGATATCTAGTAATACATCACTGCTACCCAAGTAATAATAAGATCGATGATTCGATGCAACCTTTTCGTGACCAATGTTTCAATGTAATTTAATCATTTTAACCTTAATATCCAAGATTAAACTCGAGTCATGGAATGTGTCATACTCTTCATAATTTAATCTGAGTTTTTCTTGATCAATGAGTAGACTATATGAAACAAATCACTATTTGAGCATGACCATGCATTTCATAGTCCTACTCAATCAAGAGGCCTATGGATATCACCCCTAATATATAGGATGGTTAAATTCCATCTAGATCACTCATATTCCTCACACGATTCATGGTGTACCCAATAATCACCTTTATAGTCTACCCTATTAAAGGTGACATTTGATAATATCAAAGTATATAAATTCTCATGTAGTAATATAGTGATTTCAGGTCGGAGGACCATTACATCATTGTCACTATGAGAATTACTAATGACACTTTGCATAATGCTCCATATAGAATTCTCATGGTGGGTCTGTCCAGTACATCGTTCTCTAACATGTACCTATACATTGACTTAATATCTCATATATTTATGACCAATGAGATTTGATCATCAGTCAATCCACATACTAGTCTTAATGCATCATTGTTGTCCCACCAACAATGATACTCGACTAGGGACATTTAAGAACAATGATACTAATTATAATTATATAATCTCATGTTCAAGTCACATACTTGAAACTATATAATTTGTATCATTATTCTAAGGATTTTTATTATGTTAACATTTATATAACGCAGTAAATAAAACCATAATAAAATCATTCATTTATTCAATCAAACATAATATCAAAACGTTAAGCAATTATATCAAATAATTGGCCTCTAGGGCATAAACTCTAACAGGGCGTTTGTCGTGACTGGCCAAAATGCGAGAAACCCGAACGAGGTGATCACGGGTAAGCTAATCTTGAACTCTTGCGAAGTTTATACCTTACTAGATACCAGTTCTATCCATTCTTTTATCTTTCATGCTTGTGCTCAACGTTTAAACTTGACTCCAGAGAAATTGGACTTTAACTTATCAGTTGAAACTTCGTTGGGTGAAACCTTTGTTACATCTACAGTTTATAAATCTTGCTTGATCCAAGTTGGCACAATCACATTACCTGTTGATCTTATCTCTTTAAAGATACTTGCATTTGATGTGATTTTAGGGATTTATTGGTTAACCACTCATCATGCCAAAATTGATTGTTTTCGTAATGTTGTTAGTTTTCATATTCCTAACCAACCTGTTATACGAATTCAAGTAACTAAACCACTAAAATCAGTCACTGTCATATCAAGCCATAAAGCTATTCGTTTATTGAAAAATGGATGTCAAGCTTTCTTAGCCCATATTATGGACTTGAACAAAAACACGTCAGATTTGAATAATATTCCTGTTGTTAATGAATTTCCTAACGTATTTATGGAAGAACTTCCTGGTCTACCCCCAAAACGAGAAGTTGAATTCTTTATTGATCTTGAACCGAGTACAAAGCCCATTTCTAAAACCCCATATCGAATGGCTCCTATTGAACTTTAGGAGTTAAAAGTTCAACTATAGGAATTGTTAGACATCAGTTTCATTCGTCCTAACACATCTCCTTAGGGTGCTCTTGTTTTATTTGTAAAGAAGAAAAACGGGAGTATGCGACTTTATATTGACTACCGAGAATTAAACTATGTCACCATCAAGAATAGGTATCCCCTACCTCGTATTGATGACCTGTCTGACCAGTTGCAAGGAGCACAATTCTTTTCAAAGATCGATCTTCGTTCCGGATATCATCAGCTGAAGATTAAAATAGAGGATATTCCAAAGACTGCCTTCAAAACTCGGTACGGGCATTATGAATTCTTAGTCATGTCTTTTGGATTGACTAATGCTCTTGCTGCTTCCATGGATATGATGAACCGTGTATTCAAGGAATATTTAGATCAGTTCGTTGTTGTCTTTATTGATGACATCCTCATCTATTCCAAATGCCGTGAAGATCATGAGCACCATTTTAAGCTAGTACTTCAAAGACTTCGTGGCAACAAGCTATATGCCAAGCTAAAGAAATGTGAGTTCTGGCTTACGGAAGTAGCATTCCTTGGGCACGTGGTGTCAAAATATGGAGTATCTGTTGACCCGGCAAAGATTTAAGCAACACAAAGTTTGGAGCAACCGAAGTCGATGACCGAAGTGCGTAGCTTTTTGGGCTTAGCTGGTTATTATCAGAGATTCGTGGAAGGATTTTCTCGAATCGCTACTCCGTTAACTCAGCTGACTCGGAAAGATATAAAATTCGTATGGAGCAAGGAATGCGAGAAGAGTTTCCAAAAGCTCAAGAGGAGACTCATTTCGGCACCTGTTCTAACAATACCATCTGGTTCGGATGGATTTGTTATCTATAGCGATGCTTCAGGCAAAGGGTTAGGATGTGTTCTCATGCAACATGGGAAAGTCATAGCCTATGCCTGGCGACAACTCAAAGAATATGAGAGGAATTATCCTACTCATGATCTGGAGTTGGCAGCAGTCGTTTTTGCGTTAAAAATCTGGAGACACTACCTGTATGGGGAGAAAGTGGAGATTTATACGGATCATAAAAGCCTGAAATATTTCTTCACCCAAAAGGAACTCAACATGCGACAACGACGTTAGCTCGAGCTGTTGAAGGATTACGAACATAGCATTCAATATCATCCTGGAAAAATCAAACGTTGTAGCTGACGCATTGAGTAGAAGATCATATGCGGGTACGAGTGCAATGTTGTTAACACAAAAGCCCATTTTGTACGACTTACAAAGGATGAAAATAGAGTTAAAGGCTCCAAGTACCCACATGATGATATCAAACATACGAGTAGAACTGACTTTAATCGATAAAGTTAAAGCTGCTCAAGCTACGGACCTGGGGCTGATGCGTATGAAGAAGAAAGTGCAAGATGGTGCTATTCCAGAAGCAGTAATCGATGAAGAAGGAATACTTCGAGTCAACTCCAGACTTTGCGTTCTTAACGATCCTGACTTGAAGCATATAATCATAATGGAGGCAAATAACACACCATTTGCAATCCAGCCTGGGAGTACCAAAATGAATCGTGATCTTCGACATACATTTTGGTGGAACAATATGAAAAGAGAGATCGCGGAGTTTATCTCGAGGTGTTTAACCTGTCAACGTGTAAAGGCAGAGCATCAATTGTCGAAGGGTACATTGCAACCACTTGAGATTCCAAAATAGAAGTGGGAACACATTACTATGGATTTCGTTACGGGTCTTCCTAAGGTTTCTCAAGGTATAGATGCGATTTGGGTTATTGTTGATAGATTAACCAAGTCGGCTCATTTCTTGCCTATACGTGAGACTTATCCCCTTGAACATCTTGCTAATATGTATGTGAACGAGATTGTGGGATTGCATGGCAAGCCAGTATCCATAGTTTCATATCGTGACCCACGATTCACTTCACGATTTTGGGTTAGCTTGCATAAAGCTATGGGCACAGATTTACGATTCAGTTCAGCATACCATCCTCAAACGGAGGGACAATCAGAGAGGACTATTTAAACTCTTGAAGATCTATTAAGACTCTGTGTTCTAGACTTCAAAGGGAGTTGGGATAAGTATTTACCACTAGTAGAATTCTCCTACAACAACAGTTATCAGGCAAGTATAGGTATGGCTCCATTTAAATCTTTGTATGGACGAAAGTGTCGATCTTCAGTATGTTGGGATGAGGTGGGTGAAGCAGCATTGTTGGGACCAGAGTTGGTACATATGACTACGAAAAAGATCCATACGATTTGACAACGTATACAAATGGCACAGGATCGACAAAAGAGTTATGCGGATCTTCATCGAAAGGACGTGGAATTTGGTATTGGGGATCATGTACAGTTACGTATTGCTCCATGGAAGGTAGTTATAAGATTCGAGAAGAGAGGAAAGCTCAATCCACGATTTATTGGTCCATTTCAGATTCTTGACCGAGTAAGAAATGTGGCCTATAGTGTGACGCCCCCAAAATTAGGTATACATCACCCATCTTGGGTCGTCAGATACATGGTACAGAATACAAATACAACTTACTAATACAACTGTCGTGTACAATACGACAAAACATAACTGTGAGTTTGAATACAATTATTGTCTACTAGAGACTATACAAACTCAAAAAGAGTCCTCATTACAATTATTGTCACACTATTTAACAGAATAGTGAGGACTACTAATACTATCATCTGGTCCATCACTCTGTTCCCCGACTCGTCCCAACTATATTCTCGTTTCCTGAAGAGAACAGTGAAAGAAAGGGTGAGCTCAACTAGCCTAGTAAGAAATATTATGACTAAGATAATGCAGAATAAATTATCATTAGCCTTCAACAGTGTTAAACTGATAAAATATAACGAACATCAAGTTTAACTGCAGCGAAACAAGCAATCCATTAAAAGAGTCAAGTAGAAAATAAAATCTACTATCTTCTATGATTTAAAAGGTTTTTCAACACTGTTATCGATGGGACTCAGCTTAATAAAATAATTCACATCATCGAATCACCCCTGCACTACGGCCAAGGATATTCGTGTATTTATTAATGGTCATGATCATGCCAACAACTGTCCATCAATGCACTACGGGCCAATGAGAACTTTTACCACATCATTTGTAACATTACGGTCATGATTATACCGAATAATCCCTGGTCATAATCATACCAAGTCCATCTATGCACTACAGGCCACAGATGACTTTCAACATTTTATAAACATGAGGATGATGACAATGATATAAGAATTCAATAAAACAAGTTCAAGAATTAATTTATCCAAGAATTAACAACGTCCAAATTGTCAACATGATACTGCTTTGTGAAGTGAAATTCAAGAATGCTTAGAAGAATATTTTCATGAAAAGATACTGGATGAAACGCAATTATCAAGGATATTCCACAAATTTCATGGAGTATAGAAGTCAAAACTTAACCAACTGAGTATAATAAAGAATGGAATAACAAAAGAAATCACCATGCATGCGATAGACCGCACAGACAGGTTATTCCAACAGAATAATAAATAATGGAACCAAGTCCGGCGTAAAATGCACAGACAGGATATTCCAACAGAATAATAATAAAGACGGAACCAGGTCCGTTGTAAAACACACAGACAGGATGTTCCAACAAAATAATAATAAAGACGGAACCAGGTTCGGTGTAAAACACACAGACAGGATGTTCCAATAGAATAATAGAAGAATGTTACCAAGTATAGGGTAGACCGCGTTTACAGGTTATTCCAACAAAATAATAAGAAATGGAATAACAACAGTTCTCTTTATGAATAAGAAAGAATAACACTCCTTACCGTTTTAAAGAAGAACTGAAATAAGGAAGTAGTTAAGTAGCAGAATACTTTTCTTCTCTCTATAGTTTCTCTCTCTACAGTTCAGTGAATTCGTAAGAAATAATGAAGGAATGAGCTACTATTTATAAAAAAATAGAATGCATAGTAACTAATCCATGAACGGTCCAGATTGATTACTTTAATCTGACGGTCCATATTTAAAGAAAAATCTTTTAAATAAAATATAATATATTCTATTTATAGAATAACTTTAATAAAGTATTCTGTGTTATATAAAAAGATGTTTATGTTTTATTACGTTAATAATACGAATAAAACAAAACTTCATTATCGCTAAATAATTCATATTATTAACTGACAATAATTGAATCAAACTGAGTGACTTCTCACATAAGCATTAATAATCAATACAGTGTGCTACTATGCAACCACACGTATTACTGTACTTTTACTACCGAGTAGTTCAACAGTATCAATGGTAAAACTTCCGCCGTTATTTTTAATAAAATATTTTTATCGTTTTCTCAATCCGACAATAATTCTGTTGTGGGGTCCACCAATGATTATGTTGTTGTACGAACATTTTCTGTTAAAACGAATATTCCCCAACCAATCGAATATTATATAACAACTTGCGTACTTTGCAAAATTTATAAATATTACCTACAACTATAACATTATATCAAATTAACTCCATAATATTCAAAAATTATATTTATAGAAAATTCATCTTAATTTATAAAAGTTGGGGTCTTACATATAGACTCGCGTTAACTCCAAGCATGTCTCGTGTTAATAATATTTTTCACATATCTACGCTTTATAAATATGTGAAAGACCCAAACCACATTATTGAGTTAGAACTAGATGAGATAGCCGAATATTTAACTTACGAGGAGGTACCTGTTAAGATCTTATTGAGTTAAGCAAATTACCTCATTGAGTTAAGCAAATTACCTCCTCGTAAGTTAAATCTTCAGCTATCTCGTCTAGTTCTAACTCAATAATGTGGTTTGGGTCTTTCACATATTTACGAAGTATAGATATGTGAAAAACATTATGAACACGAGACATACTTGGAGGTAACGTGAGCCTATAGGCCACATTTCCTACTCGGTCCAGAATTTGAAATGGACCAATAAATCGTGAATTGAGCATTCCTCTCTTCCCGAATCTTGTAACTCTCTTCCATGGAGCAATACGTAACAGTACATGATCCCCAATACCAAATTCCACGTCCTTTCGATGAAGATCCGCATAACTCTTTTGTCGATCCTGTGCCGTTTGTATACGTTATCGAATCGTTTAGATCTTTTTCGTAGTCATACGAACCAACTTTGGTCCCAATAATGTTGCTTCACCTACCTCATCCCAACATACTGGAGAGTGACACTTTCGTCCATACAAGCCTTCAAATGGAGCTATACCTATACTTGCTTGATAACTGTTGTTGTAGGAGAATTCCACTAGTGGTAAATACTTATCCCAACTCCCTTTGAAGTCTAGGACACAGAGTCTTAATAGATCTTCAAGAGTTTGAATAGTCCTCCCTGATTGTCCGTCCGTTTGAGGATGGTATGCCGAACTGAATCGTAAATTTGTGCCTATAGCTTTCTACAAGCTAACCCAAAATCGTGAAGTGAATCTTGGGTCACGATCTGAAACTATGGATACTGGCATGCCATGCAATCTCACAATCTCATTAACATACATATTAGCAAGACGTTCAAGGGGATAAGTCTCACGTATAGGCAAGAAATGAGCCGACTTGGTTAATCTATCAACAATAACCCAAATCGCATCTATACCTTGAGAAACCTTAGGAAGACTCGTAATGAAATCCATAGTAATGTGTTCCCATTTCCATTTTGTAATCTCAAGTGGTTGCAATGGACCCTTTGGCAATTGATGCTCTACCTTTACACGTTGACATGTTAAACACCTCAAGGTAAACTCCGTGATCGCTCTTTTCATATTGTTCCACTAAAATGTATGTCGAAGATCATGATACATTTTGGTACTCCCATGATGGATTGCAAATGGTGTGTTATGTGCCTCCATGATGATTCTATGCTTCAAGTCAGGATTGTTAAGTATGCAAAGTCTGGAGTTAACTCGAAGTATTCCTTATTCATCGATTTCTGCTTCTGGAATAGCACCATCTTGCACTTTCTTCTTCATACGCATCAGCCCCAGGTCCATAGCTTAAGCAGCTTTAACTTTATCGATTATAGTCGGTTCTACTCGTATGTTTGATATCATCACGTGGGTACTTGGAGCCTTTAACTCTATTTTCACCCTTTGTAAGTCGTACAAAATGGATTTTTGTGTTAACAACATTGCACTCGTACCCGCATATGATCTTCTACTCAATGCGTCAGCTACAACGTTTACTTTTTTAGGATGATATTGAATGCAATGGTCGTAATCCTTCAACAGCTCGAGCCAACGTCGTTGTCGCATGTTGAGTTCCTTTTGGATGAAGAAATATTTGAGGCTTTTATGATCCGTATAAATCTCAACTTTCTCCCCATACAGGTAGTGTCTCCAGGTTTTTAACGCAAAAACGACTGCTGCCAACTCCAGATCATGAGTAGGATAATTCCTCTCATATTCTTTGAGTTGTCGTGAGGCATAGGCTATGACTTTCCCATGTTGCATAAGAACACATCCTAACCCTTTGCCTGAAGCATCGCTGTAGATTACAAATCCATCCGAACCAGATGGTATTGTTAGAACAGGTGCCAAAATGAGTCTCCTCCTGAGCTCTTGGAAACTCTTCTCGTATTCCTCGCTCCATACGAATTGTGTATCTTTCCGAGTCAGCTGAGTTAACGGAGTAGCGATTCGAGAAAATCCTTCCATGAATCTCCGATAATAACCAGCTAAGCCCAAAAAGCTACGCACTTCGGTCACCGACTTCGGTTGCTCCCAACTTTGTATTGCTTCAATCTTCGTCGGGTCAACAGATACTCTATGTTTTGACACCACGTGCCCAAGGAATGCTACTTCCTTAAGCTAGAACTCGTATTTCTTCAGCTTGATATATAGCTTATTGTCACGAAGTCTTTGAAGTACCAGCTTCAAATGGTGCTCATGATCTTCACGACTTTTGGAATAGATGAGGTTGTCATCAATAAAGACAACAATGAACTGATCCAAATATTCCTTGAATTCACGGTTCATCATATCCATGAAAGCAGCAGGAGCATTAGTCAATCCAAAAGACATGACTAAGAATTCATAATGTCCGTACTGAGTTCTGAAGGCAGTCTTTGGAATATCCTCAGTTTTAATCTTTAGCTGATGATATCCAGAACGAAGATCGATCTTTGAAAAGAATTGTGCTCCTTGTAACTGGTCAAACAGGTCATCAATACGAGGTAGGGGATACATATTCTTGATGGTGACATGGTTTAATTCTCTGTAGTCAATATGAAGTCGCATACTCCCGTCTTTCTTCTTTACAAATAAAACAGGAGCACCCCAAGGAGATGTACTAGGACGAATGAAACCGATGTCTAACAATTCCTGTAGTTGGATTTTTAACTCCTGAAGTTCAATAGGAGCCATTCGATATGGGGTTTTAGAAATGGGCTTTGTACTCGGTTCAAGATCAATAAAGAATTTAACTTCTCGTTTTGGGGGTAGACCAGGAAGTTCTTCCGTAAATACGTCAGGAAATTCATTAACAACAGGAATATTATTCAAATCTGACGTGTTTTTGTTCAAGTCCATAATACGGGCTAAGAAAGCTTGACATCCATTTTTCAATAAACGAATAGCTTTATGGCTTGATATGACAGTGACTAATTTTAGTGGTTTAGTTGCTTGAATTCGTATAACAAGTTGGTTAGGAATATGAAAACTAACAACCTTACAAAAATAATCAATTTTGGCAAGTTAATTGGTTAACCAATCAATCCCTAAAATCACATCAAATGCAAGTATCTTTAAAGAGATAAGATCAACATGTAATGTGATTGTGTCAACTTGGATCAAGTAAGATTTATAAACTGTAGATGTAACAAAGGTTTCACCCAACGGAGTTTCAACAGATAAGTTAAAGCCCAATTTCTCCGGAGTCAAGTTTAAACGTTGGCCACAAGCAGGATAGATAAAAGAAATGGGTAGAACCGGTATCTAGTATGGTATAAACTTCGCAAGAGTTCAAGATTAGCTTACCTGTGATCACCTCGTTCGGGTTTCTCACATTTTGGCCAGTTACGACAAACGCCCTTCCTTGAACCACCGACTTTGTATTGTCCGTAGTCGCCTTTGGTGCCGCCGTCCCAGTTGGACATGACTTCGCTATCAGATAAAATCGAGCTATATGACCGTTTTTTCCACAATTAAAACACAATTTGGAAGGCTATGAACAGTTTGGACTTATGTGTCCCTCCTCTCCGCATCTGTAGCATCTAATTGACGGTCGTTCTCCTCCCCTAAAATTTGTTGTTGGTGCTGGTGCTGCTGCTGATGTCTTCCCGTCATTGTTGAATCTCCTCTTTTTGAAATTTCTACTTGACTCACCTCTCCTATTATCATGGCCACGATTTCCACCCGAGTGGTTACCGCTTTTGTCCGTATTCTTCCCTCCTCGCTGGTTATCATCGCTCCGATGACTGCTGTCACCGGTATGACCCTGGTTGTGGTCTCTCGGTTGAACATACTCATTATCACACTTTAATAATTGAGCCCTGTTTACAACATCTAAATATAAAGAAAATTTATGGGAGATAAGATATTGTCAAATCTCGGGTTTTAGACCTCTCGGAAACATCTGCGTCATACGTTCCTTATTTTCTATCAAATGAGGTGAAAACCTGGATAACTCCGCGAACTTTGCCTCGTACTGGGACACCATCATGTGGTTCTGTTCTAGCCTAATAAACTCTACCTCCTTCATATGACGAATACTTTTAGGAAAGTACTTGTCATTAAACAGTTTCTGAAATTTTTCGCAAGACATGTTGAGTGCGGCTGGCTGGGTACGCTTCACAGATTCCCACCAGTAATCTGCCTCACCACGGAGCATAAATGTGGCGAATGGAACCTTTTGCTCCTCCGTGTAGCCCAAGACATTGAATATCTTGGTAATTTGCTTAACCCACGTTTTCGCCTTAATTGGATCGGGTTTTCCCCAGAAATCTGGTGGTCCTAACTCCTTGAACTACTTGGCTGTGACAAATCGCGCGTTGTTATCATTTCCACCCGTATTTTGTACACGAGTCTCCCTCGTCTGATTTTGCATGAACTGCAAAAAGCTTCTAAACATCGCATCATTCATCGTTTGCTCGGTAGTGTTGTTTACAGGAGGAATATTTCGTTCCTGTTGCACGTTCTCTTGGTTGGTAATCAAAGGTTGTTTCACAGTCTCATAGACTCCATTGTTAACGTTCTCAGCTATCATTCTCAAAACTGCCATAAAACAAGAGTTAATTAAACAAATTAACATATCACATAATATCCCTATATTATGACCGACTAACAAATAGGCTTAGGTAGGACACACTAGCGAAGGATTTACTCGTCTCTCCCCTCCTAGTACTATTCCCCAATCTCCGCCAGAGACCATATACCTAAGCTCTGATACCAACGTGACGCCCCCAAAATAGGTATACATCACCTATTCTGAGTCGCCAAATACCTGGTACAAAAAAACAACTACAATTTTATTAATACAATTATCGTGCAAAATACGACAACATATACTGTGAGTTTAAATACAATATTATCTTCTAGACAATATCCACACCCAAATAAAGTCTCAGTACAATTATTGATGCACTATTTTATAAAATAGTGAGGACTACTAAAACAACTATCTTGAATCATCACTCCATACCCCCAAAATAGGTATACATCATCCATTCTGAGTAGCCAAATATATGGTACAGAAAAACAAATACAACTTTATTAATACAATTGTCGTGCAAAATACGACAACATATACTGTGAGTTTAAATACAATATTGTCTTCTAGACAATATCCACACCCAAATAAAGTCCTCATTGCAATTATTGATGCACTATTTTACAAAATAGTGAGGACTACCAAAACAGCTATCTTGAATCATCACTCTATACCCCGGCTAGTCCCTGCTAAATTCTCACCTCCTGAGAAGAAAAATGGAACAAAAAGGAAAAGGGTGAGCTTAACTAACCCAGTAAAGAACATTATGACTAAGATAATATATAACAAATTATCCTTAGTCTTCAACAGGGAAAAATCTGATAGAATACAATAGACAACAAGTTTTAAATCAACAACTGCAGCGGAAACAACAATTCATTAGAAGAGTTAAGTAGGGAATGAAATCTGCTATCATCTATGAATTTAAAAGTCCATCATCAATATTTTATCCCTGTAACATCAATCAATATACATCTTGAATCAAATATTCATCTTTGCACTACGGGCCAAAGATATTCATTTGTATCACCAGTTGGTCATGTTCATCTCAACACCTGTTCATCTTTGCTGTACGGGCCAAAGATATTCATCAGGTAATCATACATCTTTGCACTACGGGCCAAAGATATTCATCAAGTATCATCATTATGGACTGAGGATGATGAAAAATATTTTAGAGAACGAATCCAGTGAGACAGAAGGACAAATATTAGGAACTCGTGTTTCAGTTTATCCAAATTCAATAATACTCCATAATAACCAAGTGTGAAGTAGAATTCAAAATTAAAGATCAAAACATGGATACAATCAAAGATAGTAACCATAAAAGACATCTGGGACGAAAAAGAGAAAATTTTATTTTTTGGTGAATAGTATCTATTTGTGAATAGTACCGTATACGTGAATAATAACTCCAACACAAAAAGATAGAAATTCCACAATAAAATTCATAACAATATCTCAGCATAATGATATTGAAGAAAATAATATTATGTAAGAAGAAAATAACATCCCTTACCTCAAAAGACAGTACTTCGGAATGAAAGGTCGGATGTGATGCTGAATGAAACTTGTACTGAATAGCAACTCTCAAAGTATCTAAATACTCACAAAATACGCTTGATAATATAGAGAGAGAAAGAGAGAAAACTTTGTTTCTGGTGTGATTTTCAATTCTAACTTAGCCCTCTATTTATAGGAAAATGTTAGCACGCCGAAGCAGACTTGACCTGCTACCTGATGGCTTTACATGCTACTATTGCCACCCACCACATTTTAAATAAAATTTGAGCATATTTCTCACCAACTAAAAGTGGGGCCCACTCAATTCTATAATTTTACACTAAAAATCATTTATAACATAATTTCTGAATTAGTCACCTCTTAAAATTCATAACAAATTATACGTTCATTTTTAACGGTTCAAAATTTGTGGACATATACTCAACTTATATATGTATAACATATCCAAAAATCACAACGATCCAACAGTCGGATTAAAAATTATAACTCACGCAATATATCTGAAAAATACTGATTTGATTTTTAATACCTCCATTTCGACAGAAATACTGATAAAACACCTCAACATTAATTCCTTCAATTATATCCACATAAAATAAATATTTCATTATCATATAAATCAATAATTAATTATTCACAAATAATATTACAGAATCACAATTATGACAACCAGGCTATTCCCAGGAAAGGGGGGGCTTTCCAATAAGGATTTCTCCTTACTGGCGCGCAATTAGGTGACCAAACCTCTCCTTAGACAGAACTTTCTAGACATTACCAATAATGCTATCTAATAATATTATTCAAATAATATGAATTATTGATCGGATAATGGAAAATACTGTGCAGAGACAACAATAATAATATAAAATATCAACGCAGCAATTATTGAATCAATATAATAAAATATTAAACAGTAACTACTGTAACAATTATTGAGTAGTGCCTTCTTATGTACGAATCAATAATTCAAACATACTGTGCAATACTTTGTTCTACTATGCAACCACGCGTATTACTGTATTTTAACCACCGGGTATTTCAACAGTGTTAGCGGTAACGATTACGTCGTTATT
Source organism: Panax notoginseng (assembly GCA_016801055.1). Classification (NCBI taxonomy): domain Eukaryota; kingdom Viridiplantae; phylum Streptophyta; class Magnoliopsida; order Apiales; family Araliaceae; genus Panax; species Panax notoginseng. Next base: position 147,144,386 of record CM029017.1, read on the forward strand.
TATAAAAACTTAAACTTGTCGTTTTCTTCATCCGACAGTTATTCTATTATGAGGCCCACGAATGGCTGCGCTGTCATACGAATATTTCCCGACAACAAGAATATTCTACGATCAAACTAATATTCCCCGATAAAAATGAATATTTTATAACCACTTGCTTATTTTGTAAAATTTGCACATTTTACCCATAACCAAAGTATTATATCAAATTAACTCCTTAATATTTCAAGATAATAAATAGAAAAAATTTAATTTTATTCATAATAAGTTGGGGTCTTACAACCTCCACTCCTTATGAAATTTTATCCTCGAAGTTAACGTACGTACCTGGTGTTTCTAAAAGGTGAGGGTACCTCACTTTCATTTTCGATTCCAATTTCCAGGTCATTTCTTCAATAGCATAGTTCCTCCACAAAACCTTAACTTGTGGTATAACCTTAGTGCGCAGGACATGTTCTTTCCTATCCAAGATCTTAACAGGTACCTCCTCGTAAGTTAAATCTTCGGCTATCTCGTCTAGTTCTAACTCAATAATGTGGTTTGGGTCTTTCACATATTTACGAAGCATAGATATGTGAAAAATATTATGAACACGAGACATACTTGGAGGTAACGTGAGTCTGTAGGCCACATTTCCTACTCGGTCAATAATCTAAAATGGACCAATAAACCGTGGATTGAGCTTTCATCTCTTCCCGAATCTTGTAACTCCCTTTCATGGAGCAATACGTAACAGTACATGATCCCCAATACCAAATTTCACGTCCTTTCGATGAAGATACGCATAACTCTTTTGTCGATCATGTGCCGTTTGTATACGTTGTCGAATCGTTTAGATCTTTTTCGTAGTCATATGTACCAACTCTAGTCCCAACAATGCTGCTTCACCCACCTCATCCCAACATACTGGAGAGCGACACTTTCGTCCATACAAGGCTTTAAATGGAGTCATACCTATACTTGCCTGATAACTGTTGTTGTATGAGAATTCCACTAGTGGTAAATACTTATCCCAACTCCCTTTGAAGTCTAGAACACAGAGTCTTAATAGATCTTCAAGAGTTTGAATTGTCCTCTCTAATTTTCCGTCCATTTGAGGATGGTATGCCGAACTAAATCGTAAATCTGTGCCCATAGCTTTCTGGAAGCTAACCCAAAATCGTGAAGTGAATCTTGGGTCACGATCTGAAACTATGGATACTGGCATGCCATGCAATCTCACAATCTCATTCACATACATATTAGCAAGACGTTCAAGGGGATAAGTCTCATGTATAGGCAAAAAATGAGCCGACTTGGTTAATCTATCAACAATAACCCAAATCGCATCTATACCTTGAGAAACCTTAGGAAGACCCGTAACGAAATCCATAGTAATGTGTTCCCACTTCTATTTTGGAATCTCAAGTGGTTGCAATGTACCCTTTGACAATTGATGCTCTGCCTTTACACGTTGACAGGTTAAACACCTCGAGATAAACTCTGCGATCTCTCTTTTTATATTGTTCCACCAAAATGTATGTCGAAGATCATGATACATTTTAGTACTCCCAAGATGGATTGTAAATGGTGTGTTGTGTGCCTCCATCACGATTCTATGCTTCAAGTCAGGATCGTTAGGAAAGCAAAGTCTGGAGTTGACTCGAAGTATTCCTTCTTCATCGATTCCTGCTTCTGGAATAGCACCTTCTTGCACTTTCTTCTTCATACGCATCAGCCTCAGGTCCGTAGCTTGAGCAGCTTTAACTTTATCGATTAAAGTCGGTTCTACTTGTATGTTTGATATCATCACGTGGGTACTTGGAGCCTTTAACTCTATTTTCATCCTTTGTAAGTCGTACAAAATGGGCTTTTGTGTTAACAACATTGCATTCGTACCGTCATATGATCTTTTAATCAATGCGTCAGCTACAACGTTTGTTTTTCTAGAATGATATTGAATGTTATGGTCGTAATCCTTCAACAGCTCAAGCCAACGTCGTTGTCGCATGTTAAGTTCCTTTTGGGTGAAGAAATATTTGAGACTTTTATGATCCGTATAAATCTCCACTTTTTCCTCGTACAAGTAGTGTCTCCATATTTTTAACGCAAAAACGACTACTGCCAACTCCAGATCATGAGTAGAATAATTCCTCTCATATTCTTTGAGTTATCGCGAGGCATAGGCTTTGACTTTCTCATTTTACATTAGAACACATCCTAACCCTTTGCCTGAAGCATCGTTGTAGATAACAAATCCATCCGAACTAGATGGTATTGTTAGAACAGGTGCCAAAATGAGTCTCCTCTTGATCTCTTGGAAACTCTTCTCGCATTTCTCGCTCCATACGAATTTTGTATCTTTCTGAGTCAGCTGAGTTAACGGAGTAGCGATTCGAGAAAATCCTTCCACGAATCTCCGATAATAACCAGCTAAGCCCAAAAAGCTACGCACTTCGGTCACCGACTTCAGTTGCTCCAACTTTGTACTGCTTCAATCTTCGCCGGGTCAACAGATACTCCATGTTTTGACACCACGAGCCCAAGGAATTCTATTTCCTTAAACCAGAACTCGCATTTCTTCAGCTTGGCATATAGCTTGTTGTCACGAAGTCTTTGAAGTACCAGCTTCAAATGGTGCTCATAATCTTCACGGCTTTTGGAATAGATGAGGATGTCATCAATAAAGACAACAACAAACTAATCTAAATATTTCTTGAATACACGGTTCATCATATCCATGAAAGCAGCAGGAGCATTAGTCATTCCAAAAGACATGACTAAGAATTCATAATGTCAGTACCGAGTTCTGAAGGCAGTCGTTGGAATATCTTTAATTTTAATCTTTAGCTGATGATATCCAGAACGAAGATCGATCTTTGAAAAGAATTGTGCTCCTTGCAACTGGTCAAACAGGTCATCAATACGAGGTAGGCGATACCTATTCTTGATGGTGACATAGTTTAATTCTCGGTAGTCAATACAAAGTCGCATACTCCCGTCTTTCTTCTTTACAAATAAAACAGGAGCACCCCAAGGAGATGTACTAGGACGAATGAAACCGATGTCTAACAATTCCTGTAGTTGGACTTTTAACTCCTGAAGTTCAATAGGAGCCATTCGATATGGGGTTTTAGAAATGGGCTTTGTACCCGGTTCAAGATCAATAAAGAATTCAACTTCTCATTTTGGGGGTAGACCAGGAAGTTCTTCCGTAAATACGTCAGGAAATTCATTAACAACAGGAATATTATTCAAATCTGACGTGTTTTTGTTCAAGTCCATAATATGGGCTAAGAAATCTTGACATCTATTTTTCAATAAACGAATAGCTTTATGGCTTGATATGACAGTGACTAATTTTAGTGGTTTAGTTGCTTGAATTCGTATAACAGGTTGGTTAGGAATATTAAAACTATCAACCTTATGAAAACAATCAATTTTGATATGATGAGTGGTTAACCAATCAATCCCTAAAATCACATCAAATGCAAGTATATTTAAAGAGATAAGATCAATAGGTAATGTGATTGTGCCAACTTAGATCAAGCAAGATTTATAAACTGTAGATGTAGCAAAGGTTTCACCCAATAGAGTTTCAACAAATAAATTAAAGTTAAATTTCTTCGGAGTCAAGTTTAAACGTTTAGCACAAGCAGGAGAGATAAAAGAATGGGTAGAATCGGTATCTAGTAAGGTATAAACTTCGCAAGAGTTCATGATTAGCTTACCCGTGATTACCTCGTTCGGGTTTCTCGCATTTTGGCCAGTCACGACAAACGCCCTTCCTTGAACCACCGACTTTGTTTTGTCCGTAGTCGCCTTTGGTGCAGCCATCCCAGTTGGACTTGACTTCGCTACCGGACAAAATTGGGCTATGTGACAGTCTTTTCCACAATTGAAACACACCTTGGAAGGCTGTGAATAGTTTGGACTTATGTGTCCCTCCTCTATGCATCTGTAGCATCTAACTGGCGGTCGTTCTCCTCCCCTAAAATTTGTTGTTGGTGCTGGTGCTGCTGCTGATGTCTTCCCGTCATTGTTGAATCTCCTCTTTTTGAAATTTTCACTTGACTCACCTCTCCTATTATCATGGCCATGATTTTCACCCGAGTGGTTACCGATTTTGTTCGTATTTTTCCCTCCTCGCTGGTTATCATCGCTCCAATGACTGCTGTCACCGGTATGACCGTAGTTGTGGTCCCTCGGTTGAACATACTCATTATCACGCTCTAATAATTGAGCCATGTTTACAACATCTAAATATAAAAAAAATTTATAAGAGATAAGATATTGTCGAATCTCGGGTTTTAGACCTCTCAGAAATATCCGCGTCATACGTTCCTTATTTTCTACCAAATGAGGTGCAAACCTGGATAACTCCATGAACTTCATCTCGTACTGGGACACCGTCATATTGTTCTGTTCCAGTCTAATAAACTCTACCTCCTTCATATGACGAATACTTTCAGGAAAGTACTTGTCATTGAACAGTTTCTAAAATTTTTCCCAAGACATGCTGAGTGCGGCTGGCTGGGTACGCTTTACAGATTCTCACCAGTAATCTGCCTCACCACGGAACATAAAGGTGGTGAATGGAACCTTCTGTTCCTCCGTGCAGCCCAAGACATCGAATATATTGATAATTTGCTTAACCCACGTTTCCACCTTAATCGGATCGGGTTTTCCCCATAAATCTGGTGGTCCCAACTCCTTGAACTGCTTGGCTGTGACAAACCGCGCGTCGCTATCATTTCCACCCGTATTTTTACATGAGTCTCCCTCATCTGATTTTGCATGAACTGGAAAAAGCTTCTAAACATTGCATCATTCATCGTTTGCTCGGTAGTGTTGTTTACAGGAGGAATATTTCCTTCCTGTTACGCGTTCTCTTGGTTGGTAATCAAAGGTTGTTCCACAGTCTTATAGACTCAATTGTTAACATTCTCAGTTGCCATTCTTAAAACTGCCATAAAACAAAGGTTAATTAAAAAAATTAACATATCATATAATATCTGTAAGATCCCGAATTTTTAGAAAATATTAAAATAAGAATTTAGTAAATAAAATTCTTAAAGCATGAGATGGGTTCAAACAAGAATATAAATGTGTTACGAGGTATGTGGTATTGTGTTGCATAGGGTAATATGAGCTATGTAATAAGTAATGTTGTGGTTAATAAATATATACCATTATTATATATTTGTTAGAAATTGTAGAGATGGATTTATATGAAGATAGATAAGATTTATCTATCGACATTAAATAATTTATAGAATTATTTTATAGTAGGGTGACATTAAAATATCTTTGATAATCACCAATTTCTTGAGTATATGTACGAGTGAATATCAAGTCTAAGGTAGTGCAATCTTACTATTTAATGGTTGACGTATAGGAGCTGGGCTAAACGATTCCTTCAGAGAGCGGAGGTATATACGAATTGATAACCGATCTAACTCACTGTAAAAACAGTGTAGACGAGACGAAAACTGATTTGTTGGTTGTTTGTGGGAAACCACTAAGTGTACTATATTGAATACTATTAAAGACTTGAGGTGTGTTAGGTTTGGACTTGTATATATGTACGTTGCTGACAAGCGAAGAAAATCGATATATCTTTAAAGTTGTTAGAGAATTATTGAGTGAATTGATACACGGCGAGAAGTGAGGATTAAAGGTATGCATGTATCTGTTATATTCAAGTGTTGTGTTGTTGGTGGTATGAAACCGTAAAGGAGATGTATAGTTGTTTAAACTAATAAGGGAGATAGAGTTTTAAAACTCGAAGTGTGATTCTTAAATTATTAAGGAAAATAGTAACCGATAGTGTGAAACCAAAGAGGAAATTTATGATTAGACGAGTTACGCTTAAGGTGGATGTGTAAAGTATTTAGAAGCGTAAGGTTTCATTTCTGCTAAGGCAAAACTTGTCTGCCTCTGGTTTTGGTATGGCGCAGCTACGCCATTTCCAAGCCTATGACCAGCGCTGCTGCGCCGGTCTGTAGAAAACTCTGAGTTAGTTTATGATATATGATTTCAAGCCATGTATACTAATAACTCTTGTAAGGTCATAAATGGTGATTTAGTTGACCATGAATGGATTAATTAGCATAAGAGGAGTGAAAGAAATATGTTAATTAATATTTGATATTCTAAACATATTACATAGTACTGTAATATTTTAAAGATAATCGGTTAATGAAAGAAGAGGACCAATATAGTTATAAATAATTATTGGTTAGAGATGGAAGAAGTTGTCTTAGGACAATCGAGTAATTATACGTATAATGTATAATTTAAATAATTAATAGAGTAAATATTAATTATTCTAAGTGTAAAGGTTGTACATATTACAAGTATAAGGTAAGCTAAATAAATTAGCATTGAGGTAAAGTGTGTCACACAAACTTTATACTAAATAGTGTGTAATATGGGAAAAATGTGAGTAGTAGTACATAATATCTATGGCTTAAGATTTCATGAAGTGTGACATTTAGTTGGTACTAATGATATACATATGATAAAAGTGATTAAATCATAAAGTTGATTTAAATAAGTTTTGTTATCTTATCATAGGTGATGAGACAATTATATGTGTACCCTAAAAGATGAGAGTAAATAAATATGTGTTATTAAAATATTTATTTCAATACCAATGTGTAAGAAAATATCTTAAACGTTTTGAAAACATTATTCATGGGCATTGTGTGGTCTAAACTTCTAAACTTGTAAGATGGCATACTAGTATCTTTTTGGTCTTTAAATATGGCCTATAAGTGCAAACACATAGTTTGACACAATGTAAGTCATTGGAACATGATTTAGAATAATTTAAAGTGATGGACAAAACTAGTTATGTATAAATGATATGAATACTTGCGAACGTGCATTATATAACCCTCTCGTATGAATTGATGGATAATATAGTTAACCTCATGATTTCATGGACTTTGGTCTGGCCAGGGGACGGCGCAGCTGCGCCAGTCCCAAGCTTAACCTCAGCGCAGCTGCGCTGCAGGACAGTTTGGTCTGGACATTTTAGTTTCTTTCTGATTTTGGCAACTTACTTATAGTACTATCCTAAGCTATAGTACTTGACATGGATGGTGTTTTAAGCCTAAGAGCATGTAATGGTTATATAAAACCCAAGTTTGTTAAAAGTTATTAAAGTGGCAAAATGCAAGAACTATAGGAAATATTTATTTATGACTTTTAAATGTGTCGAACACATAGTGAGTCAAGTGTGTGGTAGCTATATATGAATGTTGATGTCAAATACGAGTGGTTAAGGTATACCTATACATACCTAGGGTATGAAAGGAAAGTAAAGTGTAGGATTTTACGAACCTAGTTATGAAACAATGTAACATTGTTATTACATTAAGAATGCATGAAATATGTTACTAATGGATGTGAATCCATGATTATATAACTGTGTAGGAATACACGAAGTGCATATAAGCTTTAAGCAGTTAAGTCGTAGTTGATAAACTACGAATCAGGCAAGTCTTTCAGTTTCTATTTGTTATATGAATTCTATAACTGTTATTTGAGCTATATTATGCTATGCAAATGTTGATATATATATATATATATATATATATATATATATATATATGAAATGCATATGAGATATGTATGAAATGTGAAAGTTGATCTTTAATGATATACTTGTGATAGAAACTTATATGCCTATTATATGAGAAGTAACATGTGTAGTAAATATTGATTGATTATGAATGCATAAACTGTGTATGTTATTATATGTTACGTGTTGCATGAAAACTGTTAGAATTGCTGGGCTGTCGAGCTCACCCTTGTAGATATTGACTTTTTACAGGTTAAGGATACACGGTAAAGGTTATGTGCTATTTGATTTATAAAGTTCAATGGTATCAAAGGAGATTGATTTATTATTTAACTAGTTGCTCTTGAACCACGTTTAAGTTCTAGCAGATGTACATGATAGTAGTTTATAATGTGTAATATCTTTTAAGTTGTACTATGTGATACATATAGAAATTCGAATCAAGATGTAAAGATTTATACGGATATTGAATAAAGTGAATCATAGAATAATTTGATTCAGGAATTTGTAATTGATTTGAGTTAAGATATTAATAAAAGATTTATTTTTCAAAAGAGATTGAAAAAGTTTAAATTATTTTGCATATTTTTATAACATCGAATATGATGTAATATAGAAATAGTAAATAACCAAGATTAGAAACTTATAAAAGTTTAGGGTCATTACATAGATCCTGAATATGGAAAGAATTTATATTCTAAATTGTAATAAGCAAAGTTATATTCATTTAAGTTATGAATAAAAGATATAATAGTTTGACGATAATAGTATCGTGGCGGACCAGATTCGAGGTTCGAAGGGACCTGGATTTGGGGGCGTCACAGGTTGGTATCAAAGCTGTAGGTTATAAACTGAGGTAAGTGTACTTTGGGGTATAACCTAAGAGAGAGAGAAAGATAAAGATTAAAATATATAAGTTAAGATTCAAAGAAGAATCTTGAAATATCCAAAAGAATGAGAATTCAGGAGTTTCCTAACTCCGGTAATAAAAATGTTAAGATGATGTCTATATGACAAAGAGAATAATAATGAACTCGAGTGGAGTTTTATTGATAATAGGGAAAGAACCCTAAGATAAATTAATGATCACGACGTGATCGGATTGAGCTATGAAGTGATAAATAGTCTATAACGACTAAGTGTGTATAGCTTGATGCTATAAGTGAATGTACTGTGAAATGGTACGATATGAACTCGTGAGGAGTTGTATGTGATGAAATACGAAGAATTCGTATCAAATAAAGTGTAAGATAGAGTTAAGTGGGATTTCAATTGAGGACCCATGTCAGCAGCTGAGTTGTATGATTCCTTGTTATGAGCGGGGAATTGTACTTGGTGTAAAAACCATTTAGTTCTGGCACTGATAATCATTGAAATGTTTGTGTCGCGCTATTGGCTATATACCTGTTGAGAAGGTGGTTCTTTTCTCATGTGTATAGATAGATAGGTTATAGTTAGAGAATATAAGGTTAAGTTGTGAGTTCTTAAAACTCATACTTATGGTACGTTCGTGACTCATAATTATATGAAATGTTTTTGAACCCCTCAGCGAATGGACGCCTGTAGTCTGACTAGGGTAAGTTCTTAAACTCATATGATGATGGCAAGTCCTGAAATTCCAAAGTGTGGTAAGTTTGATGAACTATATCGGGTATATATATGTTATGAAGTTAGAAATTTTAGTATAGTAAGCATTGATGGTGTTAAAGATTGATAGAATGAAGCAATGGAGTAAAGTTGATGGAGAAACATTGATTTTCTAAAATCTTCTAGCTCTGCTAGATTTTCAAAATTTATTGACTTCGTGCTAATGTTGGCATTTCTGTTTTCTCGAAAAACTTTGGATCATGTGATTGAACCAATGATGTTTAAAAAATAATACCGTTATCCGTATGTCTATGCTAATTGTTTCGGCTAAGACAAAATGATTTAAAAATTTTCAAAATGTATTTCTGACCATTTACATCATTTTGTATGGTGTAGAAATGGTGAACGATGGAGTCATCCATGTAGTTGAACCTAGTGTTGGTTGTGATTGAAAGATCGTCAACCAATTTTGATACGGTGTAGTATGACAAAGTCACATAATGGTGGAATCCTCAACGTACTACTAATCTAGTACGGTATCATGACGTCATAAAAGAATTTTTGGTTTTCTTTTTAACTATGAAGAAGGTCAATTAAGTTGATTAAATTATTTCGATTGATGCCCGAGTTATTGATACAAGTCTAAGCTACTTAATTCGGCTAGACGACTATTGAAAAATATTTATGGAATTCAAGCGTTCTTGAGTAGTTATGCCAAACCAGATTGCTCTGGTGCGGATTCAGTTGTTGAAAAGTTGAGGTGAATAACCCTATAAGGGGACATGCTTTCGGGGACAATGGTTCCGAGCGTAACGCATGTAGTCGTTACAAAACACTATGTTGTGGACCAACGTAGTGGTATAATAGGCTGGCCACCTAGTGTACATGTGGAGGGTATTTTCAGTCTTTGTGATTGATAAACACTCTGGTTTGTAGTGTGAATGATTGTGATGAAACACTGGTTCACGGTCTAGTGTGATCCCTCAGCATAATTTGAAATCTGAGTTATTCATACTACCTCGAGATTATTGAAAAATCGTGGAAGACTCTTAATCTTCTGTGTGATGAATGTACCGAGTAGAGTGTTCCTTAGAAAGGAGAATGTGGTAGAATGCAAGTGAGCAAGTTATAATAAAACTTCCAAAAAGAGAATGAATAAAATTATTCAAAAGAATATGTAATATTCGAAATAGCACCGAGTAGAGGAGGTTTCAGTGATTCCGAGGACGGAATCCTTATAAGGGGGAGAGGATGTAAGAACCCGAATTTTTAGAAAACATTAAAATAAGAATTTAGTGAATAAAATTCTTAAAGCATGAGATGGGTTCAAACAAGAATATAAATGTGTTACGAGGTATGTGGTATTGTGTTACATAGGGTAATATGAGTTATGTAATAAGTAATGTTGTGGTTAATAAATATATACCATTATTATATATTTGTTAGAAATTGTAGAGATGGATTTATATGAAGATGGATAAGATTTATCTATCGACATTAAATAATTTATAGAATTATTTTATAGTAGTAAGTTGGTGACATTAAAATATCTTTGATAATCATCAATTTCTTGAGTATATGTACGAGTGAATATCAAGTCTAAGGTAGTGCAATCTTACTCTTTAATGATTGACGTATAGGAGCTGGGCTAAACGATTCCTTCAGAGAGCGGAGGTATATACGAATTGGTAACTGATCTAACTCACTGTGAAAACAGTGTAGACGAGATGAAAACTGATTTGTTGGTTGTTTGTGAGAAACCACTCAGTGTACTATATTGAATACTATTAAAGACTTGAGGTGTGTTAGGTTTGGACTTGTATATATGTACATTGTTGACAAGTGAAGAAAATCGATATATCTTTAAAGTTGTTAGAGAATTATTTAGTGAATTGATACACGGCGAGAAGTGAGGATTAAAGGTATGCATGTATGTGTTATATTTGAGTGTTGTGTTGTTGGTGGTATGAAACCGTAAAGGAGATGTATAGTTGTTTAAACTAATAAGGGAGATAGAGTTTTAAAACTCGAAGTGTGATTCTTCAATTATTAAGGAAAATAGTAACCGATGGTGTGAAACCAAAGAGGGAATTTATGATTAGACAAGTTACGCTTAAGGAGGATGAGTAAAGTAGTTAGAAGCATAACGTTTCATTTCTGCTAAGGCAAAACTTGTCTGCCTCTGGTTTTGGTATGGCGCAGCTGCGCCATTTCCAAGCCTATGACCAGCGCTGCTGCGCCGGTCTGTAGAAAACTCTGAGTCAGTTTAGGATATATGATTTCAAGCCATGTATACTAATAACTCTTGTAAGGTCATAAATGGTGATTTAGTTGACCATGAATGGATTAATTAGCATAAGAGGAGTGAAAGAAATATGTTAATTAATATTTGATATTCTAAACATATTACATAGTATTGTAATATTTTAAAGATAATCGGTTAATGAAAGAAGAGGACCAATATAGTTATAAATAATTATTGGTTTGAGATGGAAGAAGTTGTCTTAAGACAATCGAGTAATTATACGTATAATGTATAATTTAAATAATTAATAGAGTAAATATTAATTATTCTAAGTGTAAAGGTTGTACATATTACAAGTATAAGGTAAGCTAAATAAATTAGCATTGAGGTAAAGTGTGTCACACAAACTTTATACTAAATAGTGTGTAATATGGGAAAAATGTGAGTAGTAGTACATAATATCTATGGCTTAAGATTTCATGAAGTGTGACATTTAGTTGGTACTAATGATATACATATGATAAAAGTGATTAAATCATAAAGTTGATTTAAATAAATTTTGTTATCTTATCCTAGGTGATGAGACAATTATATGTGTACCCTAAAAGATGAGAGTAAATAAATATGTGTTATTAAAATATTTATTTCAATACCAATGTGTAAGTAAATAGTAAAAAGAGATATTAAGTTATTAGTGAGCAATTAAATTAAGTCCACACATGTTTTAAAGATTAAAATATATGGACTAATGGACTATATGATGTGAGTACATAAAATCCCTAACTTTACTCGGTGTAGTAGTATTTACACATTAAAATTTCATTTTGGGAATAAAAAGGACCAAACCATGCCTTAGTTAATAAAGTTGCTGAGAATTGCTATGTCCCAAAATGAGTGAGCCTCCTAGTACATGAACAGTGGGCTATTTCTCTATTGTATAAAACTCAGCAAACTATAAAGACTAGAATTGTGTAGTGATGATGGCTAGACAATGGGTGGTTGGCCAACTCCTAATTAACCATTGTTCCCTTCTATTGCACCATGAATTCAACCTTAGTGCAATGTAAATGCCCAGTCCATCATTTCTCTATAAATGGCAGCTATGTTATTGAAATCACTTTGCTGAGAAAAATTATCTGTCAAATATTGAGTTTGAAAATTTGAGTTGCTGAAGATTTGGGAGGAGTCTAGCAATCTCATAAGGGGGGAAATTAAGCAAACTAAGCATTCAAGAGGTAATCTTGCTAACCTATATGTTCTTAAACTCAAGTTCTTCAATTCTTAGAAAAGTAGCTTTTGAGTCACAAAATTGATGGCTAAGTGTTGTTGTTATCCATGAATTGTTGCTAGATGTTGTTGATATAGTCAAATGCGAAAACGACGAGAGTTAAACGAACCAATTTGGTTGAGAAACGAATTCGTAGTGAACGAATTCACTAAACTTTTCAAAACATGAACATTTGTATGAACATGAGTTATAGATTCATTTTTGGGTTAGTTAATGTTTATGTTAATTGTTGGGTAATTGGTATGTTGTAGTTTTACGAGTTACAAACCTATAGAATCGAAAATGGACTGAATTAGATGAGTATAACTCATGTTATGATCATTGGAAGGAGTAAGGGTCTGTGTAATCTCGAAGAGCAGAGGCTGAGGGCCTGTTCTGCGACTTGGGGAATAGCTGCACTGCCCCCAAGGCCATTTAAGGTGCAGCTGCGCCGGACATCAGTAACTGATGGACTGGTTTGACCTGTTGTAGTAAATTAGGCATAACATTTTCATACGAACTCCGATTGAGGTGATTCAAGATAATCCGAAACGAAGACGAATAGACCTACAACTTTTGTTCTTTAAGGTTTTAAATTTGAGGTCGTTGGGAAGGGTCAAAATAGTCATCTTTATGACTGTTACGTATTCGGAGGCGATCGGAGGGTGTCGAGCGAGCACATACGCAAGTATAGTGCTCCCGACGATGGAATATGTTATTCTAAGTGCTATAACATGAAAATGCATGATATTAGACATGACATATAAGATTTCCTTGCTCATAATGGAATGCTTTAGCGTGACTTAGCGTGTGTTCTAAAAGGAAACTAGAAGATTTCGAAAACAAACCTTGACGAACTTTAAGTCATTTGAGTTTTGACTTTGTAATGAGCATATGGTGGAGTCATGCGAGCATAAAATGTGATCTTAAGTTACTTTGTATAAGATAAATTGTATAGCTTGGATAATATGTGTTTTCAAAGAGAAATTCAAGTTTTGAAAACTAATAATCATGAGTATAGTGTCGCCTACATTTCTACTTTGTAAGAATGTGTAGAAATATGCACAAATGAATATGACATATGATTCAAAGTTGTCTTGCATGATTTGGTTGACATGACATGGATTTGAATAAAAGAAACTTAGACGTTTTGAAAACATTATTCGTGAGCATTGTGTGGTCTAAACTTCTAAACTTGTAGGATGGCATACTAGTATATTTTTGGTCTTTAAATATGGCCTATAAGTGCAAACACATAGTTTGACACAATGTAAGTCATTGGAACATGATTTATAAGAATTTAATGTGCTGGACAAAACTAGTTATGTATAAATGATATGAATACTTGCGAACGTGCATTATATAACCCTCTCGTATGAATTGATGGATAATATAGTTAACCTCATGATTTCATGGACTTTGGTCTGGCCAGGGGACGGCGCAGCTGCGCCAGTCCCAAGTTTAACCTCAGCGCAGCTGCGCTGCAGGACAGTTTGGTCTGGACATTTTAGTTACTTTCTGATTTTGGCAACTTACTTATAGTACTATCCTAATCTATAGTACTTAACATGGATGGTGTTTTAAGCCTAAAAGCATGTAATGGTTATATAAAACCTAAGTTTGTTAAAAGTTATTAAAGTGGCAAAATGCAAGAACTATAGGAAACATTTATTTATGAGTTTTAAATGTGTCAAACACATAGAGAGTCAAGTGTGTGGTAGCTATATATGAATGTTGATGTCAAATACGAGTGGTTAAGGTATACCTATACATACCTAGGGTATGAAAAGAAAGTAAAGTGTAGGATTTTACGAACCTAGTTAGGAAACAATGTAACATTGTTATTACATTAAGAATGCATGAAATATGTTACTAATGGATGTGAATCCATGATTATATAACTGTGTAGAAATACACGATGTATAGATAAGCTTTAAGCAGTTAAGTCGTAGTTGATAAACTATGAATAGGGCAAGTCTTTCAGTTCCTATTTGTTATATGAATTCTATAACTGTTATTTGAGCTATATTATGCTATGCAAATGTTGATGTATATATATGAAATGCATATGATGTGACGCCCCCAAAACAGGTATACATCACCCATTCCGAGTCGCCAAAACATGGTACAGAAACCTCTACAACTTTATTAATACAATTATCGTGTAAAATACGACAACACAGAAACTGTGAATTTAACTATAAATATTGTCTTCTAGACAATATCCACACTCAAATAAGTCCTCATTACAACTATTGATACATTATTTTACAAAAATGGTGAGGACTACTAAACAACTTTCTAGAACAGTCATTCCATACCCCGACTAGTACTCGCTACATTCTCGCCTCCTGAGAAGAAAAATGGAACAGAAAGGAAAAGGGTGAGCTCAACTAGCCAAGTAAAGAATATTATGACTAAGATAATATAGAACAAATTATCGTTAGTCTTCAACAGGGAAAAATCTAATAGAATACAATAGACAACAAATTTTAAATCAATATTCGTAGCGAAAATAATAATTCATAGAAGAGTTACGTAGAGAATGAAATCTACTATTATCTATGAATTTAAAAGTTCATCATTAATATTTTATCCATGTAACATCAATTAATAAACATCATAAATCAAATATTCATCTTTGCACTACAGGCCAAAGATATTCATCAGTTGGTCATGTTCATCTCAACACCTGTTCATCTTTGCACTACGGGCCAAAGAAATTCATCATAAAATCATTAATTTTTGCACTACAGGCCAAAGATATTCAGTTAAATCGTCATTTACGACTGAGGATGATGAAAAATATTTTAAAGAAAACGAATCCAGTGAAACAAAAGATTAAATATTAAGGATTCGTATTTCGGTTTATTCATGTCTAAAAATACCTCATAAATAATCATAGTGGAGTAAAATTCAAGAATGATCAAAACATGGATACAATCAAAACTAGTATCCATAATAGATATTTTGGACGAAAAACAAAAATTTAATTTTTTTGTGAACAGTGCCGTATACGTGAATAGTGTCGTATACGTGAATAGTGTCGTATACATGAATAGTAACCCCGACACAAAAAGTTCCAAATAATATTACAGAATCACAATACTGACAACCAGGCAGTTCTCAGGAAAGAGGGGGCTTTCTAATAAGGATCTCTCCTTACTGGCATGCAATTAGGTGACCAAACCTCTCCTTAGACAGAACTTTCTAGATATTGCCAACAATGTTATCTAATAATATTATTTAGATAATATGAATTATTGCTCCAATAATGGAAAATACTGTGTAGTGACAATTATTAAAACAACAGCAATATAAAATATCAACGTAGCAATTATTGAATCAATAAAATAAAATATTGAATAGTAATTACTGTAACAATTATTGAGTAGTGCCTTCTTACGTAAGAATCAATAATTGGTGCAATACCGTGTGCTACTGTGCAACAACGCGTACTACTGTGTTTTAACCACGGGTATTCCAACAGTATAAACGGTAACAACTACGTCGTTATTTATAAACAACTTATACTTGTCGTTTTCTTCATCCAATCACTTTTCGTTATGGGGCCCACAGAAGACTGCGCCGTCGTATGAATATTCCCCGACAGTAAAAATATTTTACGACCAAACGAATATTTCTCGACAATAACGAATATTTTATAACCACGTGCTTACTTGAAATATTTACGCATTTCACCCAGAACTAACCATATTAATCAAATCAACCCTTACTATTTCAAAATACTAAATAGAGGAAATTAAATTTCATTTATAATAAGTTGGGATTTTACAACCTCCCCTCCTTATGAAATTTCGTCCTTGAAATTTTTTCGTACGTACCTGGTGTTTCGAAAAGGTGAGGATACCTCGCTTCCATTTCCGTTTCCAACTCACATGTCATTTCCTCTATAGCATGGTTCCTCCACCTTTAACTTGTGATATGATCTTTGTGCGTAGGACATGCTCCTTTCTATCCAAGATCTTGAAAGGTACCTCTTCATACGTTAAGTCTTCGGCTATCTCGTTCGGTTCTAACTCAATAACGTGGTTCGGGTCTTTCACATATTTAAGAAGTACGGATATGTGAAAAATATTATGAACACGAGACATACTTGGAGGTAACGCGAGTCTATAGGCCACATTTTCTACTCGGTCAAGAATCTGAAATGGACCAATAAATCGTGGATTGAGCTTTTCTCTTTTCCCAAATCTTGTAACTCCCTTCCATGGAGTAATATGTAACAGTACATGATCCCCAATACCAAATTCCACGTCCTTTCGATGAAGATCCACATAACTCTTTTGTCGATCCTGTGTCGTTTGTATACGTTGTCGAATCATTTAGATCTTTTCTGTAGTCATACATAGCAACTGTGGTCCCAACAATGTTGCTTCACCTACCTCATCTCAACATACTGGAGAGCGACACTTTTGTCCATACAAGGCTTCAAATGGAGCCACACCTATACTTGCCTGATAAATGTTGTTGTAGGAGAATTCCACCAATGGTAAATACTTATCCCAACTCCCTTTGAAGTCTAGGACACAGAGTCTTAATAGATCTTCAAGAGTTTTAATAGTCATCTCTGATTGTCCGTCCGTTTGAGGATGGTATACCGAACTGAATCGTAAATCCGTGCCCATAGCTTTTTGCAAGCTAACCCAAAATCGTGAAGTGAATCTTGGGTCACGATCTGAAACTATGGATACTGGCATGCCATGCAATCACACAATCTCATTTACATACATATGAGCAAGACGTTCAAGGGAATAAGTCTCCCGTATCGGCAAGAAATGAGCAGACTTGGTTAATCTATCAATAATAACCCAAATAGCATTTATGCCTTGAGAAACCGTGGGAAGACCCGTAACGAAATCTATGGTAATGTGTTCCCACTTCCATTTTGGAATCTCAAGTGGTTACAATGGACCCTTAGGCACTTGATTCTTCGCCTTTACACGTTGACAAGTTAAACACTTCGAGATAAACTTTGCAATTTCTCTCTTCATATTGTTCCACCAAAAATGTATGTCGAAGATCACGATACATTTTGATACTTCCAGGATGGATTATAAATGGTGTATTGTGTGCCTCCATCATGATCTTGTACTTCAAATCAGAATTGTTAGGAACACAAAGTCTGGAGTGGACTCAAAGTATTCCTTCTTCATCGATTCTTGCTTCTGGAATAACACCTTCTTGCACTTTCTTCTTCATAAGCATCAGCTCTGGGTCTGTGGCTTGAGCAACTTTAACTTTATCGATTAAAGTTGGTTCTATGCGTATACTTGACATCATCGCATGGGTCCCCGGAGTCTTGAATTCTATCTTCATCTTTTGTAAATCACATAAAATGGGCCTTTGTGTTGACAACATCGCACTCGTTCCCGCGTATGATCTTCTGCTCAATGCGTCAGCTACCACGTTCGCTTTTCCAGGATGGTATTGAATGGTATGGTCGTAGTCTTTCAATAGCTCGAGCCAATATCGTTGCCGCATGTTGAGTTCTTTTTAGGTGAAGAAATATTTGAGGCTTTTATGATCTGAATATATCTCCACTTTCTCCCTATATAGATAGTGCCTCCAGATCTTTAGTGCGAAAACGACTGCTGCCAACTCTAGATCATGAGTAGGATAATTCCTCTCATACTCTTTAAGTTATCGTGAGGCATAGGCTATGACTTTCCCATATTGCATGAGAACACATCCTAACACTTTGCATGAAGCATCGCTGTAGATAACAAATCCATCCGAACCAGATGGTATTGTCCGAACAGGTGCCAAAATGAGTCTCTTCTTAAGCTCTTGGAAACTCTTCTCGCATTCATCGCTCCATACGAATTTCATATCCTTTCGAGTAAGCTGTGTTAACGGAGTAGAAATTTGAGAAAATCCTTCCACAAATCTCCGATAATAACCAGCTAAACCCAGAAAGCTACGTACTTTGGTCACTAACTTCGGTTGCTCCCAACTTTGTATTGCTTCAATCTTCGCCGGGTCAACAGATACTCCATGTTTTGACACCACGTGCCCAAGGAATGCTACTTTCTCAAGCCAGAACTCGCATTTTTTCAACTTGGCATATAACTTGTTTTCACGAAGCCTTTGGAGAACCAGCTTCAAATGGTGCTCATGATCTTCACGATTTTTGGAATATATGAGGATGTCATCAATAAAGACAACAACGAACTGATCTAAATATTCCTTGAATACTCGATTCATCATATCCATTTAAGTCGCAAGAGCATTAGTCAATCCAAAATACATGACTAAGAATTCATAATGCCCGTACCGAGTTCTGAAGGCAGTCTTTGGAATATCCTCAGTTTTAATCTTTAGCTGATGATATCCAGAACGAAGATCGATTTTTAAAAAGAATTGTGCTCCTTGCAACTAGTCAAATAGGTCATCAATACGAGGTAGGGGATACCTATTCTTGATGGTAACATGGTTTAATTCTCGGTAGTCAATACAAAGTCGCATACTCCCATCTTTCTTCTTTACAAATAAAATAGGAGCACCCCAAGGAGAGGTACTAGGATGAATAAAATCGATGTCCAATAACTCCTGTAGTTGGACTTTTAACTCCTGAAGTTTAATAGGAGCCATTCGATATGGGGTTTTAGAAATGGGCTTTGTACCAGGTTCAAGATCAATAAAGAATTCAACTTCACGTTTCGGGGGTAGACCGGGAAGTTCTTCAGGAAATACGTCAGGAAAGTCACTAACAACAGGAATATTATTCAAATCTGACGTGTCTTTATTCAAATCCATAACATGGGCTAAGAAAGCTTGACATCCGTTTTTTGATAAACGAATGGCTTTATGACTTGATATAACAATGATTGATTTTAGTGGTTTAGTTGCTTGAATTCAAACAACAGGTTAATTAGGAATATGAAAACTAACAACCTTACGAAAACAATCAATTTTGGCCTGATGAGTAGTTAACCAATCAATTCTTAAAATCACATCAAAAGCAAGTATCTTTAAAGAGATAAGGTCAACGGGTAATGTGATGGTGCCAACTTGGATTAAACAAGATTTATAAATAGTGGATGTAATGAAAGTTTCTCCTAATGGAGTCTCCACAGATAAGTCAAAGTCTAATTTCTCCGGAGTCAAGTTTAAACGTTGAGCACAAGTAGGAGAGATAAATGAATTGGTAGCACCGGTATCTAATAAGGTATAAACTTCGCAAGAATTTATGATTAGCTTACCCGTAATCACCTCGTTTGGGTTCTTTGCATTCTGACCATTCACAACGAACGCTCTTCGAGGAACCGTTGACTTTAACTTTTTTGGGACAGCCTTTTGAGTCATCATCCCCGCTGGACTTGGTTTCGCTATAGTACAATATCGAGCGATATGTCCTTCGTTTCCATAATTATAGCATACCTTGAACTGTTGTGGACAGTTTGGGCTGATATGTCCTTCTTTCCGGCACTTATAGCATACGACCGGTGGTTGTTCTCCTCCCTTAGAAACAGTTACTGATGGTGCTGACATACATTGTCATTGTTGAATCTCCTCGTTTTAAAATCTCCCCCAACTCGCTTCTTCTATTTTCATGGCCACGATTACCACCAGAGTGGTTATCACTTTTGTCTGAATTTTTCTTTCCCCGCTGGTTATCGTTGCTCCGATGACTGCTGTCACCGGTATGACCCTGGTTGTGGTCCCTCGGCTGAACGTACTCGTTATCTCGCTCTAATAATTGAGCCCTGTTGACAACATCTGAATATGGAGAAAATTTATAAGAAATGAGATACTGAAGTATGTTGGGTTTCAAAACTCTTAGAAACATATGCGTCATACGTTCCTCATTCTCCACCAAATAAGGTGCAAACCTGGATAACTCCGCGAACTTTGCCTCGTACTGGGACACCGTCATGTTGTTTTGTTCCAGTCTAATAAACTCCACTTCCTTCATATGACGAATACTTTCAAGAAAGTACTTGTCATTGAACAGTTTCTGAAATGTCTCCCAAGACATGCTGAGTGCGGCTGGATGGGTACGCTTCACAGATTCCCACCAATAATCTGCCTCATTACGGAACATAAAGGTGGCGAATGGAAATTTCTGTTCCTCCGTGCATCCCAAGACATCGAATATCTTGGTAATTTGTTTGACCCACGTCTTCGCCTTAATCAGATCCGGCTTTGCTCAGAATTCTGGTGGTCCCAACTCCTTGAACTGCTTGGCTGTGACCAGTTGTGCGTTGCCATTATTTCTACCTGTATTTTGAATAGGAGTCTCCCTCGTCTGGTTTTGCATGAACCTCAAAAAGCTTCTAAACATTTCATCGTTCATCATCTGCTTAGTGGTGTTATTTACAGAAGGAACATTGTCGGCCTGTTGAACGTTCTCCTCATTGGTGAGTACAGACGTCTACCTGTATTTCTAGAACCGTCATTCCATACCCTGACTAGTACTCGCTACATTCTCGCCTCCTGAGAAGAAAAATGGAACAGAAAGGAAAAGGGTGACCTCAACTAGCCCAGTAAAGAATATTATGACTAAGTTAATATAGAACAAATTATCGTTAGTCTTCAACAGGGAAAAATCTAATAGAATACAATAGACAACAAATTTTAAATCAATATTCGCAGCGGAAATAATAATTCATAGAAGAGTTACGTAGAGAATGAAATCTACTATTATCTATGAATTTAAAAGTCCATCATCAATATTTTATCCCTGTAACATCAATCAATAAACATCATAA
Organism: Panax notoginseng; assembly: GCA_016801055.1. Classification (NCBI taxonomy): domain Eukaryota; kingdom Viridiplantae; phylum Streptophyta; class Magnoliopsida; order Apiales; family Araliaceae; genus Panax; species Panax notoginseng. The sequence goes on from CM029017.1 coordinate 147,165,790, forward strand.
ATCAAATATTCATCTTTGCACTATAGGCCAAAAATATTCATCAGTTGGTCATGTTCATTTCAACATCTGTTCATCTTTGCACTACGGGCCAAAGATATTCATCATAAAATCATTAATCTTTGCACTACAGGCCAAAGATATTCAGTTATATCATCATTTAGGACTGAGGATGATGAAAAATATTTTAAAGAAAACGAATCCAGTGAAACAAAAGAATAAATATTAAGGATTCGTATTTCGGTTTATTCATGTCCAAAAATACCTCATAAATAATCATAGTGGAGTAAAATTCAAAAATGATCAAAACATGGATACAATCAAAGCTAGTATCCATAAAATAGATATTTTGGACGAAAAACAAAAATTTAATTTTTCTATGAATAGTGCCGTATTCGTGAATAGTGTCGTATACGTGAATAGTATCGTATACGTGAATAGTAATCTTGACACAAAAAGTTTTAAATTTGATAAAAAGTTCAAACCAATATTTTGGCATAATGATATTGAAAAAATAATATCATTTATGAAAAAAATAATATCACTTACATCAAAAAGACAGTACTTCTAGTTGGAATACCGGATATAGTGCTGAAGAAACTTACACCGTATAGCAACAATCAAAATATCAAAATACTCACAAAAATACGCTCGATAATATAGATAGAGAAGATTTTAGTTTCTGGTATGATTTTCAATTCTAACCTAAGCACCCTATTTATAGAAAAATGTTTAGAAGACCAAAGCAGAAAATTTAATAAAATAATATATATATATATATATATATATATATATATATATATATATATATATATATATATATATACACACACACACACACACACAAATTTCTTACGCCCACTTTTATCAATTGAATTCAGCATTCAACACATTTATATCACATGTGGGACACTCACCAAAAACGTTTTTCTTAAAATAAATAATTAAAACTTCTATCAATTATTCTGAAACTTCGAAACTTCAATAATTCACAATAAATAGTCTTTTTATCAGAAAAATTTGGACATCATGCCTTTTTCATAGGAAATTCCATTCTCTACAACTTTGCAGAAGAAAGTTTTTCTAAATTTCAAACAGAAATTGACCAAAATCCACAAACGGGCGATTTTACAGGCTATAATCAAATTTCAGTCAAGAAATGGGGACCACAAACATGAAAAATATGTTTTAAATATTTTTAGTAACAAAAATATTCTTCCTCCTCATTTATTCATATATCCCACATTCATTGTAAAAATATCACCATTATTATATTATTATAATATAATAATATATTTAAATGAATTTTTTATCAGAAAAATATAAAATATTAATTTTCAACAATTGTCACATTAAAAATTTTCTCCACCTATATCCACATACAATGAATATTCTCCTCATCATATAAATCAATAATTAATTATTCACAAATAATATTACAGAATCACAATACTGACAACCAGGCAGTTCTCAGGAAAGAGGGGGCTTTCCAATAAGGATCTCTCCTTACTGGTGCGCAATTAGGTGACCAAATCTCTCCTTAGACAGAACTTTCTAGACATTGTCAACAATGTTATCTAATATTATTATTTAGATAATCTGAATTATTGCTCAGATAATGGAAAATACTGTGCAGTGACAATTATTGAAACAACAGTAATATAAAATATCAACGTAGCAATTATTGAATCAATAAAATAAAATATTGAATAGTAATTACTGTAACAATTATTGAGTAGTGCCTTCTTACGTAAAAATCAATAATTGGTGCAATATCGTGTGCTACTGTGCAATAACGCGTACTACTGTGTTTTAACCACCGGGTATTCCAACAGTATAAACAGTAACAACTACACTGTTATTTATGAACAACTTATACTTGTCATTTTCTTCATCTAATCGCTTTCCGTTATGGGGCCCACACAAGGATGCGCCGTCGTACGAATATTCCCCGACAGTAAGAATATTTCATGACCAAACGAATATTCCCCGACAATAATGAATAATTTATAATCACTTGCTTACTTGAAATATTTGCGCATTTTACCCATAACTAACCACATTAATCAAATCAACCCTTACTATTTCAAAATACTAAATAGAGGAAATTAAATTTCATTTATAATAAGTTGGGGTCTTACATATGAGATATGTATGAAATGTGAAAGTTGATCTTTGATGATATACTTGTGATAGAAACTTATATGCCTGTTATATGAGAAGTAACATGCGTAGTAAATGTTGATTGATTATGAATGCATGAACTATGTATGTTATTATATGCTATGTGCTGCATGAAAACTGTTAGAATTGCTGGGCTGTCGAGCTCACCCTTGCAAATAACCACTTTTGCAGGTTAAGGATACACGGTAAAGGTTATGTGCTATTTGATTGATAAAGTTCAATGGTATCGAAGGAGAGTGATTTATTATTTAACTAGTTGCTCTTGAACCATGTTTAAGTTCTAGTAGATGTACATGATAGTAGTGTATAATGTGTAATACCTTTTAAGTTGTTCTATGTGATACATAGAGAAATTCGTATCAAGATGTAAAGATTTATACGGATATTGAATAAAGTGAATCATAGAATAATTTGATTCGGGAATTTGTAATTGATTTGAGTTAAGATATGAATAAAAGATTTATTTTTAAAAGGAGATTGAAAAAGTTTAAATTATTTCGCATATTTTTATAACATTGAATATGATGTAATACAGGAATAGTAAATGACCAATATTAGAAACTTATAAAAGTTTGGGGTCATTACATAGATCCTGGATTTGGGGATCTGGATTTGGGGGCGTCACATTATCCCTATATTATGACCGACCAACAAATAAGCTTAGGTAGGACACACTAGTGAAGGAGTTACTCGTCTCTCCCCTCCTAGTACTATTTCCCGATCTCCACCAGAGACCATATCCCTAAGCTCTGATACCAACTGTGACGCCCCCAAAATAGGTATACATCACCCATTCTGAGTCGTCAAATACATAGTACAGAAAAACAACTACAACTTTATTGATACAATTGTCGTGCAAAATACGACAACACATACTGTGAGTTTAAATACAATATTGTCTTCTAGACAATATCCTCACCCAAATAAAGTCCTCATTACAATTATTAATGCACTATTTTACAAAATAGTGAGGACTACTAAAACAGCTATCTTCAATCATCACTCCATACCCCGGCTAGTCCCTGCTAAATTCTCACCTCCTGAGAAGAAAAATTGAATAAAAAGGAAAAGGGTGAGCTCAACTAGCCCAGTAAAGGACATTATGACTAAGATAATATACAACAAATTATCCTTAGTCTTCAACAGGGAAAAATATGATAGAATACAATAGACAACAAGTTTTAAATCAACAACTGCAGCGGAAACAATAATTAATTAGAAGAGTTAAATAGAGAATGAAATCTACTATCATCGATGAATTTAAAAGTCCATCATCAATATTTTATCCCTGTAACATCAATCAATATACATCTTGAATCAAATATTCATCTTTGCAGTACGGGCCAAAGATATTCATTTGTATTACCAGTTGGTCATGTTCATCTCAACACCTGTTCATCTTTGTACTACGGGCCAAAGATATTCATCAGGTAATCATACATCTTTGCACTACGGGCCAAAAATATTCAACAAGTATCATCATTACGGACTGAGGATGATGAAAAATATTTTAGAGAACGAATCTAGTGAGATAGAAGGACAAATATTAGGGACTAATGTTTCGGTTTATCCAAATTCAATAATACTCTATAATAACCAAATGTGAAGTAGAATTCAAAAATAAAGATCAAAACATGGATACAATCAAAGATAGTAACCATAAAAGACATCTAGGACGAAAAAGTGAAAATTTTATTTTTTGGTGAATAGTGTCGTATTTATGAATAGTACCGTATACGTGAATAGTGTCGTATATGTGAATAGTAATTCCGACACAAAAAGGTAGAAATTCCACAATAAAATTCATAACAATATTTCAGCATAATGATATTGAAGAAAATAATATCATTTAAGAAGAAAATAACATCCCTTACCTCAAAAGACAGTACTTCGGAATGAAAGGTCGGATGTGATACTAAATGAAACTTGTACTGAATAGCAACTCTTAAAGTATCTAAATACTCACAAAATATGCTCGATAATATAGAGAGAGAAAGAGAGAAAACTTTGTTTCTAGTGTGATTTTCAATTCTAACTTAGCCTTCTATTTATAAGAAAATGTTAGCACGCCGAAGCAGACTTGACCTGCTACCTGATGGCTTTACCTGCTACTATTGTTACCCACCACATTTGAAATAAAATTTGAGCACATTTCTCACCAACCAAAAGTGGAGCCCACTCAATTCTATAATTTTCTACCAAAAATAATTTATAATATAATTTCTGAATTAGTCACCTCTTAAAATTCATAACAAATCATTCGTTCATTTTTAACGGTTCAAATTTTGTGGACATATACTCAACTTATATATGTATAACATATCCAAAAATCACAACGATCCAACGGTCGGATTAAAAATTATAACCCACGCAATATATCTGAAAAATACTGATTTGATTTTTAATACCTCCATTCCGACAGAAATACTGATAAAACACCTCAACATTAATTCCTTCAATTATATCCACATAAAATAAATATTTTATTATCATATAAATCAATAATTAATTATTCATAAATAATATTACAAAATCACAATTATGACAATCAGGCCGTTCCCAGGAAAGAGGGGGCTTTCCAATAAGGATTTTTCCTTACTGGCGCGCAATTAGGTGACCAAACCTCTCCTTATACAGAACTTTCTAAACATTGCCAATAATGCTATCTAATAATATTATTCAAATAATATGAATTATTGATCTGATAATGAAAAATACTGTACAGAGACAACAATAATAATATAAAATATCAACGCAACAATTATTAAATCAATAAAATAAAATATTGAACAGTAACTACTGTAACAATTATTGAGTAGTGCCTTCTTACGTACGAATCAATAATTCAACCATACTTTGTAATACCGTGTGCTACTGTGCAACCACGCGTATTACTATATTTTAACCACCGGGTATTCCAACAGTGTTAACGGTAACGATTACGCCGTTATTTATAAAAACTTAAACTTGTCGTTTTCTTCATCCGATAGTTATTCTGTTATGAGGCCAATGAATGGCTGCGCCATCGTACGGATATTCCCCAACAACAAGAATATTCCACGGTCAAACGAATATTCTCCGATAAAAATGAATATTTTATAACCACTTGCTTATTTTGTAAAATTTGCACATTTCACCCATAACTAAAGAATTATATCAAATTAACTCCTTAATATTTCAAGATAATAAATAGAGAAAATTTAATTTTATTCATAATAAGTTGGGGTCTTACAACGTCCCCTCCTTATGAAATTTCGTCCTCGAAATTGACGTTCGTACCTGGTGTTTCAAAAAGGTGAGGGTATCTCGCTTTCATTTTCGATTCCAATTCCCAGGTCATTTCTTCAATAGCATGGTTCCTCCATAAAACCTTAACTTGTGGTATAACCTTGGTGCGCAGGACATGCTCTTTCCTATCCAAGATCTTAATAGGTACCTCCTCGTAAGTTAAATCTTCGACTATCTCGTCTAGTTCTAACTCAATAATGTGGTTTGAGTCTTTCACATATTTACGAAGCATAGATATGTGAAAAATATTATGAACACGAGACATGCTTGGAGGTAACGCGAGTCTATAGGCCACATTTCCTACTCGGTCAAGAATCTGAAATGGACCAATAAATCATGGATTGAGCTTTCCTCTCTTCCCAAATCTTGTAACTCCCTTCCATGGAGCAATACGTAACATTACATGATCCCTAATACCAAATTCCACGTCCTTTCGATGAAGATCTGCATAACTCTTTTGTCGATATTGTGCCGTTTGTATACGTTGTCGAATCGTTTGGATCTTTTCAGTAGTCATACGTACCTACTCTGGTCCCAACAATGTTGCTTCACCCACCTCATCCCAACATACTAGAGAGCGACACTTTCGTCCATACAAGGCTTCAAATGGAGCCATACGTATACTTGCCTGATAACTATTGTTGTAGGAGAATTCCACTAGTGGTAAATACTTATCCCAACTCCCTTTGAAGTCTAGGACACAGAGTCTTAATAGATCTTCAAGAGTTTGAATAGTCCTCTCTGATTATCCATCCGTTTGATGATGGTATGTCGAACTGAATCATAAATCCGTGCCCATAGCTTTCTGCAAGCTAACCCAAAATCGTGAAGTGAATCTTGGGTCACGATCTAAAACTATGGATACTGGCATGCCATGCAATCTCACAATCTCATTCACATACATACTAGCAAGATGTTCAAGGGGATAAGTCTCACGTATAGGCAAGAAATAAGCCGACTTGGTTAATCTATCAACAATAACCCAAATCGCATCTATACCTTGACAAACCTTGGGAAGACCCGTAACGAAATCCATAGTAATATGTTCCCACTTCCATTTTCGAATCTCAAGTGGTTGCAATGGACCCTTTGGCAAGTGATGCTATGCCTTTACACGTTGACAGGTTAAACACCTCGAGATAAACTCCGCGATCTCTCTTTTCATATTGTTCAACAAAAATGTATGTCAAAGATCATGATACATTTTGGTACTCCCAGGATGGATTGCAAATGGTGTGTTATGTGTCTCCATCATGATTCTATGCTTCAAGTAAGGATCGTTAGGAATGCAAAGTCTGGAGTTGACTCGAAGTATTCCTTCTTCATCGATTCCTACTTCTGGAATAGCACCTTCTTGCACTTTCTTCTTCATACGCATCAGCCCAGGTCCGTAGCTTAAGCAGCTTTAACTTTATCGATTAAATTTAGTTCTACTGGTATGTTTGATATCATCACGTGGTTACTTAGAGCTTTTAACTCTATTTCCATCCTTTATAAGTCGTACAAAATGGGCTTTTGTGTTAACAAAATTGCACTCGTACCCGCATATGATCTTCTACTCAATTCGTCATCTACAACGTTTACTTTTCCAGGATGATATTGAATGTTATGGTCGTAATCCTTCAATAGCTCGAGCCAACGTAGTTATCGCATGTTGAGTTTCTTTTGGGTGAAGAAATATTTGAGGCTTTTATGATCCGTATAAATCTCCATTTTCTCCCCATACAGGTAGTGTCTCCAAATCTTCAACGCGAAAACGACTGCTTCCAACTCCAAATCATGAGTAGGATAATTTCTCTCATATTCTTTGAGTTGTCGCGAGGCATAAGCTATGACTTTCCCATATTGCATGAGAACACATCCCAACCCTTTACCTGAAGCATCGCTGAAGATAACAAATCCATCCGAACCAGATGGTATTGTTAGAACAGATGCCGAAATGAGTCTCCTCTTGAGCTCTTGGAAACTCTTCACGCATTCTTCGCTCCATACGAATTTTGTATTTTTCCGAGTCAGCTGAGTTAACGGAGTAGCGATTTGAGAAAATCCTTCCATGAATCTCCGATAATTACCAGCTAAGCCCAAAAAGCTACGCACTTCGGTCACCAACTTCGGTTTCTCCTAACTTTGTATTGCTTCAATCTTCGTCGGGTCAATAGATACTCCATGTTTTGACACCACGTGTCCAAGGAATGCTACTTCCTTAAGCCAGAAGTCGCATTTCTTCAGCTTGGCATATAGCTTGTTGTCACAAAGTCTTTGAAGTACCAGCTTCAAATGGTGCTCATGATCTTCACGACTTTTGGAATAGATGAGGATGTCATTAATAAAGACAACAACGAACTGATCCAAATATTCTATAAATACACGATTCATCATATCTATGAAAGCAGCAGGAGCATTAGTCAATCCAAAAGACATGACTAAGAATTCATAATGTCCGTACCGAGTTCTGAAGGCAGTCTTTGGAATATCCTCAGTTTTAATCTTCAGCTGATGATATCCAGAATGAAGATCTATCTTTGAAAAGAATTGTGCTCCTTGCGACTGGTCAAACAGGTCATCAATACGAGGTAGGGGATACCTATTCTCGATGGTGACATGGTTTAATTCTCGGTAGTCAATACAAAGTCGCATACTCCCGTCTTTCTTCTTTACAAATAAAACAGGAGCACCCCAAGGAGATGTACTAGGACGAATGAAAAATAATTCATGTAGTTGGACTTTTAACTCCTGAAGTTCAATAGGAGCCATTCGATATGGGATTTTAGAAATGGGCTTTGTACCCGGTTCAAGATCAATAAAGAATTTAACTTCTCGTTCTGGGGGTAGACCAGGAAGTTCTTCCGAAAATACGTCAGGAAATTCATTAACAACAGGAATATTATTCAAATCTGACGTGTTTTTGTTCATGTCCATAATATGGGCTAAGAAAGCTTGATATCCATTTTTTAATAAACGAATAGCTTTATGGCTTGATATGACAGTGACTGATTTTAGTGATTTAGTTGTTTGAATTCGTATAACAGGTGGATTAGGAATATGAAAACTAACAACCTTACGAAAATAATCAGTTTTGGCATGATGAGTGGTTAACCAATCAATCCCTAAAATCACATCAAATGCAAGTATCTTTAAAGAGATAAGATCAACAGGTAATGTGATTGTGCCAACTTGGATCAAGCAAGATTTATAAACTGTAGATGTAACAAAGGTTTCACCCAACGGAGTTTCAACATATAAGTTAAAGTCCAATTTCTCCAGAGTCAAGTTTAAACGTTGAGCACAAACAGGAGAGATAAAAGAATTGGTAGAACCGGTATCTAGTAAGGTATAAACTTCGCAAGAGTTCAAGATTAGCTTACCCGTGATCACCTCGTTCGGGTTTCTCGCGTTTTTGGCCAGTCACGACAAACGCCCTTCCTTGAACCACCGACTTTGTTTTGTCTGTAGTCGCCTTTGGTGCCGCCGTCTAAGTTGGACTTGACTTCGCTACCGACAAAATCGGGCTATGTGACCGTCTTTTCCACAATTGAAACACACCTTGGAAGGCTGTGAACAGTTTGGACTTATGTGTACCTCCTCTTCACATCTGTAGCAACTAACTGGCGCTCGTTCTCCTCCCCTAAAATTTGTTGTTTGTGCCGGTGTTGCTGCTGATGTCTACCTGTCATTGTTGAATCTCCTCTTTTTGAAATTTCTACTTGACTCACCTCTCCTATTATAATGGCCACGATTTCCACCCGAGTGGTTACCGCTTTTGTCCGTATTCTTCCCTCCTCGCTGGTTATCATCGCTCCGATAACTGTTGTCACTGGTATGACCCTAGTTGTGGTCCCTTGATTGAACATACTCATTATCATGCTCTAATAATTGAGCACTATTTACAATATCTGAATATAAAGAAAATTTATGAGAGATAAGATATTGTCAAATCTCGGGTTTTAGACCTCTCAGAAACATCCGCGTTATACGTTCCTCATTTTCTACCAAATGAGGTGCAAACCTGGATAACTCCGTGAACTTTGCCTCGTACTGGGACACCGTTATGTTGTTCTGTTCCAGTCTAATAAACTCTACCTACTTCATATGATGAATACTTTCAAGAAAGTACTTGTCATTGAACAGTTTCTGAAATTTTTCCCAAGACATGTTGAGTGCGGCTGGCTGGGTACGCTTCACAGATTCCCACCAGTAATCTGCCTCACCACGGAACATAAAGGTGGCGAATGGAACCTTCAGTTCCTCCGTGCTGCCCAAGACATCGAATATCTTGGTAATTTGCTTAACCCACGTTTTCGCCTTAATCGAATCGGGTTTTCCCCAGAAATCTGGTGGTCCCAACTCCTTGAACTGCTTGGCTGTGACAAACCGCGCGTTGCTATAATTTCCACCCGTATTTTGTACACGAGACTCCCTCGTCTGATTTTGCATGAACTGCAAAAAGTTTCTAAACATCGCATCATTCATCGTTTGCTCGGTAGTGTTGTTTACAGGAGGAATATTTCCTTCCTATTGCACGTTCTCTTGGTTGGTAATCAAAGGTTGTTCCACAGTCTCATAGACTCTATTGTTAACGTTCTCAGCTGCCATTCTTAAAACTGTCATAAAACATGAGTTAATTAACCAAATTAACATATCACATAATATCCTTATATTATGACCAACCAACAAATAAGCTTAGGTAGGACACACTAGCGAAGGATTTACTCGTCTCTCTCCTCCTAGTACTATTCCCCGATCTCCGCCAGAGACCATATCCCTAAGCTCTGATACCAACTGTGACGCCCGCCCCCAAAATGGGTATACATCACCCATTCTCAGTCACCAAATACATGGTACAGAAAAACAACTACAACTTTATTAATACAATTGTCGTGCAAAATACGACAACACATACTGTGAGTTTAAATACAATATTGTCTTTTAGACAATATCCACACCCAAATAAAGTCCTCATTATAATTATTGATGCACTATTTTATAAAATAGTGAGGACTACTAAAACAGCTATCTTGAATCATCACTCCATACCCCTACTAGTCCCTACTAAATTCTCACCTCCTGAGAAGAAAAATAGAACAAAAAGGAAAAGGGTGAGCTCAACTAGCCCAGTAAAGAATATTATGACAAAGATGATATACAACAAATTATCCTTAGTCTTCAATAGGAAAAAATCTGATAGAATACAATAGACAACAAGTTTTAAATCAACAACTGCAGCAAAAATAACAATTCATTAGAAGAGTTAAGTAGAGAATGAAATCTACTATCATCTATGAATTTTAAAGTCCATCATCAATATTTTATCCATGTAACATCAATCAATATACATCTTGAATCAAATATTCCTCTTTGCACTACGGGCCAAAGATATTAATTTGTATCACCAGTTGGTCATGTTCATCTCAACACTTGTTCATCTTTGCACTACGGGTCAAAGATATTCATCAGGTAATTATACATCTTTGCACTACGGGCCAAAGATATTCATCAAGTATCATCATTACGGACTAAGGATGATGAAAAATATTTTAGAGAACGAATCCAGTGAGACAGAAGGACAAATATTAGGGACTCGTGTTTCGGTTTATCCAAATTCAATAATACTCCATAATAACCGTGTGTGAAGTAGAATTCAAAAATAAAGATCAAAACATGGATACAATCAAAGATAGTAACCATAAAATACATCTGGGACGAAAAAGAGAAAATTTTATTTTTCGGTGATTAGTGTCGTATTTGTGAATAGTACCGTATACGTGAATAATGTCGTATACGTGAATAGTAACCCCGATACAAAAAGGTAGAAATTCCATAATAAAATTCATAACAATATCTCAGCATAATGATATTGAAGAAAATAATAATATTTAAGAAGAAAATAACATCCCTTACCTCAAAAGACAGTACTTCGGAACGAAAGGTCAGATGTGATGTTGAATGAAGCTTGTACTGAATAGCAACTCTCAAAATATCTAAATACTCACAAAATACGCTCGATAATATAGAGAGAGAAAGAGAGAAAACTTTATTTCTGGTGTGATTTTCAATTCTAACTTAGCCCTCTATTTATAAGAAAATGTTAGCACGCCGAAGGAGACTTGACCTGCTACCTGATGGCTTTACCTGTTAATATTGCCACCCACCACATTTGAAATAAAATTTGAGCACATTTCTTACCAACCAAAAGTGGGGCCCACTCAATTCTAGAATTTTCTACCAAAAATTATTTATAACATAATTTCCGAATCAGTCAATTCTTAAAATGCATAACAAATCATATGTTTATTTTTAACGGTTCAAAATTTGCAGACATATACTCAACTTATATATGTATAACATATACAAAAATCACAACGATCCAACGGTCGGATAAAATATTATAACTCACGCAATATATCTGAAAAATACTGATTTGATTTTTAATACCTTCATTCCGACAGAAATACTGATAAAACATCTCAACATTAACTCCTTCAATTATATCCACATAAAATAAATATTTTATTATCATATAAATCAATAACTAATTATTCACAAATAATATTACAGAATCACAATTATGACAACTAGGCCGTTCCGAGGAAAGAAGGGGCTTTCCAATAAGAATTTCTCCTTATTGGCGCGCAATTAGGTGACCAAACCTCTCCTTAGACAGAACTTTCTAGACATTGCCAATAATGCTATCTAATAATATTATTCAAATAATATGAATTATTGATCGGATAATGAGGAATATTGTGCAGAGACAACAATAATAATATAAAATATCAACGCAGTAATTATTGAATCAATAAAATAAAATATTGAACAGTAACTACTGTAACAATTATTGAGTAGTGCCTTCTTACGTACGAATCAATAATTCAACCATACTGTGCAATACCGTGTGCTACTGTGCAACCACGCATATTACTATATTTTAACCACCGGGCATTCTAACAGTGTTAACGGTAACGATTACGCCGTTATTTATAAAAACTTAAACTTGTCGTTTTATTCATCCGACAGTTATTCTGTTATGAGGTCCACGAATGGTTGCGCCGTCATATGAATATTCCCCGACAACAAGAATATTTCACGACCAAACGAATATTCTCCGACAAAAATGAATATTTTATAACCACATACTTATTTTGTAAAATTTCCACATTTCACACATAACCAAAGTATTATATCAAATTAACTCCTTAATATTTCAAGATAATAAATAGAGAAAATTTAATTTTATTCATAATAAGTTGGGGTCTTAAAACCTCCCCTCCTTATGAAATTTCGTCCTCGAAATTGACGTACGTACCTGGTGTTTCGAAAAGGTGAGGGTACCTCGCTTTCATTTCTGATTTCAATTCCTAGATCATTTCTTCAATTGCATGGTTCCTCCACAAAACCTTAACTTGTGGTATAACCTTGATTTGCAGGACATGCTCTTTCCTATCCAATATCTTAACAGGTACCTCCTTGTAAGTTAAATCTTCGGCTATCTCGTCTAGTTCTAAATCAATAATGTGGTTTGGGTCTTTCACATATTTACGAAGCATAGATATGTGAAAAATATTAGGAATACGAGACATACTTGGAGGTAACGCGAGTCTATAGGCCACATTTTCTACTCGGTCAAGAATCTGAAATGGACTAATAAATCGTGGATTGAGCTTTTCTCTCTTCCCGAATCTTGTAACTCCCTTCCATGGAGCAATACGTAACAGTACATGATCCCCAATACCAAATTCCACGTCCTTTCGATGAAGATCCGCATAACTCTTTTGTCGATCTTGTGCCATTTGTATACGTTGTCGAATCGTTTGGATCTTTTTCGTAGTCATACGTACCAACTCTGGTCCCAACAATGTTTCTCACCCACCTCATACAAACATACTGGAGAGTGACACTTTCGTCCATACAAGGCTTCAAATGGAGCCATACCTATACTTGCCTGATAACTGTTGTTGTAGGAGAATTCCACTAGTGGTAAATACTTATCCCAACTCCCTTTGAAGTCTAGGACACAGAGTCTTACTAGATCTTCAAGAGTTTGAATAGTCCTCTCTGATTGTCCGTCCGTTTGAGGATGGTATGCCGAACTGAATCATAAATCCGTGCCCATAGCTTTCTACAAGCTAACCCAAAATCGTGAAGTGAATCTTGGGTCACGATCTGAAACTATGGATACTGGCATGCCATGCAATCTCATAATCTCATTCACATATATACTAGCAAGACGTTCAAGGGAATAAGTCTCACGTATAAGCAAGAAATGAGCCGACTTGGTTAATCTACCAACAATAACCCAAATCGCATCTATACCTTGAGAAATCTTAGGAAGACTCGTAACGAAATCCATAGTAATGTGTTCCCACTTCCATTTTAGAATCTCAAGTGGTTGCAATGGACCCTTTGGCAATTGATGCTCTACCTTTATATGTTGACAGGTTAAACACCTCGAGATTAACTCCGCGATCTCTCTTTTCATATTGTTCCACCAAAATGTATGTCAAAGATCATAATACATTTTTGTACTCCCAGGATGGATTGCAAATGGTGTGTTATGTGCCTCCATCATGATTCTATGCTTCAAGTCAGGATCGTTAGGAGCACAAAGTCTAGAGTTGACTCAATGTATTCCTTCTTCATTGATTCCTGCTTCTGGAATAGCACCTTCTTGCACTTTCTTCTTCAAACGCATCAACCCCAGGTCCGTAGCTTGAGCAGCTTTAACTTTATCGATTAAAGTTGGTTATAATCGTATGTTTGATATCATCGCGTGGGTACTAGGAGCCTTTAACTCTATTTCCATCCTTTGTAAGTCGTACAAAATGGGCTTTTGTGTTAACAACATTGCACTTGTACCCGCATATGATCTTCTACTCAATGCGCCAGCTACAACGTTTGCTTTTCCAGGATGATATTAAATGCTATGGTCGTAATCCTTCAACAGCTTGAGCCAACGTCACTGTCGTATGTTGAGTTCCTTTTGGGTGAAGAAATATTTGAGGCTTTTATGATCCGTATAAATCTCCACTTTCTCCCCCATATATGTAGTGTCTCCAGATTTTTAACGCAAAAATGACTGCTGCCAACTCCAGATCATGAGTAGGATAATTCCTCTCATCGCAAGGCATAGGCTATGACTTTCCCATGTTGCATGAGAACACATCCTAACCCTTTGTCTGAAGCATCGCTGTAGATAACAAATCCATCCGAACCAGATGGTATTGTTAGAACAGGTGCCAAAATGAGTCAACTCTTGAGCTATTATAAACTCTTCTCGCATTCCTTACTCAATACGAATTTTGTATCTTTCCGAGTTAACGGGGTAGTGATTCGAGAAAATCCTTCCACGAATCTCTGATAATAACCAGATAAGCCCAAAAATCTACGCACTTCGGTCACCGACTTCGGTTGCTCCCAACTTTGTATTGCTTCAATCTTCGCCGGGTCAACAGATACTCCATGTTTTGACACCACGTGCCCAAGGAATTTTATTTTCTTAAGCTAGAACTCGCATTTCTTCAGCTTGACATATAGCTTGTTGTTACGAAGTCTTTGAAGTACCAGCTTTAAATGGTGCTCATGATCTTCACGACTTTTGAAATAGATGAGGATGTCATCAATAAAGACAACAACGAACTGATCCAAATATTCCTTGAATACACGATTCATCATATCCATAAAAGCAGCAAGAGTATTAGTCAATCTAAAAGACATGACTAAGAATTCATAATGTCCGTACCGAGTTCTGAAGACAGTCTTTGGAATATCCTCAGTTTTAATCTTTAGCTGATGATATCCAGAACGAAGATCGATCTTTAAAAAGAATTGTGCTCCTTGCAACTGGTCAAACAGGTCATCAATACGAGGTAGGGGATACCTATTCTTGATGGTGACATGGTTTAATTTTCAATAGTCAATACAAAGTCGCATACTCCCATCTTTCTTCTTTACAAATAAAATAGGAGCACCCCAATGAGAGGTATTAGGACGAATGAAACCGATGTCTAACAATTCTTGTAGTTAGACTTTTAACTTTTAAAGTTCAATAGGAGCCATTCGATATGGGGTTTTAGAAATGGGCTTTGTACTCGGTTCAAGATCAATAAAGAATTTAACTTCTCGTTCTGGGGGTAGACCGAGAAGTTCTTCCGAAAATACATCAAGAAATTCATTAACAACAGGAATATTATTCAAATCTGACGTGTTTTTGTTCAAGCCCATAATATGGGCTAAGAAAGCTTGACATCCATTTTTCAATAAACGAATAGCTTTATGGCTTGATATGACAGTGACTGATTTTAGTGGTTTAGTTGCTTGAATTCGTATAACAGGTTGGTTAAGAATATGAAAACTAACAACCTTACGAAAATAATCAATTTTGGCATGATGAGTGGTTAACCAATCAATCCCTAAAATCACATCAAATGCAAGTATCTTTAAAAAGATAAGATCAACAGGTAATGTGATTGTGTCAACTTGGATTAAGCAAGATTTATAAACTGTAGATGTAACAAAGGTTTCACCCAACTGAGTTTCAATAGATAAGTTAAAGTCCAATTTCTCCAGAGTCAAGTTTAAACGTTGAGCACAAGCAGAAGAGATAAAAGAATGGGTAGAACCGGTATCTAGTAAGGTATAAACTTCACAAGAGTTCAAGATTAGCTTACCCGTGATCACCTCGTTCGGGTTTCTCGAGTTTTGGCCAGTCACGATAAAGGCCCTTCCTTGAACCATCGACTTTATTTTGTCCGTAGTCGCCTTTGGTGTCGTCGTCCTAGTTGGACTTGACTTCGCTACCGGACAAAATCGGGCTATGTGACCGTCTTTTCCATAATTAAAACACACCTTGAAAGGCTGTGAACAGTTTGGACTTATGTGTCACTCCTCTCCATATCTGTAGCATCTAACTGGCGGTCGTTCTCCTCTCCTAAAATTTGTTGTTGGTGCTGGTGCTGCTGCTAATGTCTTCCCGTCATTGTTGAATCTCCTCTTTTTGAAATTTCCACTTGACTCACCTCTCCTATTATCATGGCCACGATTTTCACCCGAGTGGTTACCGCTTTTGTCTGTATTCTTCCCTCATCGCTGGTTATCATCGCTCTGATGACTGCTGTCACCAGTATGATCCTGGTTGTGGTCCCTCGGTTGAACATACTCATTATCACGCTCTAATAATTAAGCCCTATTTACAACATCTAAATATAAAGAAAATTTATGAGAGATAAGATTGTGTCGAATCTCGGGTTTTAAACCACTCAGAAACATCCGCGTCATACGTTCCTCATTTTCTACCAAATGAGGTGCAAACCTGGATAACTCCACGAACTTCGCCTCGTATTAGGACACCGTCATGTTGTTCTATTCTATTCTAATAAACTTTACCTCCTTCATATAACGAATACTTTCTGGAAAGTACTTGTCATTGAACAGTTTCTGAAATTTTTCCCAAGACATGTTGAGTGCGGCTGGCTGGATACACTTGACAGATTTCCACCAATAATCTGCCTCACTATGGAACATAAAGGTAGCGAATGGAACCTTCTGTTCCTCCGTACAGCCCAAGACATCGAATATCTTGGTAATTTACTTAACCCACGTTTCCGCCTTAATCGGATCGGGTTTTCCCCAAAAATCTGGTGGTCCCAACTCCTTGAACTGCTTGGCTATGACAAACCACGCGTTGCTATAATTTCCACCCATATTTTAGACACGAGTCTCCCTCGTCTGATTTTGCATGAACTGCAAAAAGCTTCTAAACATCGCATCATTCATCGTTTGCTCGGTAGTGTTGTTTACAGGAGGAATATTTCCTTCCTGTTGCACGTTCTCTTGGTTGGTAATCAAAGGTTGTTCCACAGTCTCATAGACTCCATTGTTAACGTTCTCAGCTGTCATTCTTAAAATTGCCATAAAACAGGGGTTAATTAAACAAATTAACATATCACATAATATCCCTATATTATGACCGACCAATAAATAAGTTTAGGTAGGACACACTAGCGAAGGATTTATTCGTCTCTCCCCTCCTAGTACTATTCCCCGATCTCCGCTAGAGACCATATCCCTAAGCTCTGATACCAACTGTGATGCCCCCAAAATAGGTATACATCACCCATTCTGAGTCGCCAAATACATGGTACAGAAAAATAACAATAACTTTATTAATACAATTGTCGTGCAAAATATGACAACACATACTGTGAGTTTAAATATAATATTGTCTTCTAGACAATATCCACACCCAAATAAAGTCCTCATCATAATTATTGACGCACTATTTTACAAAATAGTGAGGACTACTAAAACAGCTATCTTGAATCATCACTCCATACCCCAGCTAGTCCCTGCTAAATTCTCTCCTCCTGAGAAGAAAAATGGAACAAAAAGGAAAAGAGTGAGCTCAACTAGCCCAGTAAAGAACATTATGACTAAGATAATATACAACAAATTATCCTTAGTCTTTAATAGGGAAAAATTTGATAGAATACAATAGACAACAAGTTTTAAATCAACAACTGCAACGGAAACAACAATTCATTAGAAGAGTTAAGTAGAGAATGAAATCTAATATCATCTATGAATTTAAAAGTTCATCATCAATATTTTATCCCTGTAATATCAATCAATAAACATCTTGAATCAAATATTCATCTTTGCACTACGGGCCAAAGATATTCATTTATATCGTTAGTTGGTCATGTTCATCTCAACACCTGTTCATCTTTACACTACGGGCCAAAGATATTCATCAAGTATCATCATTACGGACTGAGAATGATGAAAAACATTTTAGAGAACGAATCCAGTGAGACAGAAGGACAAATATTAGGGACTCGTGCTTTGGTTTATCCAAATTTAATAATACTCCATAATAACCATGTGTGAAATAGAATTCAAAAATAAAGATCAAAACATGGATGCAATCAAAGATAGTAACCATAAAAGACATCTGGGACGAAAAAGAGAAAATTTCATTTTTCGGTGAATAGTATCGTATTTGTGAATAGTACCGTATACGTGAATAGTATTGTATGCGTGAATAGTAATCCCGACACAAAAAGGTAGAAATTCCACAATAAAATTCATAACAATATCTCAGCATAATGATATTGAAGACAATAATATCATTTAAGAGGAAAATAACATCCCTTACCTCAAAAGACAGTACTTCGGAATGAAAGGTCGGATGTGATGCTGAATGAAACTTGTACTAAATAGCAACTCTCAAAGTATCTAAATACTCACAAAATACGCTCGATAATATAGAGAGAGAAAGAGAGAAAATTTTGTTTCTAGTGTGATTTTTAATTCTAACTTAGCCCTCTATTTATAGGAAAATATTAGCACGCCGAAGCAGACTTGACCTGCTACCAGATGGCTTTACCTGCTACTATTGCCACCCACCACATTTGAAATAAAATTTGAGCACATTTCTCACCAACAAAAATTGGGGCCCACTCAATTCTAAAATTTTTCACCAAAAATCATTTATAACATAATTTCCGAATCAGTCACCTCTTAAAATTCATAACAAATCATACATTTATTTTTAACGGTTCAAAATTTGTGGACATATACTCAACTTATATATGTATAACATATCCAAAAATCACAACGACCTAACGGTCGGATTAAAAATTATAACTCACGTAATATATCTGAAAAATACTTATTTAATTTTTAATACCTCCATTCCGACAGAAATACTAATAAAACACCTCAACATTAATTCCTTCAATTATATCCACATAAAATAAATATTTCATTATCATATAAATCAATAATTAATTATTCATAAATAATATTACAGAATCACATTTATGACAACTAGGCCGTTCCCAATGAAGAGGGGGCTTTCCAATAAGGATTTCTCGTTACTGGCGCGCAATTAGGTGACCAAACCTCTCCTTAGACTAAACTTTCTAGACATTGCCAATAATGCTATCTAATAATATTATTCAAATAATATGAATTATTGATCGAATAATGGGAAATACTGTGCAGAGATAATAATTATAATATAAAATATCAACACAGCAATTATTGAATCAATAAAATAAAATATTAAACAGTAACTACTGTAACAATTATTGAGTAGTGCCTTCTTACCTACGAATAAATATTTCAACCGTACTGTGTAATACCGTGTGCTACTGTGCAACCACGCGTATTACTGTATTTTAACCACCGGATATTCCAACAGTGTTAACGGTAACGATTACGCCGTTTTTTATAAAAACTTAAACTTGTCGTTTTCTTCATCTGACAGCTATTCTGTTATGAGGCCCACGAATGGTTGCGCAGTCGTACGAATATTTCCCGACAACAAGAATATTCCACGGCCAAACGAATATTCCCTGACAAAAATAAATATTTTATAACCACTTGCTTATTTTGTAAAATTTGCACATTTCACCCATAACCAAAGTATTATATTAAATTAACTCCATAATATTTCAAGATAATAAATAAAGAAAATTTAATTTTATTCGTAATAAGTTGGGGTCTTACAACCTCCCCTCCTTATGAAATTTCGTCCTCGAAATTGACGTACGTACCTGGTGATTCGAAAAGGTGAGGGTACCTTGCTTTCATTTTCGATTCTAATTCCCAGGTCATTTCTTCAATAGCATGGTTCCTCCACAAAACCTTAACTTGTGGTATAACCTAAGTGCGCAGGACATGCTCTTTCCTATGCAAGATCTTAACAGGTACCTCCTCGTAAGTTAAATCTTCGGCTATCTCATCTAGTTCTAACTCAATAATGTGGTTTGGGTCTTTCACATATTTACGAAGCATAGATATGTGAAAAATATTAGTAATACGAGACATACTTGGAGGTAACGCGAGTCTATAGGCCACATTTCCTACTCGGTCAAGAATCTGAAATGGACTAATAAATCGTGGATTGAACTTTTCTCTCTTCTCGAATCTTGTAACTCCCTTCCATGGAGCAATACGTAACAGTACATGATCCCCAATACCAAATTCCACGTCCTTTCGATGAAGATCCACATAACTCTTTTGTCGATCCTGTGTCGTTTGTATACGTTGTCGAATCATTTGGATCTTTTCTGTAGTCATACGTACCAACTCTGGTCCCAACAATGTTGCTTCACCCACCTCATCCCAACATACTGGAGAGCGACACTTTTGTCCATACAAGGCTTCAAATGGAGCCATACATATACTTGCCTGATAACTGTTGTTGTAGGAGAATTCCACTAGTGGTAAATACTTATCCCAACTCCCTTTGAAGTCTAGGACACAGAGTCTTAATAGATCTTCAAGAGTTTGAATAGTCCTCTCTGATTGTCCGTCCGTTTGAGGATGGTATGCCAAACTGAATCATAAATCTGTGCCCATAGCTTTCTTCAAGCTAACCCAAAAATTGTGAAGTGAATCTTGGGTCACGATCTGAAACTATGGATACTGGCATGCCATGAAATCTCATAATCTCATTCACATACATACTAGCAAGACGTTCAAGGGAATAAGTCTCACGTATAGGCAAGAAATGAGCCGACTTGGTTAATCTATCAACAATAACCCAAATCGCATCTATACCTTGAGAAACCTTGGGAAGACCCATAACGAAATCCATAGTAATGTGCTCCCACTTCTATTTTGGAATCTCAAGTGGTTGCAATGGACCCTTTGTCAATTGTTGCTCTGCCTTTACACGTTGACAGGTTAAACACCTCGAGATAAACTCTGCGATCTCTCTTTTCATATTATTCCACCAAAATGTATGTCGAAGATCATGATACATTTTGGTACTCCCAGGATGGATTGCAAATGGTGTATTATGTGCCTCCATCATGATTCTATGCTTCAAGTCAGGATCATTAGAAATGCAAAGTCTGGAGTTGACTCGAAGTATTACTTCTTCATCGATTCTTGCTTCTAGAATAGCACCTTCTTGCACTTTCTTCTTCATACGCATTAGCCCTAGGTCCGTAGCTTGAGCAGCTTTAACTTTATCAATTAAAGTCGGTTTTACTTGTTTGTTTGATATCATCACGTGGGTACTTGGAGCCTTTAACTCTATTTGCATCCTTTGTAAGTCGTACAAAATAGGTTTTTGTGTTAACAACATTGCACTCGTACCCGCATATGATCATCTACTCAATGAGTCAGCTATAATGTTTGCTTTTCCAAGATGATATTGAATGCTATGGTCGTAATCCTTTAACAGCTCGAGCCAACGTCGTTGTCACATGTTGAGTTCCTTTTGGGTGAAGAAATATTTGAGGCTTTTATGATCCGTATAAATCTCCACTTTCTCCCCAAACAGGTAGTGTCTCCAGATTTTTAACGCAAAAACGATTGCTGCCAACTCCAGATCATGAGTAGGATAATTTCTCTCATATTTTTTGAGTTGTAGCAAGGCATAGGCTATGACTTTCCCATGTTGCATGAGAACACATCCTAACCCTTTGCCTGAAGTATCATTATAGATAACAAATCCATCCGAACCAGATGGTATTGTTAGAACAGGTGCTGAAATGAGTCTCCTCTTGAGCTCTTGAAAACTCTTCTCGTATTCCTCGCTTCATACAAATTTTATATCTTTTCGAGCCAGCTGAGTTAACGGAGTAGCGATTCGAGAAAATCCTTCCACGAATCTCCAATAATAACCAGCTAAGCCCAAAAATCTACGCACTTCGGTCACCGACTTCGGTTGCTCCCAACTTTGCATTGCTTCAATCTTTGCCGGGTCAACAGATACTCTATTTTTTGACACCACGTGCCCAAGGAATGCTACTTCCTTAAGCCAGAACTCACATTTCTTCAGCTTGCATATAGCTTGTTGTCACGAAGTCTTTGAAGTACCAGGTTCAAATGGTGCTCATGATCTGCACGGCTTTTGGATTAACTAATGCTCCTGCAGCTTTCATGGATATGATGAACCGTGTATTGAAGGAATATTTGGATCAGTTCGTATTAATTATTGATTTATATGATAATGAAATATTTATTTTATGTGGATATAATTGAAGGAATTAATCTTGAGGTGTTTTATCAGTATTTCTGTCAGAATGGAGGTATTAAAAATCAAATCTGTATTTTTCTGATATATTGCGTGAGTTATAATTTTTAATCCAACCGTTAGATCGTTGTGATTTTTGGATATGTTATACATATATAAGTTGAGTATATGTCTACAAATTTTGAACCGTTAAAAATGAACGTATGATTTGTTATGAATTTTAAGAGGTGACTGATTCGAAAATTATGTTATAAATGATTTTTGATGGAAAATTCTAGAATTGAGTGGGCCCCACTTTTGGTTGGTGAGAAATGTGCTCAAATTTTATTTCAAATGTGGTGGGTAGCAATAGTAGCAGGTAAAGCCATCAGGTACCAGGTCAAGTCTGCTTCGGCGTGCTAACATTTTCCTATAAATAGAGGGCTAAGTTGGAATTGAAAATCACACCAGAAACAAAATTTTCTCTCTTTCTCTCTCTATATTATCGAGCTTATTTTATGAGTATTTAGATACTTTGGGAGTTGTTATTCAGTACAAGTTTCATTCAGCATCACATCCGACCTTTCATTCCGAAGTACTGTCTTTTGAGGTAATGGATGTTATTTTCTTCTTAAATGATATTATTTTCTTTAATATCATTATGCTGAGATATTGTTATGAATTTTATTGTGGAATTTCTACCTTTTTGTGTTGGAGTTACTATTCACGTATACGGCACTATTCACGTATACAGTACTATTCACAAATACGACACTATTCACCGAAAAATGAAATTTTCTCTTTTTCATCCCAGATGTCTTTTATGGTTTCATGCAAAATCAGACGAGGGAGACTCGAGTACAAAATACAGGTGGAAACAATGGCAACGCGCGGTTTGTCATAGTCAAGCAGTTCAAGGAGTTGGGACCACCTGAGTTCTTTGGAAAGTCGGATCCGATTAAGGCGGAAACGTGGGTCAAGCAAATTACCAAGATATTCGATGTCTTAGGATGCACGGAGGAACAGAAGGTTCCATTCGCCACCTTTATGTTCCGTGGTGAGGCGGATTACTGGTGGGAATCTGTGAAGCGTACCCAGCCAGCCGTACTCAACATGTCTTGGGAAAGATTTCAAAAACTGTTCAATGACAAGTACTTTCTAGAAAGTATTCGTCATATGAAGGAGGTAGAGTTTATTAGACTGGAACAGAACAACGTGACGGTGTCTCAATACGAGGCGAAGTTCGCGGAGTTATCCAGGTTTGCACCTCATTTGGTAGAGAATGAGGAATGTATGACGCGGATGTTTCTGAGAGGTCTAAAACCCGAGATTCGTCAATACCTTATCTCTCATAAATTTTCTCTATATTCAGATGTTGTCAACATGGCTCAATTATTAGATAATGAGTATACTCAATAAAGAACTGAATAATAAATAATGGAACCAGGTCAGGCGAAATTCGCACCGACATGATATTCCGACAGAATAATAAAGAATGGAATAATTGAAGAATTTCACCATGTATGCGGTACTTCGCATAACAGATTATTCCAACATAATAATAAAGAAAGGAATAATAGAAGAATTTCACCATGTATGTGGTACTTTGCATAAACAGGTTATTCCAACATAATAATAAAGAATGGAATAGTAGAAGAATTTCACCATGTATGCGGTACTTCACATCAACAGGTTATTCCAACATAATAATAAATAATGGAATAATAGAAGAATTTCACCGTGTATGCGGTACTTCGCATAGACGGGTTATTCCAACATAATAATAAAAAATAGAATAATAGAAGAATTTCACCGTGTATGCGGTACTTCGCATAGATAGGTTATTCCAACATAATAATAAAGAATGGAATAACAGAAGTTCTCTTCATGAATACGAAAGAAATAATACCCCTTACCTTTGAAAGAAGAGTATTCTGACTGATAGGGCGAGGATATACTCGAAGAAAATTTGCACTACACTCAAAGTTTTCTTAAACTCTAAACAAATACGCTCAAGATTATAGAAGAATAATTCTCTCTATAGTTTCTCTCTTTAGAGTTTCAGTGAATTCGTAAGAAATAATGAAGGAATTAGCTTCTATTTATAGGAGAATGGACTGCATAGTAACTAATTTATGAACGGTCCATATTGATTTACTTTAAACGGACGGTCCAGATTGATTTAATAAAATATTCTAATAAAACAAAATATTTTAAATAAAATATAATATATTCTATTTATAATCTAATAAAACGAATAACTTTATAAAAGTATTCTGTTTTATATAAAATGATTTTACTATGAAAAATACTATGCAGGCACTATGCAACACTATGCATAATAAAATATAATATATTCTAATTATTGTCTAATAAAATAAACAACTTTATAAAAGTATTCTATTTTATATAAAAAGATTTTACTATGCAAAATACTATGCAGACACTATACAATACTATACATATTAAAATATAATATATTCTAATTATTGTCTAATAAAATAAATAATTTTATAAAAGTATTCTGTTTTATATAAAAAGATATTACTATGCAAAATACTACGCATAATAGAATATAATATATTCTATTTATAGTCTAATAAAACGAATAACTTTATAAAAGTATTTTGTTTTATATAAAAAGCTTTTCTGTTTTATTACATTAATAATACGAATAAAATAAAATTGAATGACTCATAACGTAAGCATCAATAATCAATATCATGTGCTACTATTCAACCACGCGTATTACTGTACTTTTACTACCGAGTAGTTCAGCAGTATTAACGGTAAAACTTCCACCGTTATTTTTTATAAAATATTTTTGTCATTTTCTCAATCCGACAATAATTTTGTTGCGGGGTCCACCAATGATTGTACCGTTGTACGAATATTCCCTGACCAATCGAAGATTATATAACAACTTGCGTACTTTGCAAAATTTATAAATACTACCCACAACTATAACATTATCTCAAATCCACACCATAATATTAAAAAAATTATTTCGAGAAAATTAAATCTTTATTCGTAAATTTTGGGATCTCACAATCTCCCCTCCTTATGAAATTTCGCCCTCGAAATTTACGTACGTACTTGGTATGCCGAACAAATGAGGACACTTCGTCAGATTCTAACTCTTGAGGTATAACCTTTGAGTGTTGAATACGATCCTTCTTACCCAGAATTTTAACACGTATCTCCTCATACGTTAAATCATCCGCTATCTCATCCGGTTCTAAATTAATAATGTGGTTCGAGTCGTCCATATATTTACGTATCGTCGATACGTTAAAAACGTTATGAACACGCGACATACTTGACGATAAAACAAGTCTATAGGCCACAGTTCCTACTCGATCAAGGATTTCAAATGGGCCAATTAAATCGATGGTTGAGATTTCCTCTCTTCGTCGATTCTTGCTTCTAGAATAACGCCCTCTTGAACCTTCTTAATTCTTTACATTCATCAGCTCCGGGTGTGTAGCTTGAGCGGCTTTAACTTTATCGATTAAAGTCTATTCTACTCATATATTCGTTATCTTTGCGTGGGTTCGTATATTCGCACTTGTAAACGCATACGATCTTCTACTCAACGCGTCAGCTACCACGTTCGCTTTTCCACGATAGTATTGAATGGTACGATCGTAATCTTCAACAGCTCGAGCCAACGTCTTTGGCGCATATTACGTTCATTTTAGTTGAAGAAATATTTAAGGGTTTAAGAAATGGGTTTTGTACTGGGGTCAATACAAAATTCGATTTCACGCTCTAGGGGTAGGCTAAGAAGCCTTTAAGAATACGTCAGGAAATTTATTAACGATAGAAATATCATTCAAAATTGTGACTCTCATCCAAGACTTGGATAGCACATGTAATGACGGTTTCTCCTAACGAAGTTTCAACCAATAAGTCAAAGTCCAACTTATCTAGAGTTAAATTTAAACTTTGAGCACAAGCAAGAGAGATAAAAAAATAGGTAGAATCGGTATCTAATAAGGTATATACTTCGTAAGAATTTATAATTAACTAACCCGTGCTAACTTCGTTCGGGTCACTCGCTTTTTGAGAAGTCACGAAAAACGCTCTTCCTGAAACCACCGACTTTGTTTTGTTCGTATCCGCCTTTGTTGCCACCGTCCTAGCTGGACTCGACTTCACTATACAACAAAATCGAGCTAAATGACCTTCTCTTCTTGAAATTTCCACTTCTATTATCTTGGCCATGATTACCACCGAAGTGGTTACCATTCTTGGCATAATAATTTTTCCCGCGATTGTTATCATTGTTCCGATGGCCGTTGCCACTGGTAAGATTATTATCGTGTTGTTGGTCGTTACCTTTTGGTTGTGCTAACTCATTATCGCGCTCCAATAACTGAGCCCTATTCACAACGTTTGAATATAAACAAAGTTTATGAGAAATGAGGTATTAACGTATATCGGGTTTCAAACCTCTTAGAAACATTCGCGTCATTCGCTCCTCATTATCAACCAAATGGGATACAAATCGGGATAACTCCGCAAACTTAGCCTCGTACTGCGATACGGTCATATTATTTTGCTCCATTGCTTATCTCAACATTTTCAGATACCATTCTCAAATACTGTCACAAAACAAGGGTTAATTGACATATCACATATTATCCCTATACTCTGATCGACCAATTAAATACCAAATAAACTTAGGTAGGTCATACTAGCGAAGGAATTCACCGTCTCTCCCCTCCTAGTTCTTATCTCACATCTCAGCCAGGGATCATATCCCTAAGCTTTGATACCAACTGTGACGCCCCCAAAAATAGGTATACGTCACCCATCTTGGGTCGCCAGATACATGGTGCATAAATACGAATACAACTTAATTATACAACAGTCGTGTACAATACGACAAAACATAGCTGAGAGTTTTAAATACGTATATTGTCATCTAAACAATATCCACACTCAAAGGAGTCCTCATTACATTTGTTGTCACACTATTTAACAAAATAGTGAGGACTACTAATGCTATCATCTGGACCGTCACTCCGTTCCCCGACTCGTCCCAGCTATATTCTCATTTTCTAAAGAGAACAGTGAAAGAAAGGGTGAGCTCAACTAGTTCGGTAAGAAATATTATGACTAAGATAATGCAGAATAAATTATCATTAACCTTCAACAGTGTTAAACTGATACAATATAACAAACATCAAGTTTAACTACAGCGAAACAAGCAATCTATTAAAAGAGTCAAGTAGAGAATAAAATCTATTATCTTCTATGATTTAAAAGGTTTTTCATCACTTTTATCACTGAGACTCAGTTCAATAAATAATCCACATCATCAAATCATCCCTGCACTACAGGCCAAGGATATTCTTTAGTATCACGACCACAATTTATCCATGCACTACAGGCTAAAGATAATCATGTTTTCATCAACGGTCCTTATCATGCCATAAAATAATTCATCTTTGCACCCTTGGCCGAAGAGAATCCATAGCCATAATCATACCAAAAACTGTCCATCAATGCACTTCGGCCAATGAGGATTTTTGCCAACTCATTCATCACATTACAGTCATGATTATACCGAATAATCTCTGGTCATAATCACACCAAGTCCATCTATGCACTACGGGCCAAAGATGACTTTTACAACATCATTTGTAACATTACGGTCATGATTATACCGAATAATCCCTGTTCATAATCATACCAAGTCCATCTATGCACTACAGGCCACAGATGACTTTCAACATAATATAAACATGAGGATGATGACAATGACATAATAATTCAATAAAATAAGTTCAAGAATTAATTTATCCAGGAACCAATAACGTCCAAATTGTCAACATGATACTTCTTTGTAGAGTAAAATTTAAGAATGCTCAGAAGAATATTTCCATAAAAAGATACTTGATGAAGCGCAAATATCAAGGATATTCCACTAATTTCATGGAGTATATAAGCTAAAACTTTAACCAACTGAGTATAATAGAATATATAAAACTACAAATGGATTTTTGTCCGCCATGCGGTAATCCACGTATACAGATCATTTTCACAATTTAATAAGGAATGAATACAAAGGATCATTCACCATGCATGTGGTAATCCACATAGACAGGTTATTCCAACAGAATAATAAAGAATTGAATAACAGAAGGATTCACCATGCGTGTGATAGACTGCACAGACAGGTTATTCCCAACAGAATAATAAATAATGGAACTAGGTCCTGCGTAAAATGCACAGACAGGATATTCCGACAGAATAATAAAGAACGGAATAATAAATAATGGAACCAGGTCAGGCGAAATTTGCACCGACAGGATATTCCGACAGAATAATAAAGAACGGAATAATAGAAGAATTTCACCATGTATGCGGTACTTCGCATAAACAGGTTATTCCAACATAATAATAAAGAATGGAATAATAGAAGAATTTCTCCATGTATGTGATACTTCGCATAAACAGGTTATTCCAACATAATAATAAAGAATGGAATAGTAGAAGAATTTCACCATGTATGCGGTACTTCGCATAAACAGGTTATTCCAACATAATAATAAAGAATGGAATAATATAAGAATTTCACCATGTATGCGGTACTTCGCATAGACAGGTTATTCCAACATAATAATAAAGAATGGAATAATAAAAGAATTTCACCATGTATGCGGTACTTCGGATAGACAGGTTATTCCAACATAATAATAAAGAATGGAATAATAGAAGAATTTCACCATGTATGCGGTACTTCACATAGACAGGTTATTCCAACATAATAATAAAGAATGGAATAATAGAAGAATTTCACCGTGTATGCGGTACTTCGCATAGACAGGTTATTCCAACATAATAATAACGAATTAAATAATAGAAGAATTTCACCGTGTATGCGGTACTTCGCATAGACAGGTTATTCCAACATAATAATAAAGAATGGAATAACAGAAGTTCTCTTCATGAATACGAAAGAAATAATACCCCTTACCTTTGAAAGAAGAGTATTCCGACTGGTAGGGCGAGGATATACTCGAAGAAAACTTGCACTACATTCAAAGCTTTCTTAAACTCTAAATAAATACGCTTAAGATTATAGAAGATGAATTCTCTTTATAGTTTCTCTCTCTAGAGTTTCAGTGAATTCGTAAAAAATAATGAAGGAATGAGCTTCTATTTATAGGAGAATGGACTGCATAGTAACTAATTCATGAACGATCCAGATTGATTTACTTTAAACGGACGGTCCAGATTGATTTAATAAAATATTCTAATAAAACAAAATCTTTTAAATAAAATATAATATATTCTATTTATAATCTAATAAAACGAATAACTTTATAAAAGTATTCTGTTTTATATAAAAATATTTTACTATACAAAATACTATAGAGGCACTATGCAACACTATACATAATAAAATATAATATATTCTAATTATTGTCTAATAAAACAAACAACTTTATAAAAGTATTCTGTTTTATATAAAAAGATTTTACTATGCAAAACACTATACAGGCACTATGCAATACTATGCATAATAAAATATAATATATTCTAATTATTGTCTAATAAAATAAATAACTTTATAAAAGTATTCTGTTTTATATAAAAAGATATTACTATGCAAAATACAATACATAATAGAATATAATATATTCTATTTATAGTCTAATAAAACGAATAACTTTATAAAAGTATTTTGTTTTATATAAAAAGCTTTTCTGTTTTATTACATTAATAATACTAATAAAACAATACTTAATGACTCATCACGTAAGCATCAATAATCAATACCCTGTGCTACTATGCAACCACGCGTATTACTGTACTTTTACTACCGAGTAGTTCAACAGTATTAACGGTAAAACTTCCGCCGTTATTTTTTATAAAATATTTTTGTCGTTTTCTCAATTTGACAATAATTCCGTTGCGGGGTCCACCAATGATTGTACCGTTGTACAATATTCCCTGACCAATCGAATATTATATAACAACTTGCGTACTTTACAAAATTTATAAATATTACCCACAACTATAACATTATCTCAAATCCACACCATAATATTAAAAAAATTATTTTGAGAAAATTTAATCTTTATTCGTAAAATTTGGGATCTCACATCATGTGTTTTTCTTAATTCTCTATCGTTTATGTGCGTGTGAGTGATCATATAATCTAATAAACTGGGATTGAGCGAGCGAGGAATTACAATTAAAATAGCCCATAAAATTTACATAATTTTATTTTTTACTCTGTGAAGCAATTCCTCCCGGATTCATTATAAAATTCTCAAAGTCACAAGGAGGAATGATTCAAGTGGACCAGTACTTGGTACATTCATAAATGTATACTTATAAAAATTCAGTGATCATCAGTCACTACAGTGAAATTCTGGTACTTGCTTTGCAATGAAAATTATAATTATCAATGGTTTGCAATGGTGTTAATTAAGATAAGATTCCTTACCGAGAGGAGTAATTGGTCTAAACATTCTAGTTTTTGTTTTTATTCACCATATATGATATAACATCGGTATTTCACACTAATGTAAGTTGCCTTGACTTGGCAGTTACTGGGCATGGAATTAGGTTCCATTGTCTCAAGTGATTCATCTCTTTGTAACACAAGCAGATCATTTAAATTGCAAATAATATCTTTAATATGTTTTCAGTATTCCAGAAGTCATAAAGTCACATTCTTCTTAGTTAAAAGAAATTTGAGTCCCCCCCCTCTTATTTTGCAAATTTAAATATCTACAGTGAAAGCTAGAAGTAGATGACTTTCTACGATTTTCGTTATTCTTTCTGATGATTTGGATGGGGTTTGAATTAAGCTAAGCAGGAACTGCAAAAGAAGAAGAAAAAAAATTAATATTTATGTTTCATTGAAACATTTGAGGCTTTGGTGGCTCAGGATTCATTTTGGGGAATCATTTTGTTGAATTAATCGGTTGTGGCCGATGAATGTACTCAGTCCTTTAGCATAACTACATAAGTTGATTTCTATCTTCAAAGGGCTTCTTATGGTAAAGGACTTAAGTGTACTTTAGGTCATTGTAACTTATGATTCTAAACTTACTGTTTAAATCAAATCAAAGTCCTTGAAAGTCTGTACTTTGATATCATTGATCACTGCTTTGATCCCTTTTTTTGTGGATATTACATTATTACTTTAAACTTGGTTATCGCCAATCTAATAGAGCAGTAATGTTTTTGGCTGGATGCTTGAGCTTATTGCTCGGGGAACTCCTTTTCCCAGCATGTTATTTTCTTCCTTATTTATGCAAAGCTTTGAGGCAATGCCCATGAAAAGAAAAGAGCAAGCTTTTGAGGCAATGCCCATCAAAAGTTAGGATTGACACTTTTAAGGATTTGAGAAGGACGATGCTTACTCTGTCGACCTTATATGTGTATCTTTACTTGAGGTATAGAATAGAATATTGACTGACCAATTATAGGTACTCTACTTTAGTGAAACAGTGGATGAACAAGCTAATCAAGTTATTGAATAACTTTCTTACTGCAATGTCTAAATCTACACATGTTTAATGGACTAGTATATGCACATGCATATAATATCCATTAAACTTGCAAAATCACTTTATTGCTATTGGGAAAATGATATATGGTTGTCGACAAATATTTGACGATGTTGGATTGCGACCAACATAAAAATATATGCGATAAGATAAAATAAATTAAAGTGGAACCCTTCTTAATTCCTACCTATCACATACGTCACAATCATAATTCGGTTAAAAACTTTCACAATGTATAGCAGGACTCTTGTTGTTACCAAGTTAGAAGAGAGGAACTAATCCTGTCAAGTATCAACTCCATAAGCAGCTTAAGAAACTAGTTAATTCTGATAATAATGGGTGCGAAGATTCTGGAATGATTTAATCAAAGGCGTAGCAATGCAATGAAAAAGAGTAATACATGACTAATGATCTATATTACATTGCAAAGAAAGATACTTATCTTATGGTTTGATATAAGATATGGCTTTAGGTAGACTAAATGGTGACCTTCATGGATCTAGCGACTCTGTTTGAGCCTTGCTTATTGAAGTTGATCTCTTAAGAAATCATAAGCTAATGAGTTTAGCTACATTTGACATGGTTTCCCCAGGTTTAAACTTTAAATGCTTAAATTTATTACCATGAGAATTGCTTGTACACGTTTTTTTACTTGGTTGTTTTACGTTTCATTGTAGGTGGGTACGTGGTGGTGCAAGAAAAACTCCCTAACTATGTAGTCCTAGATTTGACAGACTTCAAGGTAATACGGTTTCATTTTCTGCAATAGTCTTTCCAAATAGATAGTACTACCTCCACCAAAATTTGACTTGTTTTACATGGCACGTTGGTTTTAGGAAACCACAATTTCAAATAGGCTTAAGGTAACCTATCATACCAAGAGGTTTGACTTTAATTCCATTCAGGAATGATATTTTATCATAATTTAACATAACTTTCGATTGCATATATAGTACTGGCAATTTTTTTGCCATCTCTAGATTGCAACACATCTGTTCTCAGAGCACAAATCTGCATGCAAGAATGAAGGTAACTCAGACTGGATTTTTTATCAGGTCTTTATAGTAAAGGCTTGGACGTGGCTAATAGTAGAAGGCATTACACTAGCCTAACCTGAAATATGGCTATGATGACATTGCCTTTTTGATCATGTTATATTGTGTCCTCTTTTCGAACGATTTGTCAGGCTTAGGAATGTTAAATCAATAATGTGCTCTTCCAACACAAACCTTAAATAAAATAAAATATGACTTAAGAGATTAAATTTTGCAGTCCTATGCTTCTTGTTTAGCAATCTAACTTTCAGGTCTCAGCAATTTACTGTCAACTTCTGTGTAGGTCAAGCATGCCCTCTTACATGGACTAATTGACATTCTATTTTTGAAGCTAAAACCATATATATAACAATGCGCTTTAGAAGTTAAAACAACAGAGGCTGGTGATGTGGCTAAATGATTCTGTTGAGTGAGAAGATATTTCTTGATTTTCTTTACATGTCCAACTAATATTATGTAAAGATTGTTCTCCCATGGTCATTCTCTCTTTCAAATTTATGGATCAAATTCGACTTTTGTTATAAGGCATGCTGATGTCAATTATGTGATGGTTGTGGTTCTCTTACGGTTGATATTGTGTAAAACCCCAACTTTATGAATAAAGATGAATTTTCTATAAATATTATTTTTGAATATTATGGAGTAAAATTGATATAATGTTATAGTTGGGGGTAATATTTATAAATTTTGCAAAGTATGCAAGTTGTTATAAAATATTCGTTTGGTCGGGGAATATTCTTTTTGTCAGGAAATATCCGTACGACGGTACAATCATTGGTGGACCCCACAACGGAATTATTGTCGGATTGAGAAAATGACAAAAATATTTTATTAAAAATAACGGCAGAAGTTTTACCGTTGATACTGTTGAACTACTCGGTAGTAAAAGTACAGTAATACATGTGGTTGCATAGTAGCACACGGTATTGATTATTAATGCTTATGTGAGAAGTCACTCAGTTTGATTCAATTATTGTCAATTAATAATATGAATTATTTAGCGATAATGAAGTTTTGTTTTATTCGTATTATTAACGTAATAAAACAGAAACATCTTTTTATATAAAACAGAATACTTTATTAAAGTTATTCTATAAATAGAATATATTATATTTTATTTAAAAGATTTTTCTTTAAATATGGACCGTCAGATTAAAGTAAATCAATCTGGACTGTTCATGGATTAGTTACTATGCATTCCATTTTCCTATAAATAGAAGCTCATTCCTTCATTATTTTCTTACGAATTCACTGAACTCTAGAGAGAGAAACTATAGAGAGAAAGAAGAAAAGTATTCAACTGCTTAACTACTTCTTTATTTCAGTTCTTCTTTAAAACGGTAAGGGGTATTATTTCTTTTGTATTCATGAAGAGAACTTCTGTTATTCCATTATTAATTATTTTGTTGGAATAACCTGTATACGCAGTCTACCCTATACTTGGTGACATTCTTCTATTATTCTGTTGGAACATCCTGTCTGTGTGTTTTACACCGGACCTGGTTCCATCTTTATTATTATTCTATTAGAACATCCTGTCTGTGTGTTTTACACCGGACCTGGTTCCGTCTTTATTATTATTCTGTTGGAACATCCTGTCTGTGTGTTTTACACCAGACCTGGTTCCGTCTTTATTATTATTCTGTTGGAATATCTTGTCTGTGCGTTTTACGCCGGACCTGGTTCCATTATTTATTATTCTGTTGGAATAACATGTCTATGCAGTCTATCGCATGCATGGTGATTTCTTTTTTATTCCATTCTTTATTATACTCAGTTAGTTAAAATTTTGACTTCTATACTCCATGAAATTAGTGGAATATCTTTGATATTTGCGCTTCATCTAGTATCTTTTCATAAAAATATTCTTCTAAGAATTCTTGAATTTTACTCCACAAAGCAGTATCATATTGACAATTTGGACGTTGTTAATTCTTGGATAAATTAATTCTTGAACTTGTTTTATTGAATTCTTATATCATTGTCATCATCCTCATGTTTATAAAATGTTGAAAGTCATCTGTGGCCTGTAGTGCATAGATGGACTTGGTATGATTATGACCAGGGATTATTCGATAAAATCATGACCGTAATGTTACAAATGATATGATAAAAGTCCTCATTGGCCCGTAGTGCATTGATGGACAGTTGTTGGCATGATCATGACCATTAATGAATACACAAATATTCTTGGCCCGTAGTGCATGGATAATTGTGATTGTGATACTAAAGAATATCCTTGGCCGTAGTGAAGGGGTGATTCGATAATGTGAACTATTTTATTAAGCTGAGTCCCAGCGATAACAGTGTTGAAAAACCTTTTAAATCATAGAAGATAGTAGATTTTATTCTCTACTTGACTCTTCTAATGGATTGCTTGTTCCGCTGCAGTTAAACTTGATGTTTATTATATTTTATCAGTTTAACACTGTTGAAAGCTAATGATAATTTATTTTGCATTATCTTAGTCATAATATTTCTTACTGGGCTAGTTGAGCTCACCTTTTCTTTCACTGTTCTCTTCAGGAAATGAGAATATAGCTGGGACGAGTCGAAAAATGGAGTGATGGACCAGATGATAGTATTAGTAGTCCTCACTATTCTGTTAAATAGTGTGATAATAATTGTAATGAGGACTCCTTTTGAGTTTGTATAATCTCTAGTAGACAATAATTGTATTCAAACTCACAGTTATGTTTTGTCGTATTATACACGACAGTTGTATTAGTAAGTTGTATTTTAATTCTGTACCATGTATCTGGCGACCCAAGATGGGTGATGTATACCAAATTTTGGGGGCATCACAGTTGGTATCAGAGCTTAGGGATATGATCCCTGGCTAAGATGTGAGACTAGAACTAGGAGGGGAGAGATGGGGAATTCATTCGCTAGTATGACCTACCTAAGTTTATTTTGTATTTAATTGGTCGGTCAAAGTATATGGATAATATGTTATATGTTAATGAACCTTTGTTTTGTGGCAGTATCTGAAAATGACATCCGAGAATGTTGAAAATAGCAATGGAGCACAAGAGACCGTTGAGTCTCCACATATCAATAATCAGGAGAATGTGCATCAGGAAGGCGACAATCCTCATGCAAACAACAACACTGACCAAATGATGAATGATGGACTGTTCAGAGGCTTTATGCAATTCATGCAACATCAGGCGAGAGCGGCTCCTATCCAAAATATAGGTGGAAACACTGGAAACTCTCGGACGGTCACTACTAAACAGTTCAAGGAGCTGGGACTACCAGAATTTATAGGAGAGCCAAAACCACTTAAGGCGGAAGCATGGATAAAGCAGATTACCAAGATATTTGATATCTTAGGATGCTCCGAGGAACAAAAGGTTCCCTTCGCCACCTTCATGCTGCGTGAAGTGGCAGATTACTGGTGGGAATCTGTAAAATGTACCCAGCCTGACGCACTCAAGATGTCTTGGGAGAAGTTCCAAGAGCTATTCAAGGACAAGTACTTTCCCGAGAGTATTCGTCATATGAAGGAGGTGGAGTTTATCAAGCTGGAGCAAAATAATATGACCGTGTCGAAGTATGAGGCTAAATTTGCTAAGTTGTCCCGGTTTGCGTCCCACTTGGTGGATAATGAAGAGCGAATGACGCGAATGTTTTTGCGAGGTTTAAAACCTGAGATACGTCAACATCTTATTTCTCATAAACTGTGTTTGTATTCAAATGTTATAAATAGGGCTCAGTTGGTAGAGCGCGATAATGAGTCAACGCAATCAAAGGAGAACAACCGGTAAAATGATAATACCAGTGAGAGCAGTCATCGAAAGCGGTGACAACAAGCGTGGAGGGAATCAACAGGCCAGAAATGGTAACCACTTCGGTGGTAATCAAGGTTAAAATAATAAGAATGGACATTTCAAGAAGAGGAGATTCAACAATGATGGAAAGACGTCAGCACCAGCACCTATTGTTAAGGAAAGAGAACGACCACCTATCATATGCTTCAAATACGGAGAGAGGGACACATCAGTCCAAACTGCGCGATACCGTCCAAAGCATGTTATAATTGTGGAAGAGAAGGTCACCTAGCCTGATTTTATCGTTCACCGAAGACAAGTTCAGCTAGGATGGAGGCATCAAAGGTCGTCC
This sequence comes from Panax notoginseng, assembly GCA_016801055.1. Taxonomy (NCBI): domain Eukaryota; kingdom Viridiplantae; phylum Streptophyta; class Magnoliopsida; order Apiales; family Araliaceae; genus Panax; species Panax notoginseng. The sequence continues at coordinate 147,202,947 of CM029017.1, forward strand.
CAGAAAAGTCAAAGCCAGTAGTGCAAGGGAAAGCGTTTGTAGTGACCTCCCAGAAAGCAAAGAACCCGAATGAGGTCATCACGGGTAAGCTTATCATAAACTCTAGCAAAGTCTATACCTTATTTGATACCGGTTCTACCCATTCTTTTATTTCTCCTACTTGCGCTCAACGATTAAATTTGACTCTAGAGAAATTAGACTTTGACTTATCTGTGGAAACTCTATTAGGAGAAACCTTTATTACATCCACTGTTTATAAGTCTTGTTTGGTTCAAATCGGTACCCTCATACTACCTGTCGATCTTATTTCATTGAAAATACTTACATTTGACGTGATTCTAGGGATTGATTGGTTAACTACTCATCATGCAAAAATTGATTGTTTTCATAAGGTTGTTACCTTTCATATTCTTAACCAATCTGTTATGCGAATTCAAGCCACCAAACCATTAAAATCAATCACTGTCATCTCAAGCCATAAAGCTATTCATTTATTGAAAAACGGATGTCAAGCTTTCTTAGCTCATGTCACGGATCTAAACAAAAATACGTCAGTTTTGAATGATATTTCTATTGTTAATAAATTCCCTGACGTATTCCCTGAAGAACTTCCTGGCCTACCCCCAGAGCGTGAAATTAAATTTTGTATCGACCTTGAACCCGGTACAAAACCCATTTCAAAAGCCCCATATCGAATGGCTCCTATTGAACTTCAGGAGTTAAAGATCCAACTGCAAGAATTGTTAGACATTGGCTTTATTCGTCCTAGTACTTCTCCTTGGGGTGCTCTGTGCTATTCATGAAGAAGAAAGATGGAAGTATGCGACTTTGTATTGATTATCGGGAGTTGAATCATGTCACCATCAAAAATAGGTACCCATTGCCACGTATTGATGACCTGTTTGACCAGTTGCAAGGAGCACAATTCTTTTTAAAGATCGATCTTCGTTCTGGATATCATCAGCTGAAGGTTAGAACTGAGGATATTCCAAAGACGGCTTTCAGAACTCGGTACGGGCATTATGAATTCCTAGTCATGTCCTTTGGATTGACTAATGCTCCTGCTGCCTTCATGGATATGATGAACCGGGTATTCAAGAAATATTTGGATCACTTTGTGATCGTCTTTATTGATGACATCCTTATTTATTCCAAAAGCCGTGAAGATCATGAGCAACACTTGAGGCTGATACTCCAAAAGCTTCGTGAATATAAGCTTTATGCCAAGTTGAAGAAATGCGAGTTCTGGCTTGAGGAAGTAGCATTCCTTGGGCACGTGGTATCAAGTCATGGAATATCTGTTGACCCAGCAAAGATTGAAGCTATTCAAAGCTGGGAACAACCTAAATCAGTGACCGAAGTACGTAGCTTTCTCAGCTTAGCTGGTTATTATCGAAGATTCGTAGAAGGGTTTTCTCGAATCGCTACTCCACTAACTCAGCTGACTCGGAAAGATACAAAGTTTGGTTGGAGCGAGAAATGTGAGAAGTGTTTTCAAGAACTCAAGAGGAGACTCATTTCAGCACCTGTTCTGACAATACCATCTGGTTCGGAGGGATTTGTCATCTACAGTGATGATTCGGGCAAAGGGTTAGGATGTGTTCTCATGCAACATGGGAAAGTCATAGCCTATGCCTCACGACAACTCAAAGAATATGAGAGGAATTATCCTATTCATGACCTAGAGTTAGCAGCTGTGGTCTTCGCACTTAAAATTTGGAGGCATTACTTGTATGGGGAGAAGGTGGAGATCTTTACGGATCATAAAAGCCTCAAATATTTTTTCACTCAAAAGGAACTCAACATGCGACAACGACGTTGGCTTGAACTGTTGAAAGATTATGAACATACCATCCAATATCATCCTGGAAAAGCGAACGTGGTAGCTGACGCATTGAGTAGAAGATCATATACGGGTACGAGTGCAATATTGACAACACAAAAGCCCATTTTGTGTGACTTGCAAATGATGGAGATAGAGTTAAAAACTCCAGGGACCCATGTGATGATGGCGAATATACGAGTAGAACCGACTTTAATTGATAAAGTTAAAGCTGCTCAAGCTACAGACCTAGAGCTGATGCGTATGAGGAAGAAAGTGCAAGAAGGTGCTATGCCGGAAGCAAGAATCGATGATGAAGGAATACTTCGAGTCAACTCCAGACTTTGTGTTCCTAACGACCCTGATTTAAAGTATAAAATCATGATGGAGGCGCATAACACACCGTTTGTAATCCATCCTGGGAGTACCAAAACGTATCATGATATTCGTCATACATTTTGGTGGAGCAATATGAAGAGAGATATAGCGTTGTTTGTCTCAAGGTGTCTAACGTGTCAACGAGTCAAGGTGGAGCATCAAGTACCAAAATGTCCATTGCAACCACTTGAAATTCTAGAATGGAAGTGGGAGCACATTACCATAGATTTCGTTACCGGTCTTCCTAAAGTTTCTCAAGGCATAGATGCGATTTGGGTCATTGTTGATAGATTGACCAAGTCTGCTCATTTCTTATCGATGCGAGAAACTTATACACTTGAACGTCTTGTTCGTATGTACATTAACGAGATTGTAAGACTGCATGGTATGCCAGTATCCATAGTTTCTGATCGAGACCCAAGATTCACTTCACGATTTTGGGTTAGTTTACAAAAAGCTATGGGCACGGATTTACGATTTAGTTCGGCATATCATCCTCAAACGGACGGACTATCAGAGGGGACTATTCAAACTCTTGAAGATCTATTAAGGCTCTGTGTCCTTGATTTTAAGGGAAGTTGGGACAAGTTCTTACCATTGGTGGAGTTTTCCTGCAACAACAGTTATCAAGCAAGTATTGGCATGGCTCCATTCGAAGCGTTGTATGGAAGAAAATGTCGTTCTCCAGTATGCTGGGATGAGGTGGGTGAAGCAACGTTGTTGGGACCGGAGTTGGTACTTATGACTACGGAAAAGATTCAAACGATCCGGCAACGTATAAAAACCTCACAAGATCGACAAAAGAGTTATGCTGATCTTCATCAAAAGGACGTGGAATTCGATATAGGAGATCATGTGTTGTTACGTGTTGCTCCATGGAAAGGAGTTACAAGATTTGGAAAGAGAGGAAAGCTCAATCCTCGATTCATCGGCCCATTTTTAATCCTCGATCGAGTAGGAACTGTGGCCTATAGACTTGCTTTACCGCCAAGTATGTCTCGTGTTCATAACATTTTTCACATATCCATGCTACGTAAATATGTGGAAGACCCGAACCACATTATTGAGTTAGAATCGGATGAAATAGTGAAAGATTTGACGTATGAAGAGGTTCATGTTCAAATCTTGGATAAGAAGGAACATATTCTACGCACCAAGGTTATACCTCAAGTCAAAGTTTTGTGGAGAAACCACGATGTTGAGGAAATGACTTGGGAGTTAGAATCTGAAATGAAATCAAGGTATCCTTACCTCTTCGATATACCAGGTACGTACCCTAATTTCGAGGGCGAAATTTCATAAGGGGAGATTGTAAAACCCCAACTTTTTGAATAAAGATGAATTTTCTATAAATATTATTTTTGAATATTATGGAGTAAAATTGATATAATGTTATAGTTGGGGGTAATATTTATAAATTTTGCAAAGTAAGCAAGTTGTTATAAAATATTCGTTTGGTCGGGGAATATTCTTTTTTTCAGGAAATATCCGTACGACGGTACAATCATTGGTGGACCCCACAACGGAATTATTGTCGGATTGAGAAAATGACAAAAATATTTTATTAAAAATAACGGCGGAAGTTTTACCGTTGATACTGTTGAACTACTCGGTAGTAAAAGTACAGTAATACATGTGGTTGCATAGTAGCACACGGTATTGATTATTAATGCTTATGTGAGAAGTCACTCAGTTTGATTCAATTATTGTCAATTAATAATATGAATTATTTAGCGATAATAAAGTTTTATTTTATTCGTATTATTAACGTAATAAAACAGAAACATCTTTTTATATAAAACAGAATACTTTATTAAAGTTATTCTATAAATAGAATATATTATATTTTATTTAAAAGATTTTTTCTTTAAATATGGACCGTCAGATTAAAGTAAATCAATCTGGACCGTTCATGGATTAGTTACTATGCATTCCATTTTCCTATAAATAGAAGCTCATTCCTTCATTATTTTCTTACGAATTCACTGAACTCTAGAGAGAGAAACTATAGAGAGAAAGAAGAAAAGTATTCTGCTACTTAACTACTTCTTTATTTCAGTTCTTCTTTTAAACGGTAAGGGGTATTATTTCTTTTGTATTCATGAAGAGAACTTCTGTTATTCCATTATTTATTATTCTGTTGGAATAACCTGTATACGCGGTCTACCCTATACTTGGTGACATTCTTCTATTATTCTGTTGGAACATCCTGTCTATGTGTTTTACACCGGACCTGGTTCCGTCTTTATTATTACTATGTTGGAACATCCTGTCTGTGTGTTTTACACCGGACCTGGTTTCGTCTTTATTATTATTCTGTTGGAACATCCTGTCTGTGTGTTTTACACCGAACCTGGTTCCATCTTTATTATTATTCTGTTGGAATATCCTGTCTGTGCGTTTTACGCCGAACCTGGTTCCATTATTTATTATTCTGTTGGAATAACCTGTCTGTGCGGTCTATCGTATGCATGGTAATTTCTTTTGTTATTCTCTTCTTTATTATACTCAGTTGGTTAAAACTTTGACTTCTATACTCCATGAAATTAGTGGAATATCTTTGATATTTGCGCTTCATCTAGTATCTTTTTATAAAAATATTCTTCTAAGAATTCTTGAATTTTACTCGACAAAGCAGTATCATATTGACAATTTGGACGTTGTTAATTCTTGGATAAATTAATTCTTGAACTTATTTTATTGAATTCTTATATCATTGTCATCATCCTCATGTTTATAAAATGTTGAAAGTCATCTGTGGCCTGTAGTGCATAGATGGACTTGGTATAATTTTGACCAGGGATTATTCGGTATAATCATGACCGTAATGTTACAAATGATGGGGTAAAAGTCCTCATTGGCCCGTAGTGCATTGATGGACAGTTGTTGGCATGATCATGACCATTAATGAATACACAAATATTCTTGGCCCGTGGTGCATGGATAATTGTGGTCGTGATACTAAAGAATATCCTTGGTCATAGTGCAGGGGTGATTCGATGATGTGGTTTATTTTATTAAGCTGAGTCCCAACGATAACAGTGTTGAAAAACCTTTTAAATCATAGAAGATAGTAGATTTTATTCTCTACTTGACTCTTCTAATGGATTGTTTGTTCCGCTGCAGTTAAACTTAATGTTTATTATATTTTATCAGTTTAATACTGTTGAAGGCTAATGATAATTTATTTTGCATTATCTTAGTCATAATATTTCTTACTGGGCTAGTTGAGCTCGCCTTTTCTTTCACTGTTCTCTTCAGGAAATGAGAATATTGTTGGGACGAGTCGGGGAACGGAGTGATGGACCAGATGATAATATTAGTAGTCATCGCTATTCTGTTAAATAGTGTGACAATAATTGTAATGAGGACTCCTTTTGAGTTTGTATAATCTCTAGTAGACAATAATTGTATTCAAACTCACAGTTATGTTTTGTCGTATTAAACACTATAGTTGTATTAGTAAGTTGTATTTGAATTCTGTACCATGTATCTGGCGACCCAAGATGGGTGATGTATACCAAATTTTGGGGGCGTCACATATTGGCAGTTCTTAATCCACCCACACCCACACCCACACAAGTAAATCATTTGAATTTCATTCCAAAACCTTTAACATCACGGTTAGGTGGCAGCACCACCACCGGAAATTAACTTACCTCCAAATCATTATGAGGCAGCATTGGAACCAACCACAAGTTGTGAAACGAACACCATCTCCTCCAAATCTTGAATCATTGACCAAGAGCTTATTTTTTAATTGGCTCGAGTCTTAAAAAAAGAAATTCTCAAACAATAGTCTTAAAATTTAAAGAAATTAAGGGCATTTGATAAGTTTTAAATTTAATTAGTGAAAGTATATGGATGAAGTTTGAAACATACTAAATTAAAACTGATGGGTTTAATGGCTACACATTTTTTTTCACTTTTGGCTTTGTCCTGAAGAAAGAGGTTAGGCTTTGTTTTTCAAAAGAAAAAGAGTTTGGGCTTTTTTTCAAAAAAAGAAAAACAAGTGTTTATGATTTATTTGAAAAAGGGTAAAATGCATATGTTGCTCCTGAACTTTAGGTGTTTTTGGGTATTGAGTTTTTTTTTGTCAACGCAAAATGAGCTTCTTTCTGTTCGAAAATTTGGATATTGATCCCTTAAGCGCCACATTGGCGTTGACCTACCTATGTGGAACCGCTGATGTCAACTTTAATCAAATTAATTTCTAAAAAGATGTCACTACCCACTTGAGGTTTTGGCCAAGAGACCACTCGAGCATTATAAGTTTAGCTACTAAATTACCCAAAGAATATTGCTATATACTAAATCAATTTATAACAACTAAATAAAACAAAAGAGATGACGAACAGAGGGGAGGGGAATAATAATAATAATAATAATAATACTAATATCAACGACAACAACAACAACAACAACAACAACAATAATAATAATAATAATAATAATAATAATAATAATAATATTTTAAATAATGCATATATCAGGCTCATCATTTTTATCATTATTAGATACAATTGATCAAATTCAGGAAAATACAGTTGTTCTGTTCATCGCTCTCAAACAGTTATAGAAACAGAACTTACCATTAACCAAATACAATAATATAAACAAACAGATAAATTAATCTCTCTCTCCCCCCATATATCCTCAAATAGATATAGAAGTAGAACTTACCCCAAAAAAACCCTCTCTCTCCATCTCCATCTCGATCTAGGAGAATTCAAATCCTTAGGCCTAATTGCCGAAGCTCTGGATGGAATGCCCACCGAAAAATGTGGCCGACAATTACGATTACTTCCTTTTCGATCCAGAAATGACCAGACAAAGAGATGAAGCGGATGATTCAAAACTTCATATACTTCTAGCCACCGAAGTGAACATGAGTTTTTTATCAAAGGAAATTGGTAATTTCTTTACCAAATGTAGATCTGACTAGAAAATAGATCTAAATTTCTATTTGTATAAGATTTTGAATTGGAGATTTGTGTAAGATTATATAAAGACGATGAGTTTATAAGGAGGTGTTATATTGCTTATTATCCATTAGGGCTGAGCAAGTAACCAAATTAGAACCAAAATCGCACCAAAAACTGCACTAACCGCACCAACGGTTCCTATAAAGAATTATTTGAACAATTCACCCTTCATTTGAATAATTATTTATAGCTTCCTATAAAGAATATAAGATTTTTGTGAAACATTAGTATGACACTCACCGAATGCATTGCACACTATGAACTGTGTTAGAAACTTGTGACTCATAATATAGAAGCCACTGGAAAAGGCTAGTACGGAGTGTAGCAGACCAAAGGTCGCGGGGGGGGTGCGGGGGGGCGAATCCCCCTCGAGGTATGGTACAGGTTGTTTATTAGAGGAACATTATGGGTAATTAAGACATAATGTGAAGTAGGGTTGGAATAGGATTAATAGCTATAAATACTATCTATTGTAAAGCCCTATGCAACTAAGGAATCATTAATAAACAACATGCCGCCTGTGGAGACCCAAATTGGGGAACCACGTAAATCTCTTATGTTTTTCTTAATTCTCTATCATTTGTGTGCGTGTGAGTGATCATATAATCTAACAAATTGGTATCAGAGCTTGGGTTTAACACGTGAAGAACGATGACATCAAATTCATCGATGACAAAGTTTGATGTGATGAAGTTTGATGGGACTGGGAATTTTGGGCTATGGCAACAGAGGGTAAAGGATCTGTTGGTGCAGCAGGGATTGATGAAGGCTAACCAAAGTCCATGACGATTAATGACTGGGATGAACTCCAAGCGAAGGCAATGAGTACAATTTGTTTATACCTGGCAGACGAGGTTATGTATCACGTGATCGGAGATGAATCGCCATCAGGTGTATGGAGTAAATTGGAATTCAGGTATATGTCAAAGTCATTGACAAATAAACTATTTCTGAAGCAAAAACTGTTTGTGTTAAAGATGATTGAAGGCTCCGAACTTATTCAACACATTCATACGTTTAATCAAATAATTAGTGACTTGCTAAGGATTGAAGTGAAATTCGAGGAAGAAGACCAGGCGTTGATGTTACTGTGTTCTCTACCACGTTCCATGGAGAATCTTGTGACAACTCTCCTATGGGGAAAACAAACTCTGAAGTTGGAAGAAGTCACTTCTGCTCTACTAATGTTTAACCAGCGGAAGAAACAATCCGAGGGTATTTTGGGTGAAGGGATGGTGGTAAAAGGTGGAGAGCAACGTGGCAAAAAATTGGATAGAGGTAAACCAGGAACGCAGGGGAAATCAAAGTCGAGGGGTAGGACTCCTAAGCCTAAGGAGTATAAGTCTATCAGATGTCGCGAGACAGGACACTTCAAAAGGGATTGTCCATACAAGAATAAGGGTGAAGGAACATGGAAGCAAATAGAATCTACGAAATTGGCAAACGTCATGGAGGAATCATCGGATGATGGGGATATGTTGTCAGTTTCAACAAACACAGACGTGACAGACTCGTGGATTTTGGATTCAGCATGTTTGTTTCACATGACGCCTAACAGGGAGTGGTTTAACACCTACAAATCGGTGAACTGTGGGACAGTTCTAATGGGTAACGACGCTTCGTGCAACGTCATTGGAATAGGCACAGTGAAGATAAGGATGTTTGATGGTGTTGTGAGAACTCTGGCTAAGGTAAGACATATCCCAGGTTTAAGGAAGAATCTGATTTCATTAGGAACCCTGGACTCTAATGGTTGTGAGTTCAAAACTGGTGGTGGAGCCATGAGAGTGACGAAGGGTGCTCTGGTAATAATGAAGAGTTCTAAGGTTAACGGAAATATCTATCGGATAATAGGGAGTACAGTTGTAGGTGGAGTTACTGCCACTACAGCGGAGGATATTGATGATACTACACTATGGCATACGCGATTGGGGCATATGGGAGAATGTGGGATGCTAGAATTACATAGGAGAAATCTGTTGAAAGGGATAAAGTCGTGCAAGTTAGATTTCTGCAAGTTCTGTGTCTAGGGAAAATAGTGTAAGGTGTAGTTTAAGAGTGTGGTGAACAAAACGAATGGAAAACTTGACTATGTGCATTCTGATGTATAAGGGCCAGTGAGGGTAGCTTCAAAAGCGGGATCGTTGTATTTCTTGACTTTCATCAATGACTTTTGAGAAAGGTTTGGGTGTACTTGATGCGACACAAGTCTGAGGTCTTCAAAAAATTCAGGGTGTGGAAAGCTGAAGTGGAAAATCAAACAAGGAGAAAAATTAAGTGCCTCAGGTCAGATAATGGGACTAAGTACAAGTACGAGCCATTTGTGAAGTTTTGTGAGGAGCATGGGATAGAATGTCACTAGACTATTAGAAAGAATCCACAACAGAATGGGGTGGCAGAAAGAATGAACAGAACTATAGCATAGCGGGCACGGTGCATGAGGCTAAATGCAGGGCTTTCGAAGGATTTCTGGGCAGAAGCAGTGAGTATGGCAGTTTACATCATAAACAGGTCGCCGAGTACTGCTTTGGTTAATAAAGTGGCACAAGAGGTGTGGACAGGCAAAGAAGTGGATTACTCGGGTATGAGGATCTTCGGATGTCCAGCCTACGTACATGTTCCAGGTGATGAGAGATCTAAGCTTGATGCTAAGTCCAAACAGTGTATCTTTCTTGGGTATAAGAAAGGTGTGAATGGGTACAAGCTTTGGGATCCAAAAGTAAAGAAGGTAGTGATCAGTAGGGATGTGGTTTTTGACGAGGCTTCCATGGTTAAGACACAACAAGAAGGTCAAAAAACCAAGGCTGGTGAAGAAACTGACAAACAACAATAGGGAGTTCAAATTAAATTGGAGAATTATGACACTGGAAATACACCGCCAGTGGAACAGGAAAATCAGCAGTAGGACGAAAGCATAGCCGCAAGGAGACCCAGACGCACTATCAAACCACCGGAGAGGTACATGTTTGATGATATGGTTGCATATGCTTTATCTACTACTAGTGGGGATCCGTCTACGTTTCAGGAAGCTATTGGTAGTTCTGAAAGGGACAGTTGGATGGAGGCCATGGTGGAGGAGATGGAGTCATTGAAGAAAAATAAAACTTGAGAATTGCCTGAGGGAAAGAAACAAGTGGGGTGCAAATGGGTGTACAAGTAAAAGGAAGCTGTATCAGAAAAGGAAAAGGAACAGTTTAAGGCTCGATTGGTAGCAAAGGGATACTCGCAGAGGAAGGGGATTGACTATGATGAGGTGTTTTCTCCGGTGGTGAGACATACCTCAATCAGGATTATTTTGGCATTGGTGGCTAGCTATGACCTAGAGTTAGAGCAGTTAGATGTGAAGATAGCCTTTCTTCATGGTGATTTGGAGGAAGTGATATTCATGGAGAAGCCTGAGGGGTTCAAGCAGCCGGAGACTGAGCACATGGTATGCAGGTTGAAAAAGTCACTGAATGGGCTGAAACAGTCTCCAAGACAATGGTACAAGAAGTTTGATTCCTTCATGATCCGGATTGGGTTCACTCGATGTGAGTATGTTTGTTGTGTTTATGTGAAAAGCCTTGAGGATGGTTCATATATTTTTCTGTTACTGTATGTGGATGACATGCTTATTGCTGCAAAGAGCATGATTGACGTCAACAGGTTGAAGAACTTGTTGGAAAAGGAGTTTGACATGAAGGATTTGGGTGCCGCTAGGAAAATACTTGGGATGGAGATTCGCAGGGATAGAACAGCTGGAAAGCTGTGGTTGACAGAAAAGAATTATGTGGACAAAGTGTTGGAGAGGTTTAGTATGACTAATGCTAAACAGGTCAGCACTTCATTGGCGAGTCACTTCAGGTTATCTACAGCATAGTGTCTGAAATCGGCTGAAGAGATTCAGGATATGTCGAACGTTCCCTATGTGAGTGCAGTTGGTTGTTTGATGTATGAGATGGTGTGTACAAGACCCAATTTGGCATATGCAGTCAGCACAGTGAGCAAATACATGGCCAATCCAGGTAGATAGCACTGGAAATCTGTTAAGTGGGTGTTCAGATATTTGAGAAGAATGGCAAATCATGGGATTATGTTTGCAAAGCAACAGGGTCGGATATCAGTTGTAGGGTATGTGGATGCGGATTATGCTGGAAGATTGGATGATTTGAGATCTACAACAGGGTATGTGTTTACACTGGCAGGTGGACCGATTTGTTGGAGATCTATGATTCAATCTTTAGTAACTCTATCTACTACTGAATCTGAGTACATGGCATTGGCTGAGGCTGGCAAGGAAGCATTGTGGTTGAAGGGTTTTGTGAATGAGCTGGGCATAGATCAAGGTAGAGTACAGCTGTATTGTGATAGTCAGAGCGCCATTTACTTGGCAAAGCATCAAGTGTATCACGCAAGGACCAAGCATATTAGCGTAAGGTTTCACAAGGAGAGGGAGCTAATAGCTACTGGGGATGTGATATTGGAGAAGGTACACACTTCTAAAATGCAGCTGACATATTGACAAAGACTGTGACCGCAGACAAGTTCAAGCATTATTTGGACTCGATCAATATCTCCGAATATTAGTTTGGAGGATTCCCCCAAGATTGGATTGGACAAGTGACTTATCTTCGAAATGGATGAGGTTATTCGTCAAGGTGGAGATTTGTTGGAAATTTGTGACTCATAATATAGAAGCCACTTGAAAAGGCTAGTGCGGAACGTAGCGGACCGAAGGTCGTGGGGGGCGGAGGCCCCCTGCGGTACGGTACAGGTTGTTTATTAGAGGGACATTATGGGTAATTGAGATATAATGTGAAGTAGGGTTGGAATAGGATTAGTAGTTATAAATACTATCTATTGTAAAGTTCTATGCAACTAAGGAATCATCAATAAACAACAAGCCGCCTATGGAGTACCCAAATTGGGAAACCTCGTAAATCTCTTGTGTTTTTCTTAATTCTCTATCATTTGTGTGCGTGTGAGTGATCATATAATCTAACAAACTGGGATTGAGCAAGCGAGGAATTACAATTAAAACAGCCCATAAAATTTACATAATTTTATTTTTTACTCTGTGAAGCAATTCCTCTCGGATTCATCATAAAATTATCAAAGTCACAAGGAGGAATTATTCAAATGGACCAGTACTTGCTATATTCATAAATGTATACTTATAAAAGTTTAGTGATCATCAGTTACTAAAGTGAAATTCTAGTACCTGCTTTGCAATGAAAATTATAATGATCAATGGTTTGCAATTGTGTTAATTAAGATATGATTCCTTACCGAGAGGAGTATTTGGTCTAAACGTTCTAGTTTTTGTTTTTATTCACCATATATGATATAACATCGGTATTTCACACTAATGTAAGTTGCCTTTGACTGATAAAAAAAATTAAGATTTATTTGGCAGTTACTGGGCGTGGAATTAGGTTCCATTGTCTCAAGTGATTCATCTCTTTGTAACACAAGCAGATCATTTAAATTGCAAATAATATCTTTAATATGTTTTCAGTATTCCAGAAGTCATAAAGTCACATTCTTCTTAGTTAACAGAAATTTGAGTCCCCCCCCCCTCTTATTTTGCAAATTTAAATATCTACAGTGAAAGCTAGGAGTAGATGACTTTCTACGATTTTCGTTATTCTTTCTGCTGATTTGGATGGGGTTTCAATTAAGCTAACCAGGAACTACAAAAGAAGAAGAAAAAATTAATATTTATGTTTCATTGAAACATTTGAGGCTTTGGTGGCTCAGGATTCATTTTGGGGAATCATTTTGGTGAATTAATTGGTTGTGACCGATGAATGTACTCAGTCCTTTAGCATAACTGCATAAGTTGATTTCTATCTTCAAAAGGCTTCTTATGGTGAAGGACTTAAGTGTACTTTAGGTCATTGTAACTTATGATTCTAAACTTGCTGTTTAAATCAAATTAAAGTCCTTGAAAGTCTGCACTTTGATATCATAGATCACTGTTTTGATCCCTTTTTTTGTGGATATTACATTATTACTTTAAACTTGGTTATTGCCAATCTAATAGAGCAATAATGTTTTTGGCTGGATGTTTGAGCTAGTTGCTCAGGGAACTCCTTTCCTAGCATGTTATTTTCTTCCTTATTTATGCAAAGCTTTGAGGCAATGCCCATCAAAAGTTAGGATTGACACTTTTAAGGATTTGAGAAAGACGATGCTTACTCTGTCGACCTTGTATGTGCATCTTTTCTTGAGGTATAGAATAGAATATTGACTGACCAATTATAGGTACTCTTCTTTATTTTGTTCTGAAGAAAGAGGTTAGGCTTTGTTTTTCAAAAGAAAAAGAGTTTGGACTTTTTGTAAAAAAAAAACAAGTGTTTATGATTTGTTTTAAAAAGGGTAAAATGCATATGTTGCTCATGAACTTTAGGTGTTTTTGGGTATTGAGCTTTTTTTTGTCAACGCAAAATGAGCCCCTTTCTGTTCGAAAATTTGGATATTGATCCCTTAAGCGCCACATTGGCGTTGACCTACCTATGTGGAACCGCTGATGTCAACTTTAATCAAATTAATTCCTAAAAAGATATCACTACCCACTTGAGGTTTTGGCCAAGAGACCACTCGAGCATTATAAGTTTAGCTACTAAATTACCCAAAGAATATTCCTATATACTAAATCAATTCATAACAACTAAAAAAACAAAAGAGATGACGAACAGAGGGGAGGGGAATAATAATAATAATAATACTAATATCAACAACAACAACAACAACAACAACAACAACAACAACAATAATAATAATAATAATAATAATAATAACAATAATAATAACAATAATAATAATAATAATAATAATAATAATAATAATAATAATAATAATAATAATAATAATGCATATATCAGGCTCATCATTTATATCATTATTAGATACAATTGATCAAATTCAGGAAAATACAGTTGTTCCAAACAGTTATAGAAACAGAACTTACCATTAACCAAATAAAATAATATAAATAAACAGATAAATTGATCTCTCTCTCCCCATATATCCTCAAACAGATATAGATGTAGAACTTACCCCAAAAAAAACCCTCTCTCTCCATCTCCATCTCGATCTAGGAGAATTCAAATCCTTAGGCCTAATTGTCGAAGCTCTGGATGGAATGCCCACAGAAAAATGTGGCCGACAATTACGATTACTTCCTTTTCGATCCAGAAATGACCAGACAAAGAGATGAAGCGGATGATTCGAAACTTCATATACTTCTAGCCACCAAAGTGAACACGAGTTTTTTATCAGAGGAAATTGGTAATTTATTTACCAAATGTAGATCTGACCAGAAAATAGATCTAAATTTCTATATGTATAAGATTTTGAATTGGAGATTTGTGTAAGATTTTATAAAGACGATGAGTTTATAAGGAGGTGTTATATTGCTTATTATCCATTAGGGTTGAGCAAGTAACCAAATTAGAACTGAAATCGCACCAAAAACTGCACGAACCGCACCAACGGTTCCTATAAAGAATTATTTGAACAATTCACCCTTCATTTAAATAATTATTTGTAGCTTCCTATAAAGGATATAAGATTTTTGTGAAACATTACTATGACACTCACCGAATGCATTGCACATTATGAACTGTGTTGGAAACTTGTGACTTCCCGATCCCCCATTGTTGTAATTCTTTTTCCCCTGATTATTGTCCAACCGTTGATAAGTCTACTTGTTTCAGTCCTTAGACTTTTCATAAGACTGTGAGTGTGGCTTAAAGCTTCCCATAGCTTCCTCTATGGCGATGAACCCTTCAGCCCGATGAAAAGCTTCAGATAGGTCACTAGGAGGATTGATAACTAGGTCTATCATCGGCTTCTTTGACTTTTCTATGTCAAGACCCATTGTGAAGAATCCTAGGGCCCGAGTTGAATTTAATTCTGCCACCGACCCCACCACTTCTCGGAACCTCTTGACATACTAACCAAGGCTTTCATCCGAACGTTGTCTCACCTGCATGAGTAAAGCAGTGATCTTTCGTCTTCTTTTATTACTCCCAAATCGAGCATGTATCTTTTCCTGAAGATCGCTCCACAAATTGATCGATCCCGATGCCAAGGTTCTCATCCATTCTCGGGCACTCTTTTTCAAAGTTGTACCAAACATGTGACACTTGGCTGCATCCGAATGCCCGTAATACGTCATGAGTCTATCATACCCATCGGAGTGGTCATAGGGATCCCCCAATCCATCAAAAGTCTCCATTGGGCGCATCTTTTTCGTCGGGTCAGCTGTGACCTAGTTGATTTCGGGCGAGAATGGTGAATTGGAGCAGCTCAATGGTGTTCCCATCTGATTTTATGCTGCCAATAGCTTTTCTAACTCTGCAACTCTTCTGGCCAGGGGGTCAAATTCCTCTTTACGAGGGGACGACATTAGCCTATCCCTCTCGTATTCAGGAGACGCGACCCTCCTCCTCTGTCCCGATATGTCCTAGTACTCATATTTTCTGTCTTGGGAACGACTCCTTCGTCTGTTTCTTCCTTTCCGAGAACGACTCCTAGGCCTGCTCCTGTTTCTACCCGATCTGTCCGGGCGAGGTGTCCTAGAACGACTCCGATGTCTAGGCTTCTTTGATGAAGCCTCTTGCTCTCCGACCATTTTGGCCATATGCTCTTCCAATTCTTCTTTCTGAAGGCTTAGGGCCTCCATGACATCTTTATTTTGCTGCATCCTTTTCATCATGATGAACTGACACTGATCCTGGTTGTGCTCTACACGATCCTTTCTTCGCCATTCATGCGCTCGGGACTGATTGTCCTCGGCGTGACTGAGGGGATTTAGAGTATGTTGACTAGCCGAGAATAGTCGTCGGCGTGCTGATGGTGCATGCTCAGAACCACCTTCCTGGTTTTTCAAACCCAGCCTATCTTTAACTGACCCTCTCACCTGGGTCGTTTAATGAGTCTTTGTTTTTTCCTGGTTTGAAGATTCACTATCTCTGCTCGACATGATTTTCAACCAGAAAAACTTGTAGTGATTCTAAAAGCACTAAAACCCCCTCCTTCTAGCACCAATGTTAACACCAATTTTTGTCTGCGCGTCCAATCACCAAATCCACGCGCTTGAACCTGAACAGTAACGAAATCACACAAGAAACTTGACGGCTTATGCCACCGGGTGATAGCTCCGATGTGAGAATGAGTATGGGTGTTCATCGGTAAAAAACTGGACTAGACCGGCCTAAACCGAACAGTACCGAATACCAAAAGTATCCAATTTCATGTACCGATACCGGTACCGAATAAACTGGTATCCCGAACCGTTTACCCGGTTCGTTATCGGTTCGGTACCGATTTATACATGTTTTTTACCGGTTATATGTAAGAAATAAATTAACCTATTTATGTACCTGTTCATGTATAAACACCCTCAATTGACCATTTCATGATTCATGTACCTGTTCATATATAAACATCCTCAATTCTATTCATGTACCTAGTCAGTGAATAATTGGCCCATTCATGACACCCAAAAATCTCTTCACACAATTAAGTAAACCAAAACAAACATTTGCAAGG
This sequence comes from Panax notoginseng, assembly GCA_016801055.1. Classification (NCBI taxonomy): domain Eukaryota; kingdom Viridiplantae; phylum Streptophyta; class Magnoliopsida; order Apiales; family Araliaceae; genus Panax; species Panax notoginseng. The sequence goes on from CM029017.1 coordinate 147,219,672, forward strand.
TAGTGAGCTGTGAGCCTATTAACCATAAGATTAAACATAAAGTGGTCGTGATGTAACTTGGAAGGCAGTGACCAGTGAGCCTGTTAAGTCTTAACCATAGTATCAATACAGCTAGATGATAAAACAGCTTCTCCAAAATAGGACATAACATCAATACAGCTAGATGATAAAACAGCTTCTCCAAAATAAGACATAACATCAATATTGTAAAAAACAATACTTCTCCAAAATAGAACATAACAGAAAAATAAAATAATAAAACATCAATATTGTAGTAGTAATAAAACAGCCAGTACTCAGCAGCAGCGTGCCAGTGTCATTATGTTAGCAATAAAATAGTTCAGAGCCACCATTCAGATGTCAAGGGAAGCATGATCCACCATTACTGAAAAGTAGAAATAAGATATGATGACTGACCGTTAGACAAATAATTTATAAAGAGTTTGTCAATTTAAAAACCCTAAAAACCTTTATGAACCATTTGAACCCCTCGCAAAAAGGCCAAACTATGTAACATTTTTGTAGAGGCCAAACTATGTAACACTTTTGTTGTGAAACTTCTTAGTAAGCGAATATAGAAAGTCAAACTTGAAAGACTGGAATCTTATATAAAGCAATAGAGCTTTGGCTCTCGTTCAAATATTTTATTTTCTTTGGATCACTAGCCTAAATTTTAAGTTTTTCCATTTGTATTTACACTTGTTTTTTGTTTTGCCATGGTAAGTATATTTGTAGGTTTGTAGGAAGTAGAATCAGTGCAAATCTCAATCATCTTGAATTTTGCTCAAAGAAGTTAGGATTTAGTTGAGTGTCCCTTGCCATGTAATTCCAATGTAACATATAGAATACATTTCTTTTTCTTCATCCCATATTCCACAATTTTTATATTGATACTTGATGAATTTGAAATGAAAAGAAGAACCTTTTACTGTACTACTTTTTACCCCTTTAAAACGAATGTTAAATGCATGCATCTAATTGAAGTCCCTGGAAATTGTGTAATAATATTAATTCAGAGGTTCTCATTGATTATTCCATTTGGTTACCAGTTTCATATTTCTTTTACATGTAGTGAAGTAGTTTCCCTTGACAGTTGACACAGTTTTTCTTCATGATAATCGACTTTCTCAAGACGTGTTGAGGCTATTATGCTATATTGCTATCATGATATGTACTAAAACCCCCAATAGTTGGGTTAAGAAAATTTATATATTACACCACTAGAGGAAGATGAAACTAAAACTCTACCAAGTGGCCAAGATTATTTCCATCAGTTACATCCCATGAGCCATGACCACCAAAATAAACAAATAGGCCACCAGCATAAAAAAAGCCCTAACAAAGTAACAAGTAACAGTGTAACACCCATATGTCATATATAGACAAGTCGACATAAATAGAGAGAAAATAATTAACTAAATCTCAAAATAAACTCAAAAATACCTAAGAAAAATTTTGATTCTAGAATCTAGAATTGGAGAGGCTACTGCGATGCGACGACAAACAAGTCGGAGGTTGGCCGATGGGAGAAGAATAGATGGATCGTCGAGGTGGAGAGACAAATGTATGAGACTTCGAGATGGATGGACTAGGTTCTACTGTTTGAGACTCTGAGGAGAGGACTGAGTTCGACTGTTCGAGATGGGAGAGAAAGGTTTGACGTGTTTGGGAATAAACTAAACAAAGTGAAGACTGAAGTCACTGAACCTAATCTAAATACAAATACTGAGATATTTTTATTTTTTAATATTATAAAATAAACTGGTATAACCGGTTCAGTTCGGTATACCGACCAAGCCAAACACCCTACCGAAACTGATTCTGAAAAAATGGTATATACCGATTTCGTATACCGGTACCAAACCTGTTACTCTTTGTACCGAATTGACCGGTTCGAACTGGTTCAGATTTCCTAAAAATTGAATATACCGTTTTTTTAACACTCCTAAGAATGAGTACAGGCTGAAGAAGGTTTAACAATGGAGCCTTTAGTGTTTAGTGCTCAAAAGTGTATTCCCTGTTAATTGAAGTGAAGCCTTGTATTTACAGCTATTCTCATCATCCTAAAGCCAATTTCCTAATTGGATTAGGACTCCTAAACATGGCAGTTACCTATGTTTAGGTCCAAATCAATCTAATTAAAAGGTGGAAATTGGATATAATCAAACACCTACATTTGGAGTTGGTATTTAAATATGGTTAGGATTGGAATCCTTAACCATTCAAACTCCTTATCATGCCAGACTTCATACGAGGAACAACCATCTGTATGGGCCCAAGTCATCCGAACCCCTCTAAACTGGTCTGGACTCCAGCCCAAAGGACTCGATCGCCCAGCCCCGAACACCAATAATCAGATCAAAACTCCAGCCCAAAGGACTTGGTTGCCCGACACCGAACACTACCAATCCCCTTATTGGCTTCGGCTCATTGGGCTTAACAAACCCTTCCCAATCCAAGTCTTCATCCCACATAGGGGTTGGCAGATTATACCCGAACAGATCTAATCATTTTTTATGCTAACAAACTTAATCAAGAGAAAGAAAAGCAAAAAAGTTTTTAAAAACATAGAAAATTAGTGGACTGCTGCCCTTGAATAGAAAATTAGGGGTTAGCTATATTATTCATAAAATTCTGGGCTTTTGGTATGTTAAAGTACACTGAATAAGCTTTCCATAAACTCTAGAACGGACTAATTCTGACTTCGGAGCAAAGAGTTATAACCGTTCAAAGTAGTCGCGTCAAAACTGTCTAACAAACTCGGGATAGTCACCTTGCACGAATTTTCTAAAATTCTTTGTTTAGAATTTAGAAAATGTTAAAGAATAAAAGTTTTAGACCCGGAAGTTAGCTTCGCGTGGGCTCGAGAATCTCTCAAAATTGTTTTGAAACGAAAAGGTTATGAATGTTTTAGGAAGAGAGGGTAAAGTTGGGAAAAAGGTGAAAACCGTAATGAACGTACACTTTTGGCTAATTATTTGGATTTCTTAATGAACCCGAAATGGAGGTTTCATATTTTTTAAAAATAGTCTCATATGATACGAAAAACATCCAAAAATGGGATCAATCCGATTAATGAACAATGCGTACGAAATTCGCAAAATAATGGATTTGGTATGCGAGCGGCGGAGCGGTAACGCTGTTGGGCAGCAGCGTGCACGCGCTAAGCTTGCCGTGCTGCACTGCGCTGTTGGGCAGTTGCCTGACATGTTTTTTGACGCGCTGTTTTGATGGGTTCCGTGATCCATTTTTGCGGTTAGAAATTTTTCTAAAATATTACGCCATAAGGTATATAACATGCCCAAAATATAGCTGTTATATGACTTATGATTTGAAAAATAAAAATGAGCAAACATGCATGCCAGAACTAAAATTTGAGTGAACATCAAGAGTCGGCGCGTCGAGCGACTTTGACGTTCGACATTCCGAATCGTGTTCCGGCAAAATAATAAGTCATAATAAATCTAATAAAATCCTACGGAATAAGATTTGACTATAAGTGTTATTTTATGCCAAAAAATTTTCTTTCGGACATAAATAAAGCAATAAAAATATGTAATAAATATAAATTACATATTTAAGTAAAATAAAAATTATAGTTGCCTATAAAATTATTTTGTGGTGCAACGAAGAATGTAAAACTTTTGAAAAATTGTATTAATCATAAAATTGATATTTTTGAGATTTTCGTCGCTTTATTTTTTATTTTACGATAATTGTAAAATGAAAAATAAAACAAATGTGCTAGTGAGATAAAATATTTATATATGAGGCAACAGTCAGTGTTGACTCATGAACGGACAAACTGATGTAAAAATTATTTAAATTAAAGAAATAATATAGTAAATTGAGTTTTACTATAAAAGTTATGCTTAGCTGTTTAAACTATGAATTTGCAAGTAAAGGTAAAAGATATTTTTGAAATAGAATTTAAATGGTTTAAGCTTCCAGATGTAAAATATTTATGTCTTAAAATGTGTGAGACCTTTATAAGCGATTAAAATATTAAATAATTAATATTATTATATTATTAAAATATTAATAATAGTAAATGATTAAAATATTATTAAATAATTAATAATATTAGATAAGAATTAAAATATTATTAAATGATTAATAATATTTGTGAATGATTAATATCTTATTAAATAATTTAATAATGTTAAAAAGTGATTAAATGTTATTACGTAATTAATAATATTAAGTGAATAAAATATTATTAAATGATTAATAATATTAGCCAAGAGTTTAAGATGATGATTAAATGATAGTAATATTATTGAAGGATGATAATATTACTAATGAGTTAAAGAATTATTCAATATTTGATTATATTGCTAAATGTTAACTAATTTATTATTTGAGTAATAGTATTGTGAGATAAAATGTATTATGCTAATTGGATAATCGATCTTATTAATGATAGCTCTTTCATAAAAGATTAAATTAGATTACTTAGCTGTAATCAATGGTACAGGAAAATTTTCTAACTCAAACTCGAGTTAATACTTTTCAAGAATGCTAGTAGTTTAATTGTTGACAATTATTCCACATATATGATTATTGATTCGCACTTAGTGCACATTGCATATGTTTATCAGATATGAAAGGCTGATCACCTTCATTACCAAAGTATTTGTTCATGGTCATTGTTGACCACTCAGCGTTATCAATTAAATTATTTATGTATTGAAATTTGATTCATGCTCTTTCACAATTATTATATTGTTAAAAACTTGAAAGCTTATTCTTTCTTTCAATCATGATATATCTTTATTGTATTTAAACTTGCTGAGCAAAGTAGTTGCTCACCCTTGCCATATCATGAATATATTTCAGTTTAAACCGAATGCTCAAAGAAGGACAAAGGCAAAAAAAAGATGGGGATTAGTTTTATATGGACATTTATCTATTATGATAACTGACGTAAATTGATGATGTAAATCTTGTGAATTATTAAAAGTATATATTAAGATAAAGGTTGTAGACCTTGGGAAATATTACAGAACCATTGTGTAATAAACAATTTACCCATGGCCAAATTAATTTCGACCAATATATTATTTAAAGTATATGTTTCTACGTACTTTAAATATATTTGGCATGCATGAAGTTCGAAGATGGTCAAACTTTTGTTAAAGTAGTAAAATAATATTGCAGCCATATTGTCGCAATAACAAAGGCTATTACATATCCAACTTTTTTGACAAAATATTTTTCCTATATCCTAGACAAAAACACAACCAAACTTAAAGTTTATGGAATCGAAACTCTTCTATTGTGCATGCAATATGCAATGTAGGTGACAAAAATTTTGATATTTCTTGTACTACTGATTGCTTAATAAACATGCATCGAACTGATTTAAGAGCCAAATGACATTTTACCAGAAGAGACATGATATCCATCTTGTCTAAGTAATCGAAAACAAAGCCATACAATGTGAAGATCATCGTCATTCTTAGTAGCAACGTATTCATGAAAGATAGCATTCATGTGTTGTAATGCCGCATCAATCTCAGCTTCAAAATGGTAAGCCACGCCTAATCGTTGGATATCATCAATCAAGTTGAGCTGCTGCTGAGGCTCATTGGCAGCTCCCAATAGCATCTTCTTCGCTTCTTCTTTCATAGTTGTGATTGTTTCTCTGTGGCAGCATCGGTTCTCTAGCTATGATGATATTAACTAATTCATATGTTGAATTGCTTCAACACCAATTAGTATAACAACCAATTATTTAAGACAAATATATTCGCTTTATAGGACACTCCATGAAGAAGCAACAATAATGGACTTAACTTTTGGGACATTTATAGAGGAGGGAACTCAATAAAAAAAATATGTTGGTATAGTGTGATATGAAAATATTTTATTCATGACTTCTTATTCTAGTGGTTAAGATCAAAGTGTTTGTGATTTTTAGATCTTATATTACTTAGATGATTTTATTTATTCCTTAAAAATGATATATATTGCCAAAGTTAGTAGGACTCTTTCTTCCTTTTATGTGAAGTTTGTTTTCTCTTTATGTGAAGCTTGTTTAAGTTTGTTTGTTCTTTTATGTGAAGTTTATTTTCTTTATGTGAGGCTATCGCGAGTTTATTTTTTTTTCTTTTAACAAAATTTGATTGATTATTAATATTATAATGATGATAATGTACTTGATATGAAATTATACTCCTATAAATATGAGAGATAATACTAGTCCATATTGTAGTTAATGATGAATTACAAAGAACGTGTTAGTATCAATAATATATTTTAAAATTGTGGTGTGTTATTTGATATTATATTTTGTGTATAAATAGTATAGTATGGGGGGTTAAATATTTTTTTAGTAATTATACTGTATGTCAACTTACAAGTGAGTCACTCAACTGTTTTTTTTACAGTCAACTCACTTAACTTTTGTTTTCTTACAAAACGTTATAAAATATGTTAAGTCATGTTAACTTTAAACAGTTTGACCACATAAGAGAGAGAAAGTTAGCATAGAATAGTGACATAGAAAAAAGAAATATTTACTAAATCATAGTCATTACACACATAAGCTATAGCCCACCCGTCAAAAAAAATATGCACATGTCCACCCAGCCCACCAAACCTGACCCGACCCAACTACCATAATAATAAAAAACTAAAAAAAAATCAACATTGTCAAAAAAAATCCAAAACTAAAGTAAGGTAACTTTATCTTCAAAGTAGATCATTTTATGTTCAAATAATTCAAAACTAAAAAAATCTAAAATAAAAAAAATTAATAATTCTAGGCCCCATTCACCTCCTTCACAGTCTTCGCCTCCTTTTCTCCTCTACTCCATCCTCTCCGTCATTTTCACCACCTTCACACTCTCTTTCCTCCTCCCTTTCCGCCTCCTCTTCTTCACGTGCATCGCCGCTCCGAGAGCTTTTAGATCTGAGACATCTTGAGGGAGTGCAAAGGAGACAATTCTTCGATTAGTTGAAGTGTGACTGGTAGAGAGAGTGGCTGTTGGGATGTGATTATTTGGGTCTAGCCATGGTGCAGCCCAGTCTATTTAATGGTCCGGATCTGGTGATGGCCCATATGTATTTATTGTGACAGTGGGGAGTCTTTATTAAAATAGGATTGTTTTTTCCTTATTTGGACGGATAAGGAGTCATTCTCCTAGTTGGATGCGGGAGGAGGTGACTTCTATATATACGGCTACAAGCTAGGGTTTGAAGAGCATAAGACACAAGAGATACAACACAAATACACAACTTATACTCCCAATATTATTATAGTAGATTACTCTCTCTCCGTGGTTTTTTCCCAATTAGATTTTCATGTAAATCTTGTGTTCATACTTTATATTCCTTTATTTATGCTTATGTGAGTGTATTTCGTGAGTTTGACTGCACAACAATACAATCAATTACTCCATCAACCGTTAGCGCGATTTTGGCTTGCTATTTTGGTGATTTCGTCGGGCGTACAAAATTTGGCGTTAACATTGGCGCCGTCTGTGGGAATCAAGACATTTGTTCTAGTTTCGATTTAAAATTACCGAAGGAGATAAGTGATTCTTTTTTATTAAATTAAATATATACTTGTACGTGTGTGTATATATGTATTATGCCAATAGCAATTGAAGCATGATCGTAAATGATTATCGATACAACTTTACATATTCCCTCTCTTATATTATGCATGTAGTGGTAGTATTCACATGATGCATGTAAAATCTAAACATTAACACTTTGGTCCAGGTGATGATAAATTGGTGTTGAGTCACTGCACTAGTAACGAATTCAGCCAGCGCAGAGACAAAAGTTTAAGCTTTTATATCATTGAAGTGCTTTAAAGGCGACTTCAGTTTCATCATCAACCACAGACTGAAGAAAATTAAAGGATTCAATTCTTATACATATGCCAACGTGCTCATCTGCGAGGGATAAAAATCCCGAGGGTAAAAATCCTGAGGGTAAAAATCCCGAGGGTAAAAATTTCGAGGATAAAAATCCCACAGAGACATTTTGAATACTCTCTTATTTATAAGTTCCTTATAAATAAGAGACTGTGGGGCAATGTTGGGATGTGATTATTTGGGTCTAGCTATGGTGCAGCTGTGACGCCCCCAAAATAGGTATACAACACCCATTCTGAGTCGTCAAAATACATGGTACAGAAACAACTACAACTTTATTAATACAACATAAAAACTATGAGTTTAAATACAAATATTGTCATCTAGACAATATCCACACTCAAATAAGTCTTCATTACAATTATTGATACATTATTTTATAAAAATGGTGAGGACTACTAAAACGACTTTCTAGAACCTTCATTCCACACCCCGACTAGTACTCGCTACATTCTCGCCTCCTGAGAATAAAAATAGAACAAAAAGAAAAAGGGTAAGCTCAACTAGCCCAGTAAAAAATATTATGACTAAGATAATATAGAACAAATTATCGTTAGTCTTTAACAAGAAAAAATTTAATAGAATACAATAGACAATAAATTTTAAATCAATATTCGCAACAGAAATAATAATTCATTAGAAGAGTTAAGTAGATGATGAAATCTACTATCATCTATGAATTTAAAAGTCCATCATCAATATTTTATCCCTGTAACATCAATCAATAAGCATCTTAAATTAAATATTCATCTTTGCACTACAGGCCAAAGATATATTCATCAGTTGGTCATGTTCATCTCAACGCATGTTCATCTTTGCACTACGGGCCAAAGATATTCATCATAAAATCATTAATCTCTGCACTACAGGCCAAAGATATTCAGTTATATCATCATTTAGGACTAAGGATGATGAAAAATATTTTTAAAAAAAATGAATACAGTGAAACAAAAGAACAAATATTAAGGATTCGTACTTTAAACAATCCAGGTTCAAAAATATTTCATAAATAACCATAGTGAAGTAAAATTCATGAATGATCAAAACATGGATACAATCAAAGCTAGTATCCATAATAGATATCTTGGGCAAAAAATAAAAAATTAATTTTTTGGTAAATAGTACCGTATTCGTGAATAGTGTCGTATACGTGAATAGTGCCGTATACGTGAATAGTAACCCCGACACAAAAAGTTCCAAATTTGATAAAAAGTTCAGATCAATATTTTGACATAATGATATTGAAAGAAATAATATCATTTATAAAAAATAACATCCCTTACCTCGAAAAGACAGTACTTCTGACTAGAATACTAGATATAGAGCTGAAGAGAACTTGCATCGTATAGCAACACTCAAAGTCTTAAAATACTCACAAGAATACGCTCGATAATATAGTTAGAGAAAGATTTCAGTTTCTGGTGTAATTTTTAATTCTAATCTAAGCACCCTATTTATAGGAAAATGCTTAGAATACCAAAGCAGAAAATTTAATATAATATTATTATTATATGTTAAAATTCCATACGCCCGCTTTTGAAGATCTGAATTTTGCAATTAATAACACATGCTAGACCCACTTAACTCATCAAACACGTTTTTCTTGGAAAAAAATAATTAAACTTCCAAAAATCAATCATTTCGGAACTTCAGAACTTCAATAATTCATAATAAATAGCCCTTTGTTAGAAAAATTCGAACCACATGTTTTTTTATAGGAAATTTCATTATCTACAACTTTACAGAAGAAAGTTTTTCCAAATTCCAAACAGAAATTGACCGAAATTCACAAACGGACGATTTTACAAGCTATAATCAAATTTCAGTCAATAAATGGGGTCCACCGACACACAAAACATGTGTTAATCATTTAATACAATAAAAATACTCTTTCTCCTCATATACTCATATATCCCATATTTATTGTAAAAATATCATCATTATTATATTATAATAATATAATAAAACATTATTTTATCAGAAAAGATAAAATATTGATTTTCTACAATTGTCACTTAAAAAATTTTCTCCATCTATATCCACATAAAATTAATATTTTCCTCATCATATAAATCAATAATTAATTATTCACAAATAATATTACATAATCACAACACTGACAACCAGGCAGTTTCTAAGAAGGAGGGGGCTTTCCAATAAGGATTCTCCTTACTGGCACGCAATTAGGTGACCAAACATCTCCTTAGACAGAACTTTCTAGACATTGCCAATAATGTTATCTAATAATATTATTCAGATAATATGAATTATTGCTTCGATAATGGAAAATACTGTGTAGTGATAATTATTGAAACAATAGTAATATAAAATATCAACGCAACAATTATTAAATCAATAAAATAAAATACTGAACAATAATTACTGTAACAATTATTGAGTAGTGCCTTCTGAATCAATAATTGGTGCAATATCGTGCGCTACTGTGCAACCACGCGTATTACTGTGTTTTAACCACCGGGTATTTCAATAGTATTAACGGTAATAATTACGTTGTTATTTATAAATAACTTATACTTGTCATTTTCTTCATCCAATTGCTTTCTGCTATGGGGCCCACAAAAAACTGCGCCGTCGTACGAATATTCCCTGACAAGAAGAATATTCCACGACCAAACGAATATTCCCCGACAATAATGAATATTTTATAACCACTTGCTTATTTAAAATATTTGCGCATTTTACCCATAACTAACCTCATTAATCAATTCAACCCTTACTATTTCAAAATAATAAATAGAAAAAATTAAATTTCATTTATTAATAATTTGGGGTCTTACAACCTCCCCTCCTTATGAAATTTCTTCCTCGAAATTGACGTACGTACCTGGTGTTTCGAAAAGATGAGGATATCTAGCTTTCATTTTCGTTTTCAACTCCCAGGTCATTTCTTCAATAGCATGATTTCTCCATAAAACTTTAACTTGTAGTATGACCTTTGTGCGTAGGACATGCTCTTTTATATCCAAGATCTTGACAGGTACCTCCTCGTACGTTAAGTCTTCAGCTATCTCGCTCGGTTCTAACTCAATGACATAGTTTGGGTCTTTCACATATTTACGAAGCACAGATATATGAAAAACATTATGAACACGAGATATACTTGGAGGTAACGCCAGTCTATAGGCCACATTTTCTACTTGGTCAAGAATCTGAAATGGACCAATAAATTGTGGATTGAGCTTTTCTCTCTTTTCAAATCTTGTAACTCCCTTCCATGGAGCCACATGCAACAATACATGATCCCCAATACTAAATTCCACATCCTTTCGATGAAGATCCACATAACTTTTTTGTCGATCCTGTGCCGTTTGTATACGTTGTCGAATCATTTGGATCTTTTTCGTAGTCATACGTACCAACTCGGGTCCCAACAATGTTGCTTCACCCACCTTATCCAAACATATTAGAGAGCGACACTTTCGTCCATATAATGCTTCAAATGGAGCCACACCTATACTTGCATGATAAATGCTGTTGTAAGAGAATTCCACCAACGATAAATACTTATCCCAACTCCCTTTGAAGTCTAGGACACAGAGTCTTAATAGATCTTCAAGAGTTTGAATAGTTCTCTCTGATTGTCAGTCCATTTGAGGATGGTATGTTGAACTGAATCGTAAATCCGTGCTCATAGCTTTTTACAAGCTAACCCAAAATCTTGAAGTGAATCTTGGGTCACGATCCGAAACTATGGATACTGGCATGCCATGCAATCTCACAATCTCATCTACGTACATACGAGCAAGACGTTCAAGGGAATAAGTCTCCCGTATCGGCAAGAAATGAGCAGACTTGGTTAATCTATCAACAATAACCCAAATAGCATTTATGCCTTGAGAAACCGTGGGAAGACCCGTAACAAAATCCATGGTAATGTGTTACCACTTCTATTTTGAAATCTCAAGTGGTTGCAATGGGCCCTTAGGCACTTGATGCTCTGTCTTTACACGTTGACAAGTTAAACATCTCGAGACAAACTTTGCAATCTCTCTCTTCATATTGTTCCACCAAAATGTATGTCGAAGATCACGATACATTTTGGTACTTCCAAGATGGATTGTAAATGGTGTATTGTGTGCCTCAATCATGATCTTGTACTTCAAATCAGAATCATTAGGAACATAAAGTCTGGAGTGGACTCGAAGTATTTCTTCTTTATCGATTCTTACTTCTGGAATAGCACCTTCTTGCACTTTCTTCTTCATACGCATCAGCTCCGGGTCTGTGGCTTGAGCAACTTTAACTTTTTCGATTAAAATTGGTTCTATATGTATACTTGACATTATTGCATGAGTCCACGGAGTCTTGAATTCTATCTTCATCTTTTGTAAATCACACCAAATGGGCCTTTGTGTTGACAACATCGCACTTGTTCCCGCGTATGATCTTCTACTCAATGCGTCGGTTACCACGTTCGCTTTTCCAGGATGGTATTGAATGGTATGGTCGTAGTCTTTCAATAGCTCGAGCCAACATCGTTGCCACATGTTGAGTTCTTTTTGAGTGAAGAAATATTTGAGGCTTTTATGGTCTGAATATATCTCCACTTTCTCCCCATATAGATAGTGCCTCCAGATCTTTAGCGCGAAAACGACTGTTGCCAACTCTAGATCATGAGTAGGATAATTCCTCACATATTCTTTAAGTTATCGCGAGGCATAGGCTATAACTTTCCCACGTTGCATGAGAACACATCCTAGCCCTTTGCCTGAAGCATCGTTGTAGATAACAAATCCATCCGAACCAGATGGTATGGTCAAAACAGGTGCCGAAATGAGTCTCCTCTTAAGCTCTTGGAAACTCTTCTCGCATTCCTCGCTCCATACGAATTTGATATCTTTCCGAGTTAGCTGAGTTAATGGAGTAGCGATTCGAGAAAATCCTTCCACGAATCTCCGATAATAACAAGCTAAGCCCAGAAAGCTAAGCCCAGAAAGCTACGTACTTCGGTCACCGACTTCGGTTGTTCCCAACTTTGTATTGCTTTAATCTTCGTCGGGTCAACAGATACTCCATGTTTTGACACCACGTGCCCAAGGAATGCTACTTCCTCAAGCTAGAACTCGCATTTCTTCAACTTGGCATATAACTTGTTTTCGCAAAGCCTTTGGAGTACCAGCTTCAAATGGTGCTCATGATCTTCACGACTTTTAGAATATATGAAGATGTCATCAATAAAAACAACAATGAACTGATCCGAATATTCCTTGAATACTCGGTTCATCATATCCATAAAAGCCGTAGGAGCATTAGTCAATCCAAAAGACATGACTAAGAATTCATAATGCCCGTACCGAGTTCTAAAGGCAGTCTTTGGAATATCCTCAGTTCTAATCTTCAGCTAATGATATCCAAAACGAAGATCGATTTTTGAAAAGAATTATGCTCCTTGTAACTGGTCAAACAGGTCATCAATACGAGGTAGCGGATACCTATTCTTGATAGTGACATGGTTTAATTCCCGGTAGTCAATACAAAGTTGCATACTACTCCCGTCTTTTTTCTTTAAGAATAAAACAGGAGCACCCCAAGGAGATGTACTAGGACGAATAAAACCGATGTCCAACAACTTCTATAATTGGACCTTTAACTCCTGAAGTTCAATAGGAGTCATTCGATATGGGGTTTTAGAAATGGGCTTTGTACCAGGTTCAAGATCAATAAAGAATTCAACTTCACGTTCCGTGATCACCTCGTTTGGGTTCCTCGCATGTTGACCAGTCACGACAAACGCTCTTCCAGGAATCGTTGGCTTTGACTTTTTTGGGACATCCTTTTGAGTCACCATCCCCGCTGGACTTGGTTTCGCTACAGTGCAATCTCGAGCGATATGCCCTTCCTTTCCACAGTTATAACATACCTTAAACTGTTGTGGGCAGTTTGGGCTGATATGTCCTTCTTTTCTACACTTATAGCATATAACCGGTGGTTGTTCTCCTCCCTTGGAACCAGTTGGTGCTGACGTTTTCGTATTATCATTGTTGAATCTCTTCTTTTTAAAATCTCCTCCCGACTCGCTTCTTCTATTCTCATGGCCATGATTACCACAAGAGTGGTTGCCGCTCTAGTCCGTTTTTTTCTTTCTCCGCTGGTTATCGTTGTTCTGATGACTGCTGTCACCGGTATGATCCTGGTTGTGGTCCCTCGATTGAACGTACTCGTTATCTCGCTCTAATAATTGAGTCATGTTGACAACATCTGAATAGAGAGAAAATTTATGTGAAATGAGATATTGACGTATGCCGGGTTTCAAACCTCTCAGAAACATCCGCGTCATACGTTCCTCATTCTCCACCAAATGAGGTGCAAATCTGGACAACTCTATAAATTCGCCTCGTACTGGGGCACCGTCATGTTATTCTGCTCCAGTCTAATAAACTCTACCTCCTTCATATGACGAATACATTTAAGAAAGTACTTGTCATTGAACAGTTTCTGAAACGTTTCCCAAGACATGCTAAGTGCGACTGGATGGGTACGCTTTACAGATTCTCACCAGTAATCTGCCTCATTACGGAACATAAAGGTGATGAATGGAACCTTCTGTTCTTCCGTGCATCCCAAGACATCAAATATCTTGGTAATTTGTTTGACCCACGTCTCCGCCTTAATCGGATCCGGCTTTCCCCAGAATTCTGGTGGTCCCAACTCCTTGAACTGCTTGGCTGTGATAAACCATGAATTGTTATCATTTCCTCCTGTATTTTGAACACGAGTCTCCCTCGTCTGATTTTTCATGAACTACAATAAGCTTCTAAACATCCCATCGTTCATCATCTACTCAGTGGTGTTGTTCACAGGAGGAACATTGCCAGCCTGTTGCACGTTCTCCTCGTTGGTGAGTACAGGCGTCTCCACGGTTTCATTTACTCCACTGTTAACATTCTCAGTTGACATTCTTAAATACTGCCATAAAACAAGGGTTAATTAAACAAATTAACAAATCACATAATACCACTATATTATGACCGACCAACAAATAAGCTTAGGTAGGACACACTAGCGAAGGATTTACTTGTCTCTCCCCTCCTAGTTCTATTCCTCGATCTCCGCCAGAGATCATATCCCTAAGCTCTGATACCAACTGTGAAGCCCCCAAAATAGGTATACAACACCCATTCTGAGTCGTCAAAATACATGGTACAGAAACAACTATAAATTTATTAATACAACATAAAAACTGTGAGTTTAAATACAAATATTGTCATCTAGACAATATCCACACTCAAATAAGTCCTCATTACAATTATTGATACATTATTTTACAAAAATGGTGAGGACTACTAAAACAACTTTCTAGAACCTTCATTATATACTCCGACTAGTACTCGCTACATTCTCGCCTCCTGAGAAGAAAAATAGAACAAAAAAGAAAAAGGTAAGCTCAACTAGCCCAGTAAAGAATATTATGACTAAGATAATATAGAACAAATTATCGTTAGTCTTCAACAGGGAAAAATTTAATAGAATACAATAGACAATAAATTTTAAATCAATATTTACAGCGGAAATAATAATTCATTAAAAGAGTTAAGTAGAGGATGAAATCTACTATCATCTATGAATTTAAAAGTCCATCATCAATATTTTATCCCTATAACATCAATCAATAAATATCTTAAATTAAATATTCATCTTTACACTACAGGCCAAAGATATTCATGAGTTGGTCATGTTCATCTCAACACATGTTCATCTTTGCACTACGGGCCAAAGATATTCATCATAAAATCATTAATCTTTGCACTACATGCAAAAGATATTCAGTTATATCATCATTTAGGACTAACGATGATAAAAAATATTTTAAAGAAAACGAATCCAGTAAAACAAAAGAACAAATATTAAGGATTCGTACTTTAAACAATCCAGGTTCAAAAATACTTCATAAATAACCATAGTGAAGTAAAATTCAAGAATGATCAAAACATGGATACAATCAAAGCTAGTATCCATAATAGATATCTTGGACAAAAAATGAAAATTTAATTTTTTGGTGAATAGTGTCGTATTCATGAATAGTGTCGTATACGTGAACTGTGCCGTATACGTGAATAGTAACCCCGACACAAAAAGTTCCAAATTTGATAAAAAGTTCAGATCGATATTTCGGCATAATGATATTGAAAGAAATAATATCATTTATAAAAAAATAACATCTCTTACCTCGAAAAGACAATACTTCTGACTAGAATACTGGATATAGAGCTAAAGAGAACTTGCACCGTATAGCAACACTCAAAGTATTAAAATACTCACAAGAATACGCTCGATAATATAGAGAGGGAAAGATTTCCGTTTCTAGTGTACTTTTCAATTCTAACCTAAACACCCTATTTATAGGAAAATACTTAGAACACCAAAGCAGAAAATTTAATATAATATTATTATTATTTGTTAAAATTCCATCCACCTACTTTTGAAGATCTGAATTTAGCAATTAATAACACATGCTAGACCCACTTAACTCACCAAACACGTTTTTCTTGAAAAAAAATAATTAAACTTCCAAAAATCAATTATTTCAGAACTTCAGAACTTCAATAATTCATAATAAATAGCCCTTTTGTCAGAAAAATTTGGACCGCATGTTTTTTTCATAGAAAATTTCATTATCTACAACTTTGCAAAAGAAAGTTTTTCCAAATTCCAAGCAGAAATTGACTGAAATTCACAAACGGACGATTTAACAAGCTATAATCAAATTTCAGTCAAGAAATGAGGTCCACCAACACAGAAAATATGTGTTAATCATTTAATGAAACAAAAATACTATTTCTCCTCATATACTTATCTATCCCACATTCATTGTAAAAATATCATTATTATTATATTATAATAATATAATAAAATATTATTTTATCAGAAAAAATAAAATATCGATTTTCAACAATTGTCACTTAAAAAATTTTCTCCATCTATATCCACATAAAATGAATATTTTCCTCATCATATAAATTAATAATTAATTATTCACAAATAATATTACAGAATCACAATACTGATAACCAGGCAGTTCCTAGAAAAGAGGGGGCTTTCCAATAAGGATTTCTCCTTACTGGCGCGCAATTAGGTGACCAAACCTCTCCTTAGACAGAACTTTCTAAATATTGTCAATAATGTTATCTAATAATATTATTCAGATAATATGAATTATTGCTTCAATAATAGAAAATACTGTGTAGTGACAATTTTTGAAACAACAGTAATATAAAATATCAACGCAACAATTATTGAATCAATAAAAGAAAATACTGAACAATAATTACTGTAACAATTATTGAGTAGTGCCTTCTAAGGTAAGAATCAATAATTGATGCAACAACGTATGCTACTATGCAACAACGCGTATTACTGTGTTTTAACCACCGGGTATTCCAACAGTATTAACGGTAACAATTACGCCGTTATTTATAAATAACTTTTATTTGTCGTTTTCTTCATCAAATCGCTTTCTGTTATGGGGCCCACAAAAGACTCCGCCGTCGTACGAATATTCCCCGACAGGAAGAATATTCCACGACCAAATGAATATTTCCCGACAACAATGAATATTTTATAACCACTTGCTTATTTAAAATATTTGCGCATTTTACCCATAACTAACCTCATTAATCAATTCAACCCTTACTATTTCAAAATAAAAAATAGAGAAAATTAAATTTTATTTATTAATAATTTGGGATCTTACAGCATCCCAGTCTATTTAATGGTCCGGATCTGGTGATGGCCCATATGTATTTATTGTGACAGTGAGAGAATCCTTATTAAAATAGGATAGTGTTTCCTTATTTGGAGGGATAAAAAGTCCTTCTCCTAGTTGGATATAGGTGGATGTGACTTCTATATATACGGCTACAAGCTATGGTTTGAAGACCATAAGACACATAAGATACAATACAAATACACTACTTGTACTCCTAATATTATTATAGTGGATTACTCTCTCTCTGTGATTTTTTCCCAATTGGGTTTCCACGTAAATCTTGTGTTCATACTTTATATTCCTTTATTTATGCTTATGTGAGTGTATTTCATGAGTTTGATTGAACAATAATACAATCAATTACTCCATCAACCGTTAGCGCAATTTTGACATGCGGTTTTGGTGATTTCGTCAGGCGTACAAAATTTAGCGTTAACAGTGGCTAAGCTCTTCTAGTTCATCCAAGAGTTGGGTCTTTGAATTTCTTATACCTGCCATATATAGCGAAGAAGAAAAATTAAGAATTGTAAGAAGATAGAGTTCTGCCAGAGTCGGTGATGATGTTGATGCTGCTAGCTGCTACTGCTTGGAGAGGCAGTAATATGGTGGAAATGGAAGAGAAGATAATAATATGAGTTAAGATTGATGTAGGCTCTTGAGGTTCGGATTTTGTTGCAAAGATCTATGATTTTGGGTTTATGGATTATTTTATTTTTTGAAAATTTAATGTATATATAGATGATTTTGTTTGTAGAGAAGAAGATGATGAACAGTAGGGAGTTATTTTGGTTGAAAACTCAGATGAAGAAGATGAAATTTATTTTGATATTATGTTTAATTTATTATATTATTGAATATAAATTATTGTAATGTTTGCTCATTTAAGTATGTGACTAAATTAATCGTTCATTCAAGTATGTGGTTGCTTTTGATTATCAATTTTGATCTCATTTTGCATTTGATTTTTCTTCGCTTGATAAAGTGAGAGAGAAAAAAGTTTATGACATTTATTAAATGTAAAAAATTCATTTAAAATAATATTTAAGTCTCACCTAAAAAATTATTTTCAATTAATTAAAAAAATAAGTAAAAAAAAAATTTTTTCCATGTTTTTTTCTTAAAATTTTTGATTTTATTTTATTTAAAAAATTTCTTCCATATTCGCCTTAATTTTAATTAGCATATTTTTAGTTTTTATGTTTTATAATTTACTTAATTATATTTATCTATCACTTGATTAAATAAAAAATAATTTGATATTAATTACAAAAATAATTAAATATATTTTTTATTTATTTATTTTTTGTTTTTTTGGCTTCTTTTCTAATTTATATTATACTTTAAAATATTTTTTTTTCATTTTCTTCATTAATTTTTTCCTCCAAATCTACATAATGAAGGCCACGTAGGATAATCTTTGACACATAAGCTTCTTTTTTTTATTACAACTTAGCAACTTATGTGTATTTTTGTTTAAAGTCAACATGATTTAACGGATTTTCTAATAGTTTGTAAGTAAACAAAAGTATAGTGAGTCGACTGTAAGAAAAAACAGTTGAGTGACTCATTTGTCAATTAACATACAGTACAGTGACAAAAAAAGTATTTAGCCCTATAGTATGGATGGTTAAAAGAGTTGTATGTATATACAAATTAATCTATATATTTTTTAATACATGCATTTACACACTTAAAATAATACAATAAAAAATAGGCTTAAATATAATTTACTACCTTAAACTATAGGTCATATTCCACTTCGGCGATTCACCTTTCAATTTTATCAATTAGATGATTAAACTATTAATTTTTTTTAATTTTATTCAATTGAAGCTGCCACGTCAGAAATTGCTGACGTGGCCCGCTGACTAGACAAACTAATCCTTATGTGTAATTAAAAAATATTATTTTAATTATCTCTTCTAAACATAAAGGGTAAATATGTCAAATCATTTTAAATATAACCAAACCTAACTAATATCATTAAACTCGTTCTTATTCCTCCTCCAAATATTCGTTTTAGGATTCAGATCTGTTTTACCACCATGGAGAAAGAGAAGGTGATCTGCACAGAGAAAGAGAATGTTTTACCATTGAGCTGGCGCTAGATGTAGGCGTCGTAGGATGAGTATCCAAGTAGGATTCGGATGTCGGCATCTGTGGAGGACGGTGGCGGGTGGTTGGGTAAGAGGCGTTGGGGGTGGGATTGGAGAGAAACAAGTAGGAGGAGAAGAATGGAGAGGAGGAGAGAGAAAAAGAAACATTTTGGGACAAACTGTGTTGTTTGGTTTGGTGCTTACATCATTTCTGCATGACGAATTTAAATTAATTAATTACAACAAAAAGAAGCCATCTACTAATCTCTTTTCCAAACTAGTCCAGCTTTGGTCTTCAGCAGAATCGGGGGATTCTTGCCGAAATTTTTGCAGATTCAGGCGATATCCCCTGCATTTTTTGATGATCCTTTTGCCGGCAACTATGGTGATTGATCTTGTAAATTATGTTAATTTTGAGTTATTAAGTTAATTGTGTAATTATTTTTAATTTATGTATTTTCTTGTATTTTGTTTAATTTGTGTTAATTATAAAAATTTTAGTTTGATTCAGATTGGGTTTTTTTTTCTTTTAATTAATTAATTAATTAATTGTAAAATATTTGTTATTTTATCTTTTTATCCTTTGATCTCATTAAAAATATATATTCGTTTTACACATAAGCACTCATTTAGCCTATTAGGATGCCACGTCAGTAATTTCTGACGTGGCAGGTCCGATTGAATGAAATCGAAAAAAATTAATAGTTCAATCATCTAAATGATAAAATAAAAAAGTGGATCACCGAAGTAAAATATGGCATATAGTTTAGGGTAGTAAATCATATTTAAGCCTAAAAATTATTAAATGTTTGATATAATTATGAATATGATATAGTAATAAACTAAGATCTAATTAAATTATTCTAAACACATATCAATATATCTATCAAATTAAATAAATTAATAATTCGCATAAAGGTTTGGCTCTGATGCCACTGTTAGGTTTGTAATATTCATGAACGCAATCAAATTGCTCAAAATAAACGAAAACGTGGAAAATCAGAGTTTTAAAAATTTTACAAACCATATACCCGGATCACCCTTTATGCGCAACTATTAATTAAATGAAAAGATAAAGAACAAGATTCATACCCTTAAATATTCGAGCTTCCCCAGGTACAAGTTCACCTCCAATCTTTTTCGTGTTCAACTTGAATCCATCGGGTTTGGTTCCTTCCTTTGATCAACGTTAGTCACCCAAGTGTTTGGCCTCTAGAGGTGATCCACCAAAGAAGAAGAAATATTCAAGAAGAAGGGTGGTTGACTAAACCCTAGTTTCTATCTCTATAAAAAAGAACATACTCTCCAACAATTGGAATCACGTCTGTTGTGAAAAATTTAACAACCACCTCACCCATAATAAGACTCCTCTTATTTATTGATGTGGTCGACCCTCCTTAACAATTAAGGAATTGAGTTTTATTTTAATTAATTAAAATCCTTTAATTAATTAGCCTCCTAATCTTATTAGGAATAAATGAGAGTATTTATATTAAATTAATTCTCAAACTCCTTTAGGAATTAAATAATAATAATAGTAATAATAATAATAATAAGACTCCTCCTATTAATTTATATTTAATATTTCCAAAATATTAAATAATAAATATTAAGCTATTTAATTTATTCTATCACCATAGATTAAATCAAATATACTTAACTTATTATTGCGATTATGCCATTAACTTCTTAAATAATTATTCTTCCTTTTATGGTGTGACCCTTTAGGTTCTCCATATTAAACCAGTTGTAAATAAATTAATTAGAACAATTCCAATCTTATTTAAATAAATAAAATAAACTATTAATTTATTTAAATAAATAATATTTATTCTACAATAGGGATAAGCCTCTCTAGCGATCAACGACTTTTCAGATAATATAGATTTCAACATTAATCATAAAAAAATCTTTGAGTAAATAGTTACCGTACAATTCAATCCTTCCACCATACAATGTTCCAATTAAATATAAGACATGGAATTACTGTCAAGTCTTAATTTATTTAATTATATGTATTTCGACTCTTAAATGCACAACTCCAAATAATATAAATTAGAAACTCCTTTCTAATTTCATTTTGCCTTGGCCAAGGACTAATGGGTTGTCATTTATCGAATCACATAGGACATTTCTCTTCTTTTACTAGAAGTGGTATATTCTTTATTGATCATATATTATCTCCATATACAACTTATTATACTCAAGCATACCCTTTGATTACCCTAAGGTTCTTAAGGAATAAGTCAAAGTATAACTCATCATACACAAGATATTATGATGATCTCAAGTCCAAGGATCACTTGTACTACTATCACTACAGGAATTCCTATTGACAGGCAAGTAAAACTCCATTTGGTATTCCTTAGCGAGCCACGTTCAGTGAACTTATTCTCTAATAAGCACCTACATACTTGCTTTAGTGTCTCCACACAAATGATCATGAGATCAATTATCCTCATCCAATGAGCAAGTAACGTATGTACCAATCTATCCGGATTCACTAATCCCCAATTTAGTAATCTAACGATTGGGAACTATTTTAGTTTTAAGCTTTCTAAGAATTTAGATCTCAATAGAATGTTCATCATCATTATTCTAAAAGCATTGCTTAAAATTATGGGTTTATCACATATTATAAAGCAGCATCATGTAGATAATTAAAAGTCTTTAATTAATTAATACTATTTATTAATAAATGAATAAGATTGTTACAAACTATATGCTTTATCATCAAACATGACTGGCTTATGTGCATACTACTTTCAATCTCTCACTTGCACTAAAGCCAATCGTCATGGTATCTCATACTCTTCTTCTCTAAGTGACCATTATCCTGCTGTTGGATAAGCTTCAGTAAATGGATATGTAATGTTGTTCTTGAGAGTTCACTATCTTTATAGTGATTTCCCATCTTTCAATGATTCCTCTAATCAAATGAAAGTGCCATATCACATGTTTAGATCTAAGATGAGACTTAGGAACTATTCCTAGTTCTATAATGAACTTATCATCCAAACAATCAACTTGCAGCTTCATTTATAGCTGTATACTTTGTCTTTATCACTAAACCAACAACTCTTTACTATTTGGAACCTTTCCAATTCACTGCACCACTGTTCAAGGTAACGCTTTACCTTAAAGTGGATTTTCTGTTGTCTTGGTCTGTCTGAAAAACTTGTCTGTTAAACTCTCTATTTTTAATTTAGATCCGCCATAAATTTTAATCACATCCTTAGTGCCGATTAAGTACTTTAAGATGTTTTTCACTGTATTACAGTGATCTTCTCCAGAATATGACCAATCATCATCAGGTCTCATATATTTTATTATATACATGATTGCCACTCATGTGATCTCTCTTTTCAGGAGTCTATGGGGACTATTAAGAGAGATACACTCCATGGCTCATCAGCATGAGACATCTCTTGGAGTTTGTCATGCTAAATGAATTTAGCATCAAATGAATATACGTTCCTTAGGTTAAGTCGAGCATCCTTTTAAATCTATCTATATAGATTTACATCCCCAATTACGATACTCTTCCCAAATTATTCATGGAGGAATATTTCGACAACTTTATCTTTACTAATTCTAGCATTGGCACGTCATTCCATATCCGTAGTATATCAACATATAATACTAGGAATGTCACGACGCTCCCACTGACCCTTTTGTACACACTAGGTTCATTCTTGTTTTTCATAAAATTAAACTCTTTTGATTGTCTCATCAAAACGAATGTTCCTTATTTGAGAAGCTTGCTTCAATCCATTTCTCTGAGTGTCTACAACTCTTACCTCATCGTATGTAACTAGATCATCATCTTCTATGATGCGTACCTCATCATCATCATCTATGATGAATCCATACCTCCCAGGTATCTTCGGTGCTATTCCAGATTTACGATTCGGTTGTAGTACAATAGGTCTATCTACATGTTCCTCTTATTTGACTTATAGTGTTTTGTGGTTCTTGAACACTTCAAGATCTACTATCCTCCAACTAGCCCCTTTACTGATAAACACCTTTATCTTAGAAGGTAGCGTGTTTCACAACAAACACCTTTTTTTAAGTAGGATTATAGAACATATACCCTAAACTTACTTTAGGATGTTCCACAAATCTGTACTTGTCAAATCTTGTCCCAAGCCTATCCTTTGAAACGTTTTCACATAAGCTGGACAACCCCTTATCTTAACATACTTAAGATTAGGAATCCTCCCTGTCCATAACTCTTATAGATTCTTGGGGTCGAATTTTGAGGTTACCTTTTCCGTAGATATGCAGTCATTTCTAAGGCATGACCCCAGAAAGATATTGGAATGTCGGTAAAATTATTATGGACCGTACCATGTCCAACAAGGTACAATTTTTCCTTTCAGATACATCAATCAATTATTGCGTATCAGGAGGCATCCATTATGAGAATACCATTTGAGATGATCTAGAAACTTATTGCGCAAGTATTTATTCCTTGATCTAATCAAAGAATCTTAATACTTTGCCAATTTATTTCACTTTTGAATTCTTTGAACCTTTCAAATAATTCACACTTGTATTTCAGCAAATACACACATTCAATTCTTTGAATGATCATCTCCTTTTCTTATACTAGTTTGTTCAATTTGTAAAATTATTTTCACGTAAGTCAAGTATATAAAATCCATTAAGTAATATTCCAGTTCTATACAAAATATTAGTATTAAAAATAGAACAACAATTGTTCTTAAATATAATACCAAAGATTTTATTGTCCAACAATAAAATGGAAATAATGTTTCTAACGAGAACTGGAATACAAAAACAACTTATTGACTTAATAGATTTTCCCGTAGGCAATGCTAAACTATAAGTTTCTATGGCTAATGCATCAACCTTTGCTTCATTTTCCACAAATAGGATTACTTATCTTTGTTTAGCTTTCTACTTTAGTTTGGTCCCTTCATAAATCTATATCTATGATAACCAAAGTCGGTATCCAATACCCAAGTAGAACCTTGACTTTAAATTATTTCAATCATAAACAAAACTGTATTATAACCGAAATTTCACTAAGCTTCTTTGGTTAGCCTCTGCAAGATGCTTCTCGCAGTTTCTTTTCAGTGTCCAGGCTTATTGCAGTGGAAGCAAACTCCTTTGTTATCCTTATCTATTTTGTTCTTATTATCCTTTATTTTTGCCTTTCTATATACATTCTTTGAATTGTTCTTCTTTTCAGAAGATCCTTTGGCCCCTACCAATAAGATATGGTCTTTCTTGGTTAGAAAGTGACTCTCAACATTTTTCAACATGTTAAGAAAATCAGTGAGGCTGATATCTAGCTTGTTCATATGATAAATTCACAACAATTGTGAAAGGAGTCCGGGAGTGAGTGCAAGATCAAATCTTGGCTCAACTCTCCATCCATGACAAAACTTATTATCCAAATTGATCGATCAAATTGATAATATTAAGGACTTTTATATGTACTATAGTGTCATCAGTCATTCTAGATCGAAAGAGCTCTTTAGATATCAGATATCTATCAGTCCTACTTTCCTCACCATCAACTACTTGATGTACAGGAATATAGTAGGAGCATCCATAGTTTCATGATGACGCTGAAGCACGTTACTCATGGATGCGAGCATGATGCATTGAGCCAACTGTGCATCATCTTGTCACTTTCTAAAAGTAGCAATCTCTTCCTCAGATGCATTTTCTGCAACCAATGCAGGGATAGGCGTATTAAGGACATAAAATAGTTTTTCAGCCGTGAGAATTATTCTCAATTTCCTTAACCAATCCGTTTAATACGGTCTGGTTAATTTAGCATCTAATATGCTACGCAGTGATAGTAATTTTAGACATTGTAAAATTCTGTAAATAAATTTGTAATTAACAACATTTTAGCATACATTCTTTTATTCTCAATTTCCTTAACCAATCCGTTTAATACGGTCTGGTTAATTTAGCATCTAATATGCTACGCAGTGATAGTAATTTTAGACATTGTAAAATTCTGTAAATAAATTTGTAATTAACAACATTTTAGCATACATTCTTTTATTAATTGCCAAAATAAATTAGGTCTTGTTTTAAATTGGTATCTCCCACTATTTTCATCAAACTATATTACCCTCACTTATATAGTTCGATAAAATCTAATTAAAAATTTGCTAGTGAGAATAAAGATCCCATTTCAAATGTATATAACATTGTGGTGACACAACAAATTATATATAAATAAATAGGTAGACAACTCTTGTCAATTACATCATCATGTAACTCCTTTTATTTTGCCTCGTAGATTATTTTGATTAAGTGGTGGCACATCCGAATCAAGCACTCTATATATTTAAAAAAGAAAAATATTATCCTTGTGGTGACGCAATAAAACAATATTGTTCAATTTTCTTTATAAGCATCAAATGTGATAAAATTAACATCTCAAAGAATTAAGATAAGCCTTGTGGTGACACAACAAATTTATAATAATTAATTGATACTCTATTATTTTTATCATGCTAGAAGGCGACGTTCTATATTCCAAATATCTTTGAACGCTTAGGACTTAATATAAAAAATATATAAAATACGCGTCATATTAATAACATGTGAAACATGTTTACATAATATATATATATATATATATATATATATATATATATATATAGCAGGAATCTTAAGCTCACCCTTATTGAACTCATACCGAGCTCACCTTGCCCTTTTTTTTTTAAAAAAACATAACTAATAAAAAATGTATAATAATTTTTGAAATTGAAAGTTTTTTTAAAAAAAATATTTTGGGTGTGATTTGTGTACATATAACAAAACAGTGTTATACAGTAATTAAAAGTTTTTTTAAAAAAAGTATTTTGGGTGTGATTTGTGTACATATAACAAAACAGTGTTATACAGTCTGTACAACACTGTTTTGTTATATGTACCCAAATCACACCCAAAGCACTTTTTTTTAAAAAACTTTCAATTCCAAAAATTATTATATATTTTTTATTAGTTATGTTTGTTTTTATAAAACAAAAGGGCAGGGTGAGCTCGGAGTGATCTCAATAAGGGTGAGCTTAAGAAATGGACTGTATATATATATATATATATATATATATATATATATATATATATATATATATATATAGTATAAGCATGCATATATAGAATACTATATTCTACCCGGATTGATTATGAGCTTTTATTCTAGTTTGGTTCAATAGTGCCACCAAGTGAACCAAAAGGTCAAATCCTATGGGTGTAAGAATTAATATTTAAATATAACTATTACATTTAAATCAGGGTTCTATTACAAACGGGTCTTCAAGCGCTCTTTGTTCCTTAATCTCTAATTCTTCAAAATTAATTCTAACTATTCCTATTACAAAACTATTTAAAATAAATAGAAACCTTGATCAACAGTCAAGGAGAAATACATAGGAGGGAGTTAGAATTTACATTAAGAAAAATTTAGAGAAGACGAGGTATGCAGACCTCATTTAATAAAACTCATACATTCATGCATCCAATTAAAATAAAATCCAATCA
This sequence comes from Panax notoginseng, assembly GCA_016801055.1. Taxonomy (NCBI): domain Eukaryota; kingdom Viridiplantae; phylum Streptophyta; class Magnoliopsida; order Apiales; family Araliaceae; genus Panax; species Panax notoginseng. The sequence continues at coordinate 147,246,923 of CM029017.1, forward strand.
CATTAGTCAATAGTCCATAATCAATTCCATTTATTATCATACACATTATCATATGCATCAATAAATAACATTCATCTCATGAATAATAAACATTCAATATATATATTGATATCATTTAATGGGCAAATTTAGTTAGTATAAAATCTAATTTTGAATCACAATAAACTCCTTTATTTTAATCTAAATTTAAATCAAAATAAACCTCTTTTATTTTAATTTATCTAATTTTGAATAAAATAAACTATTTTATTTTAATCAAAATAAACTCCTTTATTTTAATTAATTATGGAATCCAATTCCAAGTAAAAAAAATTCCTTTATTAAAGAAAACATGAATTCTCTTTCCTATTCACAAATAAACTCCTTTATTTTGAATAATATTAAATCTTATTTCATATCTAAATAAACTTCTTTATTTAAGGAAATACGGATTCTCTTTTCTATTCACAAATAAACTCTTTTATTTTGAATAATATGAAATCTTATTCCATATCTAATTAAACTCCTTTATTTAAGGAAATACAGATTCTCTTTCCTATTCACAAATAAACTCCTTTATTTTGAATAATATAAAATCTTATTTCATATCTAAATAAACTCTTTTATTTAAGGAAACATAGAATCCCTTTTCAACTCCAACTAGTTATCATGGAATCCAATTCCAACTCTAATTAGTTTGCATGAAATCCAATTTTAAAATTAAAATAAACTCTTTATTTTAATTATAAAATTATTTATAATATTAACCGAAAGTGATTCACGCCACCTCATTCAAAATCATCACTTGTTAAATAATATATATATATATATATATATATATATATATATATATATATATATATATATATATATATAACTATTAGTTATCATGAATAAATTAAGTAACAGGTGAATATGTGAATCATGTGATCTATGCGATATGGAATCATATATATATATGAATCATGTATTAATTATCCGATAATATGTGAATCATGTGATCTATTTATAAATATAATATATAAACCGAAGTTAAAAAATGTGGACTCAGCGAATTCGCGAGATCTTTATTTTTTTAAAATAAATTTTATACAACAAATTATGCCCAATTAAATTATTCTAAACATATATCAATATACCTATCAAATTAAATAAATTAACAATTCGCATAAAAGTTTGGTTCTGATGCCACTGTTAGGTTTGTAATATTCATGAACGCAATCAAATTGCTCAAAATAAGCGGAAACGTGAAAAATCAGAGTTTTAAAAATTTTACAAACCATATACTCGGATCACCCTTTATGCGCAATTATTAATTAAACGAAAAGATAAAGAACAAGATTCATACCCTTGAAGATTCGAGCTTCCTCAGGTACAAGTTCATCTCCAATCTTTTTCGCGTTCAACTTGAATCCACCGGGTTTGGTTCCTTCCTTTGATCAACGTTAGCCACCCAAGTGTTTGACCTCTACATGTGATCCACCAAAGAAGAAAAAATATTCAAGAAGAAGGGTGGCTGGCTAAACCCTAGTTTTCTATCTCTATAGAAAAAACCGTACTCTCTAACAATTAGAATCACGTCCGTTGTGAAAAAGTCAACAACCACCTCACCCATAATAAGACTCCTCTTATTTATAGATGTGGTCGACCCTCTTTAACAATTAAAGATTGAGTTTTATTTTAATTAATTAAAATCCTTTAATTAATTAGCCTCCTAATCTTATTAGGAATAAATGAGAGTACTTATATTAAATTAATTCTCAAACTCCTTTAGGATTTAAATAATAATAATAGTAATAATAATAATAAGACTCCTCTTATTAATTTATATTTAATATTTCCAAAATATTAAGCTATTTAATTTATTCTATCACCATAGATTAAATCAAATAAACTTAACTTATTATTACGATTATTCCATTAACTTCTTAAATAATTATTTTTCCTTTTATGGTGTGACCCTTTAGGTTCTCCATATTAAACCGGTTGTGAATAAATTAATTAGAATAATTCTAATCTTATTTAAATAAATAAATTAACTATTAATTTATTTAAATAAATACTATTTATTCTACAATAGGGATAAGTCTCCCTAGCGATTAACGACTTTCCAGATAATATAGAATTCAACATTAATTATAAAAGAACCTTTGAGTAAATAGTTATCGTACAATTCAATCCTTCCACCATACAATATCCCAATTAAATATAAGACATGGAATTACTGTCAAGTCTTAATTTTTTTAATTATATGTATTTCGACTCTTAAATGCACAACTCTAAATAATACAAATTAGAAACTCCTTTCTAATTTCATTCTGCCTTGGCCAAGGACTACTGGGTTGTCATTTATCGAATCACATATGACATTTCTCTTCTTTTACTAGAAGTGGTAGAATCTTTATTGATCATACATTACTCCATGTACAACTTATTATAACCAAGAATACCCTTTGATATACCCTAAGGGTCTTAAGGAATAAGTCAAAGTATAACTCAACATACACAAGATACTATGATGATCTCAAGTCCAAGGATCACTTGTACTACTATCACTACAGGAATTCCTATTGACAGGTAAGTAAAACTCCATTAGGTATTTCTTAGCGAGCCACGTTCAGTGAACTTATTCTCTAATAAGCACCTACATACTTGCTTTAGTGTCTCCACATAAATAATCATGAGATCAATCATCCTCATCCAATGAGCAAGCAACGTATGTACTGTAAAACCCCAGATTTTATGAATAAAGATTAAAATTTCTCGAAATATTTTTTTTCAAAATTATGGTGTGGATTTGAAATAATGTTATAGTTGTGGGTAATATTTATAAATTTTAAAAAGTATGCAAGTTGTTATATAATATTCGATTGGTCGGGGAATATTCGTTTTAACAGGGAATATTCGTACGACGGCACAATCATTGGTGGACCCCACAACGGAATTATTGTCGGATTGAGAAAACGACAAAAATATTTTTATGAAAATAACGACGGAAATTTTACCGTTAACTGTTGAAACATCCGGTGTTAAAAGTATAGTAATACGCGTGGTTGTATAGTAACACGCGATATTGATTATTGATGCTTACGTGAGAAGTCACTTAGTTTTGTTCAATTATTACTGCATATTATCTCACGTTATTTGATTTAATTATTGTCAATATTTTATATATTATTAAATCAATAATTGAGATGACAAAGTTATTAATATTATTATTTGTAATATTAACGATGTCTAGAAGTTTTGTCAAGGAGAGGTTTGGTCACCTAATTGCGCGCCAATAGGGAGAAATCCTTATTGGAAAGCCCCCTCTTTCTTGGGAACGACCTGGTCGATTAATATTGTGAATTATAATAAAGGTGATAAGTTTTGTTTTATTATTATAAATGTAATAAAACAGAAAACTTTTTATATAAAACAGAATACTTTTATAAAGTTATTCATTTTATTAGACTATAAATAGAATATATAATATTCTATTATGCATAGTATTTGCATAGTGCCTGTATAGTGTTTGCATAGTAAAATCTTTTTATATAAAATAGAATATTTTTATAAAGTTATTTATTTTATTAAACTATAAATAGAATATATAATATTCTATTATGCATAGTGTCTGCATAGTATTTTATAGTAAAATCTTTTTATATAAAACAGAATATTTTTATAAAGTTATTCATTTTATTAGATTATAAATAGAATATATTATATTTTATTTAAAAGATTTTGTTTTATTAGAATATTTTATTAATACTGCATAGTAAATTAATATGGACTGTCTGTTTAAAAGTAAATCAATCTGGACCGTTCATGAATTAGTTACTATTCAGTCCATTCTCCTATAAATAGAAGCTCATTCCTTCATTATTTCTTACGAATTCACTGAAACTCTAGAGAGAGAAACTATAGAGAGAAAGAAGAAAAGTATTCTGCTACTTCACTACTCCTATATCCAGTTTCTTTTTAAGGTAAGGGGTATTATTTCTTTTGTATTCATGAAGCGAACTTCTGTTATTCCATTCTTTATTATTCTGTTGGAATAACCTGTATACGCGGATTACCCTATACTTGGTGAAATTCTTCTGTTATTCCATTCTTTATTATTATGTTGGAATAACCTGTCTATGCGAAGTACTGCATTCATGGTGAAATTCTTCTATTATTTCATTCTTTATCATTCTGTTGGAACATCTTGTCTGTGCTTTAAGCATGACCTGGTTCCATTATTTATTATCCTGTTGGAATATCATGTATGTGCTTTACGCATGACCTAGTTCTATTATTTATTATTATATTGGAATATCCTGTCTGTGCATTTACGCATAACCTGGTTCCATTATTTATTGTTCTATTGGAATAACCTGTCTGTGTGGTCTATCGCATGCTTGGTGAATTCTTTTGTTATTCCATTCTTTATTATACTCAGTTGGTTAAAGTTTTGGCTTTTATACTCCATAAAATTAGTGGAATATATTTGATATTTGCGCTTCATCCAGTATCTTTTCATGGAAATATTCTTCTGAGCATTCTTGAATTTTACTCCACAAAGAAGTGTCATGTTGACAATTTGGACGTTATTGGTTCCTGGATAAATTAATTCTTGAACTTGTTTTATTGAATTCTTATATCATTGTCATCATCCTCATGTTTATATTATGTTGAAAGTCATCTGTGGCCTATAGTGCATAGATGGACTTGGTATGATTATGACCAAGGATTAATCGGTATAATCATGACTGTAATGTTACAAATGACGTGGTAAAAGTCCTCATTGGCTCATAGTGCATTGATGGACAGTTTTTGGTATGATTATGGCTATGGATTCTCTTCGGCCAAGGGTGCAAAGATGAATTATTTTATGGCATGATCAAGACCAATGAAGAATACACGAATATCCTTGGCCCGTAGTGCATGGATAATTTGTGGTTGTGATATTAATAAATATCCTTGGCCGTAGTGTAGGGATGATGTGGATTATTTATTAAGCTGAGTCTCAGCGATAAAAGTGATGAAAAACCTTTTAAATCATAGAAGATAGTAGATTTTATTCTCTACTTGACTTTTTTAATGGATTGCTTATTCCGCTGTAGTTAAACTTGATGTTTGTTATATTTATCAGTTTAACACTGTTGAAGGCTAATGATAAATTATTCTGCATTATCTTAGTCATAATGTTTCTTACTGGGCTAGTTGAGCTCACCCTTTTGCTTTTATTGTTCTCTTTAGGAAATGAGAATGTAGCATGGACTAGTCGGGGAATGGAGTGACGATCCAGAGGATAGCATTAGTAGTCCTCACTATTCTATGAAATAGTGTGATAATAAATGTATTGAGAACTTATTTTGAGTTTGAATACTGTCTAGAAGACAATATTTGTATTAAAACTCATAGCTCATGTTGTATGTTTCAGATTGTATTTATATTCTGTACCATATATTTGACGACTTAGAATAGGTGATGTATACCTATTTTGGGGGCGTCACATGTACCAATCTATTCGGATTCACTAATCCCCAATTTAATAATCTAACGATTGAGAACTATTTTAGTTTTAAGCTTTCTAAGAATTTAGATCTCATTAGAATGATCATCATCATTATTCAAAATGTAAGGTTTTGACACATAAAACGCAGCGGAAATAAAACAATTCAAAGCAATTTCTGAAACCCAAAAATAGGATCCATGCGAAAAATAATTAATTCAGTGGTACTAGCCACCAAGGATGAGAATTCGGAACTATTTCTCTCTAATCTCTCTCTAAGAGCGGCTAGGGTTTTGGTTTATGAATAATACCTAAAATGGCTGCTACATATCATATATATAGCGATTAAAAGGAATTATTCAAAAACCTAATTTAATAAAATCCGAATTTATATATCTTAATTAAGTCTTACTTAATTAATATATCTATATATAAATTATCCTATTAATTTAAATTCGTAATTTAAATACTATCAATCATATTGACATATTTAAATCTTTACAATTTAAATTAATTCCCTTTTAATTACGTTCTATGCGTGTGACTCTATAGGTTATTATTACGTTGGCAATAATTTTAAAATCATATTATAAAATTATAAACAGTGAGCGGCATCTAGTAATGCATCACTGCTACCCAAGTAATAATAAGATCGATGATTCGATGCAACTTTTTAGTGACCAATGTTTCAATGTAATTTAATCCTTTTAACCTTAATATCCTAGATTAAACTCGAGTCATGGAATGTATCATACTCTTCATAATTTAATATGAGTTTTCTTGATCAATGAGTAGACTATATGAAATAAATCACTATTTGAGCATGACCATGTGTTTCATAGTCCTACTCAATCAAGAGGCCTATGGATATCACCCCTAATATATAGGAGGGTTGAATTCCATCTAGATCACTCATATTCCTCACACGATTCATGTTGTACCCAATAATCATCTTTATAGTCCACCCTATTAAAGGTGACATGATGATATCAAAGTACATAAATTCTTGTGTAGTAATATAGTGATTTCAGGTCGGAGGACCATTACATCATTGTCATTATGAGAATCGCTAATGACACTTTGCATAATGTTCCACGTAGAATTCTTATGGTGAGTCTATCCAGTACATCGTTCTCTAACATGTACCTATGCATTGACTTAATATCTCATATATTTATGACCAATGAGATTTGGTCATCAGTCAATCCACATACTAGTCTAAATGCATCATTGGTGTCCCATCAACAATGATACTCGACTAGGGACGTTTAAGAACAATGATACTAATTGTAATTATATAATCTCATGTTCAAGTCACATACTTGAAACTATATAATTTGTATCACTATTCTAAGAATTTTTATTATGTTAACATTTATATAACGCAGTAAATAAAACATAATAAAATCATTCATTTATTCAATCAAATATAATATCAAAGCGTTAAGCAATTACATCAAATAATTGGTCTCTAGGGCATAAACTCTAACACTAAAAGCATTGCTTAAAATTATGGGTTTATCATATATTATAAAGCAGCATCATGTAGATAATTAAAAACCTTTAATTAATTAATACTTTTTATTAATAAATAAATAAAATTATTATACAGTATATACTTTATCATCAAATATGATTGGCTTGTGTGCATACTAATTTCAATTATAGCATATATTAGTAATAATAATATATAGGCAAAAAATCATTTATTAATAACTGATTATGTCAAATCAAGTTAGGCTACTAAATTTTTGTTCCTCTGCCAGTTTAGTACATTTGAAACTTATTTTAAACGTGATTTATTTTTATACAAATAATTTATTTAATACAAAAGTAAATATTTAGAATTTAATTGTATTATTTCTGTAACAGTGATTATACACACTAATCACTGTGTGATTATTTCTATAATGTGTTTGTATACGTTACAAACATATTACAAACATACTTTAAACAAAAATATAAAATTATAATTTACGATGATAATACTTGTCAAATTCTAATTAATTGATACTCTAAATGTTTTTTTAATATATTAATGGGTGCACTACAATTATTCTTGAAAAAATAAATTCTTTTGAAACATGTATAATTTTTTTTTATTTAAAAAAATATGTAAATTCATAGGTGACTTTTACTACTGGATGGACTCATCTAAAGAGTTCAAAAAGAATAAGAAAACCAGCAACTTTGTACCTGTGACACGCGCTGCGCGATAGATTTTGGCATTTCTAACAATTTAAATACAATCCATCCTCTTCTTCTTCTTCGTCTAACCTTCAACTATCTCCTATCCAATTTCCACTTTATTCGATCTGCACTCTTTTTCTCTCTACAATGGCGGCATGACCGTCTCCAACTCCCCTTCTGAAAGATGAGCTAGACATCGTAATACCCACAATCCGAAACCTCGATTTCCTCGAGATGTGGAGGCCTTTTTGAACAATACCATCTAATCATTGTTCAAGATGGTGATCCTTCAAAAACCATTAGAGTCCTAGATGGGTTTGATTATGAACTCTATAATCGCAATGATATCAACAGAATTCTGGGTCCTAAAGCTTCTTGCATCTCCTTTAAGGACTCTGCTTGCCGGTGCTTTGGATATATGGTATCTAAGAAGAAGTATATCTACTCAATTGATGATGATTGCTTTGTAAGATTCCCCTTTCTTAAGTACCATTTGGGAATTTTGATTTTTTTTGCCCAGGTTGATTTGGATTTTGGGTCATAGAGTTTAATTTCATATTTGTTTTGGTGGGTTTTTATTTTTTAAAATTTAACGGAAAGAACTGAATTTTTGTGGGTATTAGAGTTTTGATTTGTGAGATCTGGTTTTTGTAGAGTTGATTTCTCTTTGAACTGGGTTTGACTTGATTTTGTGTTTTTTTGGGTTAAATGATGTTTTGTGATGGGGGTGTTTTATGGGTTCTGGTGGGGTTTATGAAGTTTGGATTTGGTTTTATGGTCTGTGATTTAAATCTGAATTATTTTCAAAGTTTCTTGCTTTACTCATTCTTACCTTGATTTCGATCAGTATTTCGTTTACCACCTTAAACAAATATTACACATTCGCACATAGACAAAACTTCTCAAGTTCAACATCTGAGAAGTTCTAGAAACTAGCATTCATTTAGAATATGAATGAAGTTAGGAAACTTGCCTTACAAATAGCTACAGCTTATAGTTTACGCTGAACTGCTCATTCCAATTCCTATGTAACACATAAGGGAATAACACGTACACTAATTAGTCATATACTTGACTTTACGCATTGGTTTACTTAACTTTACTTTTTAGGGTTCACGTTCTTACAAACTAAGTTTACGCGACCAACTTCCTTTACCGTTTTACGACTTCATGACATACGGAGATGTCATACTCAATACATTCATCATCTTTGATGATTTATATTCTTATCTTCTTCTTATACTTTCCTAGGACTCAGCACACATCGTGTCTTTGCTAGTAATCCATATGGTACTCTGAGTGGTTTCCCACAAACAACCAACAAACAAGTTCACATCTCATTTACACTGCCCACACAGTGAGTTAGATCGGTTGCAAGTTTTGTATATAACTTTGCTCTCTGAAGGAATTGTTTAGCCCAGTTCCTATATGTCAACCATCAAAGTTTATGATTGTACTAAAACCTAACTTATCTTAACTTATCCAAACTATTAAACTATAATGTTCGTTAAGTCAAATTCTTATTCCTTATGGCTTTCTGGCAACTAAATGCCATACCTCAGGATTTATCCATCATCGTCTAAGTCATACAGTCTTTTGTATACTCAGAACGATCATTCCATATTCATTCTATACATTAATAGCGTTAACTATTTTACATTACCTTATTCTTATCTTACAATGTCCGGTTCATTCGACACGGAACGTCTTCCAAGTTATAAACATTTACTTATTTACGTTATACGTGCTTTTCTTTGATTCAACTTCTTCACCCATCACAAGTTTAATCATTGATCTTCATTATCCTACGGTCAAACCATACACGGGGTGTAGGTTTTACCCATTTAATATTTGCGTACACTCAACCTTTGCATCGGTTCAAGTGTTCAATGCTTACATTTCACTCTAACATTCTCCTCCGACTCACATTCGGCTTTCATTAATCTTATTACCGTTTGCTATGACTTTCTTAATAATTCAAACCTTACTTACTAGCTTCGTCAACGTCTAAGTTATACAACCACTGTACACTTAGAACGTTCGCTCGACGTAAATTCAATTCACAAGAATCGTTTACATATTCAATGTTTACGTTGTTCATCCTTTAATCTCCCATTCAACCTTTACTTAAGGTTTTAATCGTTTTCCATCGTTAAACAGTCCATGAACCCCATGTTCAATATTCTTTCTTGATGTCAAAGCCATACGGTTTGTTGTATGCCAAGATCGATAGTTCATCGCAACAACATTGCGTTCATTGTGATAACCCGAGATTTCGAATAATCAAAAATTTGCGAATAATTTTTTTTTAATTAATATTAATATTAATTATCAATTTTGTGACAAGTATCTGTAATACGAGTCTCGAGAAAGTTAATTTGGGTATTGACTAATAAATTTACAGTAGAGTTGTGCTTAACCGCTTTAGAAACCCTAACCTTAATTTCTAGAAAGGGATTCGATAGAAAATATAATTAAAATAATTATATTATTGAGTACATGTTTGTACCGTATAGAATTTTTGATCAATGATTGATCGGATAAGGTTTAAAAATTATAAACCCTAATAAGAGATTAGAAGCCCTAATCTCAGGATTAGAAATCATAACGTACCGTTAGAAACCCTAATCGAAAGCCGGGAAACCCTAATTTCATATTCGGGAATTCTAAACCCTAAATTAGGAAACCCTAATTCTAATTGGCAAGCCTAATGTGGGTATTAAACTTAAATATGATTAGAAAACCCTAATTATATTTTAGTTATTTTAATTTCTATTTTACAAAACCTAATTGTAATTTAGAAAATTTATTTTTCTAATTAAAAGCCTAATTCATGGGTTATAAACCCTAATGATCATTTTGACCCTAATTGGTAATTTAAGCAATTTTAATTAGGAATATAAATCCTAATTAGCAAGACTGAATTTTATGATTAGGAAATATTAATATAATTATCGAATCCTAATTGTAATTTGGAATTATTAATTTTCTATTTTGGAAACCGAAATTTGAAAATTTTAGAAATTAAATTACAAATCTAAAGGGTTTAAACCCTAAATTCTAAAGGGTCCAAACCTTAAACCCTAACCCTAACCCTAAACCCTAAGGGTTTGAATAAATGCCAAGAATGCCATTAAATGTATTTATCAAATGACAAAAATGCCCTTTTTATTTTCTTTAATTGTTAACTTGTAAAAATGCTAGCCACTTTAGTTGTTCAACTACTATATTGACTTGTGTGACACAAAATATCAGCTCTCAGCCGAATTTGGCAGATCTAGCAGCAATACAAGCATAATATATATAAATTCAAGAGAGAGAAAAGTCACAAAAATTGCCATTTTGCTCATTTACTCTCACCAACTCTCTCTCTCTCTCTCTAAAGCTTCGAATTTCTTAAGTTAGATCAGTCCTAATTTCATCCATTGATCAATCAATAACATATTGGAGAGCTTAGATCAAGAATTGAAAGCTAGAAGGTATAAATCAAATTTTAAATTTTGATCTTTGTTGCTTAGAAATTTTTTGTGTTTTAGTGTTTAATCTTATATTATAATATGTTTTTAGTTGTTATATGTTGATCCATGATGGATCCATAGCATCAAAGTGAGTAAAAATACAAGTTTTAAAAATCTGTTCTTGAGCTTGAAAAGTGGTCTGACAACCAAATGTCAGTGGCCACCAAACCTTGCTCGTATATGATTTTTGTTGTTTTCAAGTTGTAATATGTAGCCTTGTATATGGTCTTTACTCTGAAAGTGAAATCAGAGCTATTTGATGTTGGGATCAGGAGTTATTAACGGTCAAAACCCGTTGACCGGGCTTGACCGAGGAAAAATCTGGATAACCCAGAAAGTGCAAATATGGGTCTGACAAGATCTTTGAAGGTCTGGATCTTACATATGTTATGTTGTTTGTTATTGTTGTTGTATACATGTTGTAGCCTGTAATATGGACTCCAAGTAAATACCTTTAGATTCTACAAATATCAAATGGATTGAGTTTAACGGGTGGTCAAAATAGCCCATCTGATCATGAATCACTTTTCTGGAAATTCCAGAAAGTGTATGAACAAGCCTTCTGACACACTTTGACCGTACTGATTCTGGAGATTGAGATGTTGTTTAACTGTGATGTTGCTATAAAAATGTTACTTGATATGTAGACTATAGATGTGAACCCTAAAACCACCAACATAAGTATCAGAACCTGTATTAATTTGGGCCGAAAAATGGTCACCTAAAGCTGCCTGGGTTTCTGGGTTACCCAGAAAGCCCAGGAGCCGTCTGACAGCCATTTGGAAGGACCTAATCTTGTTGTGTTGTTACGTTATGATTCTGTTAATGATTAATAGTTGTAGTATTACATAAACACTACACAATCACAGTTCAAGATAGCCCAGAAACGCAATACACAGAGAATTAATCGTGGTCAAACGTGACCCTAGAAACACGAAGCTGTCAGTGTTCTTGAGCTCAAGAACACCAACATCGACGCTTTCTGTCGCTAAAGACCTACAGCAACGGAATAATTATCTTTTAATTTCTATTATTCCGAAAATTAATAAAAAAATAGAAATAAATTCTAAAAATTACCAAAAATGGTTTTAAAAATTATTTTAAATTATGAAAAATAATTTCTGAAAAATTGGAATATTTTTCTTTAATATTTATAATTATTTAAATATTAAAAGTATTTAATTTATTTAGTTAGTGTATTAAATAAATTAGAGAAAAATGATTTAATATTATGAAAAATCACTTTAAATAAGAATAATGTATTTAAAAATATTTTGAATTATAAAATATAATTTTTAATATTTTTGGAGAAATTTCATTAATAAATTAATATTAATGATATTAGATTTATTTATTTATTAACTTAAATAAATAATATAAAAATGATTTTATTGGTTTAAAAATCATTTTAAATAAGAATAAAGTGTTAGAAAATATTTTAAATTATAAAATATAATTTTCAATATTTTTGGGGAATTCTCATTAATAAATTAATATTAATGATATTAGATTTATTTAATTATGATATTAAATAAATGAATTAAAAATGATTTTATTGATTTAAAAATTATTTAAAAATGAGAAAAATGTTTTAAAAATATTTTAAGTTATAATTAATGACTTTCAATATTTGGATAATAATTACATTAATATTTAAATATTAATGGTGATGATTTAAAAATAATTTTAATTACTTTAAAAATTATTTAAGTAGAATATTGATGATTTAAAAATATTTTAAGTTATTAATAATAACTTTAATATTTTGAAAAGTATGTTATTAATATTTTTATATTATTAAATATTAATAATGATAAGATTATTTAATAATTAAATCATTTAAAAATGATTTAAGTGTTTGAAATTTTTTTATAAATTATAATAATTGGTTATAAATTATTAAAAGCTTCCGGAAAATATTATAAACGATATTTGACTTATCTAAAATAATATTGAAGCTTAGAGACCAAGTTTAATTGACAATCAACGTGTTAATTGTCGGATAGGGTAACTAGAACACCGAGAATGGACCGAGGTCTAACCAGACTGAAATAGTTAGACTGGATAAGTGTTTATATAGGTTATAAACACTAATGTGGCAATGTGGTAATGTGCCTAGGAGAAGTTTGACCGTAGAATACAGTGTTACATGTTATAAATAATTATGCTAATTGTGAGACCGACATTGTTGATTATAGGTCTTACGAACGCAGTTAATTATATTGTGTAGCTGTAATCAATGTGAAAGGCAAGTTTCCTAACTCAACCTTGAGTTATATTCATTCTATTATTTTAATGGTTAATTATTGATAATTATACCATGTCCAGGGAATTTATTGTTGATTATTCGCAGTTAGTGCATGATTAAAATTCAAATTGAATTACTGATTTGAAAAATATATATTCGTTGAATTACTGTTGTTGGATATTTATATCTGCAGAAACTAATAGTGACAGTATAGATAATTCATGTTTATTGTCAAATTATATTGAAAAATGTCTTAGCTAATTATAATGGCTAGACGAACAATTGTTATAACTTGATAAATACGAGAAGAGAAATCAATTGTTATTGATAGATCGATGCCAATTGTTTAGGCTAGATCGATAAGTAGATAGTATTTGAAATCACAGTATTTCGTTGTTAAATCAAAATCTTGATTCTGAGACTGAGAAGGACAACCTTTTATATAAAGGGAACATTTTAGGTCGTATATTCGACCATTGCGCGATGTTAAGTATTATGCATAATATAGGGTACAAGGAGTTGGCCGGCTTTAAGTACTTGCAGAGGGGTATGATTTAATCTTTATGGTTATCTGATAAACCTGGGTATATCAAAGTCCAATCTTTGATAGTTACTCGAGAAGAGAAGTTCTAGATTTAGTGTGATCACTCAGCATAAATCTGGAAAACATTCCACTTTGCTATTGCGTAGAATTAATTCTTGAATATTCAATAGAATATCGTAGAAACTTTGAAAGCGTTGTACTCTTTCATTATCAGATTATTGCGTTGCCTAGAATACGAGAAGAGTTGTTATTGAATAACAATTTGTTCAGCTATTTCAAAGTTCACCGAACTTTGGTTTCATTCTATCAAAATAGATAGTCTGTTCTTATTGATTCGTATACATTTATTGTATGTCTTAACTTGCGGGGCAAACTAGTTGCTCACCCTTGCTATAAATAAAACATTTCAGCTAGGAACGAAGAGGCCAGCGGGTCAAAGAAGAACAAAGGCAAAGGCAAGATGCTGGAATAGTGTTATGAACATTATTATTATTATGTTGTATTGTAAACCCTTTTTGTTTAGGTAAGGGCTATGTTTGTAAATTTAAGGTTAGCAAACCTGGGACTTAGGTATTAACAACTTATGTTAATGACTTATGTATTCCTATTTATATATGAATGGGTAGTTAAATGATATTATATTATGGATCGTGAACACCAAACTCGGGGGTCAGGTAACCCGAATTTGGGGGTTTGGTATCAGAGCTGTAGTGACCAAGGTGTCACCATTTAGTAGAAGAGATATAGATTATAAACTTTAAGTGGGGTGGGGGAAAACCCTAGGATTATAACCATACGCGAGATAGAGAAAACTCATTTAGAGTTCTAAGTGAGGGATTGCCGAAGTGCATCAATAGTGAGATAAGTGGACACATAGTGTGAGAATTTTGTACTGGTGAAGTACTAATCAAGTTATTTCAACTGATTGTAGGATGTCTAGAGAAGTTGAAAAGAATGCAGAGATGCTAGAGGCTGTTGCACCGGTGCCAGAAGCTGAGGTGCCAACACAAAGCGAATCAGTGGAGAAGGTGGGAGAAGATGAACTAATGGTTAATCTTTGGAGCGATCATGACGATTATCCTGAGATGTATCTGAGTAGAGATGAGGAGGCAGAGTCTGAGTCAGCTAAGGTGGATTTAAAGAATAAGATCAAAGTTGGAAAACGAGATCACGAATCTGCAGAAGTCCAAGAACTCCGAAGTAAAGTGTTTCTCTTGGAGGAATTGTGGAAGACAGAGCGAGCCTTACGCAAAATGACTGAAGAAAGGAACGAGCTCAAGGCACAAGTGGACAGAATGAAGGTTGAAGGTGGTGGATCATCTGAAGGAACTAGCAAGAAGAAGAGAAAGAGGGAAAAAGACAGCCCTAAATCTGAAAAATCAAGCCCGAAAAAGAAGCAAGCCTGTAGCAAGTGTGGAAAGACTCACGCGGGAGAATGCATGATGTGGAAGAACGTGTGCTTCAACTGCAAGCAGGAAGGACATATTTCTCTGCATTGTCCTAAGCCAAATTTGAGGAAGTGTTTTTCATGTGGGCAGACGGGTCACGGATTCAGCAAATGTCCCAACAAAAAGAGGACGGGTGAAGGGAGTTGACGGTAGATAGCTTAAGTTTAAGCGATAGTATCTTTTGGGTAGAAGTCTATGATATTAAGTGTTGTAATATCGAGAATGATGTTAAGCATATATATATATATATATATATATATATATATATATATATATATATATATATGTTTGCATGAATGAAATCCTTATTTTCTATATGAATATAAGATTAAGATTAATTTGTGTGTTCTTAAAACTCATACTTATGGTAAGTTAATGACTCATAATTATATGAAATATTTTGAATCCCTCAGTGAATGGACGCCAAAGGTCTGACTAGGATAAGTTCATACACTCATATAATTGTGGCAAGTTCATGAACTCATAAGTGTGGTAAGTTTGACGAACAGGTAATAACTGTGTGAGGATGGAGAATAGCAACTTTTTGTGTAAAGTTGTGTTGTTAATCCTGATATGATTTAAAAAGGAATAATAATGTGTTAAGTACTATATGTACTATGTTCTATTTGAATAAATATGCAATTATATGAGAATTATTTTTAAATTCTTATTGTGTTAAGAATTTGTGTAGAGAAAGAGAATTAATATAAGATTTTTATTTAAATCAGATCATGCCGCCTAGACGACAGAATCGAAACCAACGAGAAGAGCAGTCAGTGAACAATGAAGGAGGTCAAGCTGACCCAATGCAGAATTTTACAGATATGATAGCCGAAGCTATGGAAAATAGGGCTCCAGCAAGAGGGAGAGCGAGAAATCAGCCAGCTGATAGATTGGCTAACTTCAAGAATTTTAAAGCGGTAGGACCGCCTGAGTTCAAAGGGACCACAGATCCTATTGAAGCCCAAACTTGGGTGAAGGATATAGAGAAAGCATTCGTCATTGCGCGAGTGGCGGAAGAGCAAAAGACAGCTTTCGCAACTTATCTGATGAAGGGAGAAGCTAATTACTGGTGGGAGACGAACCAAGCGAGAGCTGGAACAGAAGTGGTGTTGTGGACAAGATTCAAGGAGTTGTTCTTCGAGAACTACTTCTCGCCAAGTATGCAATCCAGAATGGAAGTTAAATTTCTAGAACTTAAGCAGGAGAACATGTCGGTATCTGAATACGCTGCTAAATTCAACGAATTAGCAAGATTTGCACCTCATTAGGTGGACACAGAAGCAAGAAAGGCGCGAAGATTTGAGAACGGACTGAAGCCGGGGATATTCAACAAGGTAGCAGTATTGCAGATCAACACTTTCGCGGCATTGATGGAGAAAGCGTTAATTGCAGAAGGAGGGAGCGAAGCTGCGTCTCGATTCCATCAGGAAAAGAAGAACAAGACCAATGACGGTGGAAGCAGTGGTGGAAGTAACCCTAACAAAAGGAAATGGAGCGAGAATACCCAATCGGGTAATAAAACAGAAGATAATAGGAAAGGAAGGGGGCCATGTTCGAATTGTGGGAAGAACCATGCAGGAGTTTGCCTGAAGAAGAAGGGAGTTTGCTATAACTGCGGACAAGAGGGGCATATGTCACCCAATTGTCCCAGTCCGAAGAAAATTCAACGTTGTTTTGGATGCGGATCAACTGACCATATCGTACGGAACTGTCCAAAAAAAATGCGGAAAAGGAAAGTGTCAACAAGGGACCCGGTGGCGGAACCTTGGCGATTCGAGGACCTGCACAGCCAGGAAGACCATCGGCCCGTGCATTCAACATGACGGCGGAGGATGTAGTGGCTACTCAGGAGGTGGCAGCAGGTAATGATTTCGTTTAGAAATTTAATTACACGAGTAATATGAGTTGGATAATTCTGTGAACTGTTTTCTTTTATAGATTTAAGTTACGGGTTAGAATTTGAGTCACAATTTATTATTGTGTTGATAAAAATGAATTGATGATACAACTTTAAAAGATTGTACAGAATAAGAAAGCGGTGATTCCGAGGACAAAATCCTTTTAAGGAGGGGTGAATGTGATAACCCGAGATTTCGAATAATCAAAAATTTGCAAATAATTTTTTTGTAATTAATATTAATTATCAATTTTGTGACAAGTATCTGTGATACGAGTCTCGAGAAAGTCAATTTGGGTATTGATTAATAAATTTAGAGTAGAGTTGTGCTTAACAGCTTTAGAAACCCTAACCCTAATTTCTGGAAAGGGATTCGATAGAAAATATAATTAAAATAATTATATTATTGAGTACGTGTTTGTACCGTATAGAATTTTTTATCAATGATTGATCGGATAAAGTTTAAAAATTATAAACTCTAATAAGAGATTAGAAACCCTAATCTCAGGATTAAAAATCATAATGTACCGTTAGAAACCCTAATCGAAAGCCGGAAAACCCTAATTTCATATTCGGGAATTCTAAACCCTAAATTAGGAAACCCTAATTCTAATTGGCAAGCCTAATGTAGGTATTAAACTTAAATATGATTAGAAAACCCTAATTATATTTTAGTTACCTTAATTTCTATTTTACAAAAGCTAATTGTAATTTAGAAAATTTATTTTTCTAATTAAAAGCCTAATTCGTGGGTTATAAATCCTAATGATCATTTTGACCCTAATTGCTAATTTAAGCAATTTTAATTAGGAATATAAATCCTAATTAGTAAGATTGAATTTTATGATTAGGAAATATTAATATAATTATCGAATCCTAATTGTAATTTAGAATTATTAATTTTCTATTTTGGAAACCGAAATTTGAAAATTTTGGAAATTAAATTGCTAATCTAAAAGGTTTAAACCCTAAACCCTAAAGGGTCCAAACCCCAAACCCTAACCCAAATCCTAAATCCTAAGGGTTTGAATAAATGTCAAGAATGCCTTTAAATGTATTTATCAAATGACAAAAATGCCCTTTTTATTTTCTTTAATTGTTAACTTGTAAAAATGCTAGCCACTTTAGTTGTTCAACTACTATATTGACTTGTGTGACACAAAATATCAGCTCTCAGCCGAATTTGGCAGATCTAGCAGCAATACAAGGATAATATATATAGATTCAAGAGAGAGAAAAGTCACAAAAAATTGCCATTTTGCTCATTTGCTCTCACCAACTCCCTCCCTCTCTCTCTAAAGCTTCGAATTTCTTAAGATAGATCAATCCTAATTTCATCCCTTGATCAATCAATAAAATATTGGAGAACTTAGATCAAGAATTGAAAGCTAGAAGGTATAAATCAAATTTTAAATTTTGATCTTTGTTGCTTAGAAAATTTTTGTGTTTTAGTGTTTAATCTTATGTTATAATATGTTTTTAGTTGTTATATGTTGATCCATGATGGATCCATAGCATCAAAGTCAGTAAAAATGCAAGTTTTAAAAATCTGTTCTTCAGTGGCCACCAATCCTTACTCGTATATGATTTTTGTTGTTTTCAAGTTGTAATATGTAGCCTTGTATGTGGTCTTTACTCTGAAAGTGAAATCAGAGCTATTTGATGTTGGGATCAGGAGTTATTAACAGTCAAAACCCGTTGACCGGGCTTGACCGAGGAAAAATCTGGGTAACCTAGAAAGTCCAAATATGGGTCTGACAAGATCTTTGAAGGTCTGGATCTGACATATGTTATGTTGTTTGTTATTGTTGTTGTATACATGTTGTAGCCTGTAATATGGACTCCAAGTAAATACCTTTAGATTCTATAAACATCAAAAGAATTGAGTTTAACGGGTGGTCAAAATAGCCCATCTAATCATGAATCACTTTTCTGAAAATTCCAGAAAGTGTATGAACAAGCCTTCTGACACACTTTGACCGTACTGATTCTGGAGATTGAGATGTTGTTTAACTGTGATGTTGCTATAAAAATGTTACTTGATATGTAGACTATAGATGTGAACCCTAAAACCACCAACATAAGTATCAGAACCTGTATTAATTTGGGCCGAAAAATGGTCACCTAAAGCTGCCTGGGTTTCTGGGTTACCCAGAAAGCCCAGGAGCCGTCTGACAGCCATTTGGAAGGGCCTGATCTTGCTGTGTTGTTACGTTATTATTCTGTTAATGATTAATAGTTGTAGTATTACATAAACACTACACAATCACGGTTCAAGATAGCCCAGAAACGCAATACACAGAGAATTAATCGTGGTCAAACGTGACCCTAGAAACACGAAGCTGTCAGTGTTCTTGAGCTCAAGAACACCAACAGCGACGCTTTCTGTCGCTAAAGACCTACAGCGACGGATTAATTATCTTTTAATTTCTATTATTCTGGAAATTAATAAAAAATAGAAATAAATTCTAAAAATTACCGAAAATGGTTTTAAAAATTATTTTAAATTATAAAAAATAATTTCTGACCAATTGGAATATTTTTCTTTAATATTTATAATTATTTAAATATTAAAAGTATTTAATTTATTTAGTTAGTGTATTAAATAAATTAGAGAAAAATGATTTAATATTATGAAAAATCACTTTAAATAAGACTAATGTATTTAAAAATATTTTAAATTATAAAATATAATTTTTAATATTTTTGGAGAAATTTCATTAATAAATTAATATTAATGATATTAGATTTATTTATTTATTAACTTAAATAAATAAGATAAAAATGATTTTATTGATTTAAAAATTATTTTAAATAAGAATAAAGTGTTAGAAAATATTTTAAATTATAAAATATAATTTTCAATATTTTTGGGGAATTCTCATTAATAAATTAATATTAATGATATTAGATTTATTTAATTATGATATTAAATAAATGAATTAAAAATAATTTTATTGATTTAAAAATTATTTAAAAATGAGAAAAATATTTTAAAAATATTTTAAGTTATAATTAATGACTTTCAATGTTTGGATAATAATTACATTAATATTTAAATATTAATGGTGATGATTTAAAAATAATTTTAATTACTTTAAAAATTATTTTAGTAGAATATTGATGATTTAAAAATATTTTAAGTTATTAATAATAACTTTAATATTTTGAAAAGTATGTTATTAATATTTTTATATTATTAAATATTAATAATGATAATATTATTTAATAATTAAATCATTTAAAAATGATTTAAGTGTTTGAAAAATTATTATAAATTATAATAATTGTTTATAAATTATTAAAAGCTTCCGAAAAATATTATAAACGATATTTGACTTATCTAAAATAATATTGAAGCTTCTACTAAGTTTAATTGACAATCAATATGTTAATTATCGGATAGGGTAACCAGAACACCGAGAATGGACCGAGGTCTAACCAGACCGAAATAGTTAGACTGGATAAGTGTTTATATAGGTTAGAAACACTAATGTGGCTATGCGGTAATGTGTCTAGGAGAAGTTTGACTGTAGAATATAGTGTTACGTGTTATAAATGATTATGCTAATTGTGAGACCGACATTGTTAATTATAGGTCTTACGAACGCAGTTAATTATATTGTGTAGCTGTAATCAACGTGAAAGGCAAGTTTCCTAACTCAACCTTAAGTTATATTCATTCTATTATTTTAATGGTTAATTATTGATAATTTTACCATGTCCAGGGAATTTATTGTTGATTATTCGCAGTTAGTGCATGATTAAAATTCAAATTAAATTACTGATTCAAAAAATATATATTCGTAGAATTACTGTTGTTTGATATTTATATCTGCAAAAATTAATATTGACAGTACAGATAATTCTTGTTTATTGTCAAATTATATTGAGAAATATCTTAGCTAATTATACTGGCTAGACGAATAATTGTTAGAACTTGATAAATACGAGAAGAGAAATCAATTGTTATTGATAGATCGATGCCAATTGTTTCGGCTAGATCGATAAGTAGATAGAATTTGAAATCACAGTATTTCATTGTTAAATCAAAATCTTGATTCTGAGACTGAGAAGGACAACCTTTTATATAAAGGGAACATTTTAGGTCGTATATTCGACCATTGCGCGCTGTTAAGTATTATGCATAATATAGGGTACAAGGAGTTGGCCGGCTCTAAGTACTTGTAAAGGGGTATGATTTAATCTTTATGGTTATCTGATACACCTGGGTATATCAAAGTCCAATCTTTGATAGTTACTCGAGAAGAGAAGTTCTAGATCTAGTGTGATCACTCAGTATAAATCTAGAAAACATTCCACTTTGCTATTGCGTAGAATTAATTCTTGATTATTCAATAGAATATCGTAGAAACTTTGAAAGTGTTGTACTATTTCATTATCAGATTATTGCGTTGCCTAGAATACGAGAAGAGTTGTTATTGAATAACGATTTGTTCAGCTATTTCAAAGTTCACCGAACTTTGGTTTCAATCTATCAAAATAGATAGTCTGTTCTTATTGATTCGTATACATTTATTGTATGTCTTAACTTGCGGGGCAAACTAGTTGCTCATCCTTGCTATAAATAAAACATTTTAGCTAGGAACGAAGAGGCCAGCGGGTCAAAGAAGAACAAAGGCAAAGGCAAGATGCTGGAATAGTGTTATGAACATTATTATTATTATGTTGTATTGTAAACCCTTTTTGTTAAGGTAAGGGGTATGTTTGTAAATTTAAGGTTAGCAAACCTAGGACTTATGTATTAACAACTTATGTTAATGACTTATGTATTCCTATTTATATATGAATGGGTAGTTAAATGATATTATATTGTGGATCATGAACACCAAACTCGATGGTCAGGTAACCTGGATTTGGGGGTGTCACATTCATAGCGTCTATACGCTTTACATTCACCCCCCATTACCATGACATAGCATCAAAATGTTATTCATTACCCTCATCACTCAACGTCTAAGGAATCTCAATTGAAGTAATTCTCCACGTTCGTTTATCGCGACTACGGTCCCCGGACATCGGTTCCGTAACCCCGCATCTACATTCTTTGTCGTTTAATCTCGTTTAATCTTTTTGTTCCACCTTCATTAAAGGTTTAATACACTTAATTAAGTGTTACATTAGTTGAACTACAAGTTCATATTTCTTTCTTGTACATCCCCCAGTAATCGAGCAATAAAAATCTCATTACTAGGCATTGCCCTGCACCGGCGCTGCGGCGCCACTCTCTTCACTAAGACTCGTGTTGCGACGCGAGTTAGCAGTAACTGATGGCCTGAGCTCGTGCTGCGGTGTCGGCCCCCAAGGCAAGATTAGCGCTGCAGCGCCAAGCATGAAACCTAGAAAAATTTTCTAAGTCTTTTACAAACTTGAGACTCTAATTTCAAAATCTCATAACTTCTTCGTTATAACTCAGAATGAGGTCATTCCAAAGCCATTCTCTTCCTTATTTTACGTACTTACGTTATTAACATTCTGAATCTATTAACTTGCCATTCAATTGGCTTAATCTTCACTCTTCATTCGTATTTACGTTATTAACGTTCTTCATTCGTTTGTCCGTAATTCAGTCATCCAGACTCAAAATTCGATCATTCTTGAGTCCACGACTCACATTTTATACGTCTTCTTACATTCTTATGAAATCCTACACGTTCGGGTTCATTTACTAACTTTCTAATTCTCGTTATTCTTTTACGAAATTTTCTCCATAACTTCGTTATAGCTAAGTTCTAATCCGTTCTTCAAGATCGTTTCTAACGTTCCTAACCAAGCAATAAGCAACTAACTTATACGCGATGGTTTTAAACTTGTCCATCAACAACAATTATCATACGATGATTTTAAATTTGTCCATCAACAACGTTCTTCGCGTTCTTCACGTTCTTCGTTCGATGTTCATTTTTAATCGATATTTTGATTACGATTTTACTTTTTCTTAGAATTTGATGTTATAGAACATCATTCCTTACTTATTTGACCTGCTCATTCATAAGATTCATTCGGATCACTCAAAATCCTCACGAATCTTATACTTCCTTAAGAAATTTATAAACTAAATTCTTAATTCTTATTTCTTTGTTTTCTCATGATTTCAACCATATGAATTCATTCTTAATTTCATCTACCTCTTATCTTCATTAAGTTATGTTTTTGAACATATTAAACTTAAAGAAAATTAGAAGAAAATAGGGTTCGGATTACCGTTCTTCTGTAATCTCCTTCCGTCGGACAAAGCGTGCACTCGGGCTAGCTTTTCCTCATTCTCTCCCTCTTCATCTGAACTCTCTCTCTCTCTCTCAAGTGTTGGTTGAAATTTCAAACCAAACAAATGAGCTTAAGGCTTGTTTATATAGAAAACCAAGGCTAGGGGCATTTTAGTCATTTCACCCCACCTACTTACTATTCATGGCTTAGCCACCAAGTTTACTTGGCCACCACCCATACTTGGTGGCCAAGTGGCCGCCCCTTATGCCCATGAGTCCCCCCCATGGGTTGCCCCATGGGTTTTACCAATCTGATGACCCATCGGTTCGATCCGCGGTTTATTTTCTTAGATCGGGCTTAATTAAATCTAACATTGGGCCTTACATTAATTCTTACTGGGCCTACCCTGGGCTTGATTACACATTCCATTGGGCTTGATATAATCCAAGTCCAATTGGATTCTACAAAGTCCATGAACTCAGAGTCCATTTAGACTAATCGTATTCTAAGCATTCCATTCTCGTATTCTCTTCGTATATCATTCGTACGATATTCGTATTATACATCGTACTAATCTTCGTACTACACTCATATAATAACTAGTATTATACTCGTATTTCTCACACATAATAACTCTAATTATTATACGAAATCATAAAATTATCAGAACTTACTTCTCCTAACCCTTAGGTTTTAAGTCCGTCGGTGAAAACTTCGTTTTTGCCATAACTGAAATATTATTGAATATTCCATCTCGTCTTAGAATTCTATCATTATGCGTTTCTCGAAAATTCAAAATAAATCTCTGAGCAGAAACGAATGAATAGTGCCTATTTCATCTTTTCCCCCGAAAAATATTTTGTTCCCGAAAAACTTTAGTTTTCATCTTGAAAATTCTTACTCGTTCAGTCTACCTCCTAGCCAGAATCCTCCCGATTAATAATCATTCTAGGTTATAGAACGATCAATAAACACATAGCATAAAATTGTATTAATAAAAATTCATTTTATTAATAACTAATTTTTAAACTTAAATTCTGGACAATCCGATTTTTCGGGTTGTCACAGAGAATAAGGAAGTAATCCCTGTAGAGTATATTTACCAAAATTATCGTATAAATATTAGAGGTCATGAATTAAGTGTAGACCTGATCCCGATAAGATTAGGAGAGTTTGATGTAATATTGGGAATGGATTAGTTGTATAACCATGCCACGGTAATTAACTATCAGAATAAAAGTGTGAACCTTCAAACTCCAAATAAGTCTAAGGTGGTGATTTATGGTAGCTCATCGCTTAAGCAATCATGTTGTCTTACGATGATGCATGCCAAGAGATTTATAAGAAAAGGATGTGTAGGTTACTTAGTGTATATTGTTGACACTCGGAAAAAGGGAGTAGAAATTAAGTATATATCTGTAGTAAGAGAATTTCAAGATGTATTTTCGGATGATCTGCCTGGTCTTCCACTAGACAGAGAAATCAAATTCGTAATAGACCTGGCACCGGGAACTGCACCGATTTCAAAAACCCCATACCGTATGGCGCTAGTAGAAATGAAGGAATTGATGATAAAATAGCAAGAGTTGCTTGATAAGGGTTATATATGACTGAGTGTGTTTCCTTGGGGAGCACCCATGTTGTTTGTAAAGAAGAATGATGGATCGATGAGGCTCTGAATCGATTATTTAGAATTAAATAGAGTGACAATTAAGAATAGATATCCATTACCAAGGATAGACAATCTTTTCGACCAACTGAAGGGAGCCAAGTGTTTCTTGAAGATAAATTTATGAACGAGTTATCACCAGTTGAAGGTAAGGGAAGATGATATATCAAAGACGGCATTTCGAACTCGTTACGGACATTTTGAATTTTTGGTAATGTCATTCGGGTTGACGAATGCTCCGAAAACATTTATGGATTTGATGAACCAATTCTTCAAGCCATTCTTAGATAAATTCGTAGTAGTTTTCATCAATGATATACTAATCTACTCAAAAATGGAAGAAGAACATGCCGAACATCTGAAGATGGTTTTGGAAACACTAAGAAAAGAGAAGTTGTATGCGAAATTTTCTAAGTGTTAATTTTGGACGGATAAAGTTCAATTCTTAGGACACTTGGTGGATAAGGATGGAATTTAAGTAAACCCTATGAAAGTAGAAGCAATGAGTAATAGGGACCAACCGAAGACACCAACCGAAGTAAGAAGTTTCTTAGGGTTAGCTGGGTACTATCGAAGATTTATCCAGTATTTTTCTAAGATAGCAACCCCGTTGATCACTTTAACGAGGAAGACGGGAAAATTTGTGTGGACAGACAAGTGCGAGGAGAGTTTCCAAGAGCTGAAAAAGAGATTGAGTGAGGTGACTGTATTATCATTACCAGATGATACGAGAGGATTTGTGGTGTATAGTGATGCGTCGCATAGAGGACTAGGCTGTGTGTTAATACTGTAACATTCCATATTTTTTTTTTAGATGTAAGTTATAAATATTTATTGGTTTATATAAATATTTATTGGATATGTTATTGTTGAATAAATAATTGTTCAATTTGAGTGATGTGGTTTATTTAATTATTTGTTGAATAAATAATTAAATATTAAATATTAAATATTTATTGGCAATATTAAATATTTATTGAATTATATGACAATTTGAGTTGATGTGATTTAATTAATTATTTGTTGAGTAAATAATTAAGGAGCTAAATAAATTAATTATTATGAGATTTTATAATAATGGAGTTTAATTTAATAAGCTAGAGAGCTTATAATGATTTTAAATAAATAATAATATTTAAATGAGAAATTGTAGTTTGAAATAATAGTTGATTAAATGAAATTATAATTGTAAAAAGAATTATAATTGTTTATGTGTTAAAGTAATTTAATAGATTAATGTTTAATTGATTTATTAATTTAATAAAGGTGTGGCTAATAACCTTGCTATAAAGGAGTTATTAAAATAAATAAATAAAATGGTTTAATTTAGTTTTGTCAAACAAGGTATAAGGATTAATCAATTTGTTTTAATTCAGTTTACCAAACAAGGTGTAAGGATTAATGGGTTATTTTTATTATGCTAGCCAAACAAGCCTTAAGGCTTTTGATTTTTAAAACTTATGTAACTGACATAACTTATGTCAGTACTTATATTATATAATTATTATAATTATATCTTATATGCGTTATAATATTTTACGTAAGATTAGAGGAGAGAGAAAGGAGAGAAAAAGAGAAAAACTCAGAGGAAGAAGAAGAAGAAAAGAAGAAAACTAAGAGAAAAATTGAGAGAATTAAGAGAATTAAGAGAATTTTACCGGTTTTGGAGAAAAGATTTGGAAAAAAAGGGATAGTGTCGTCATCTTTCATAATCCAAGGTAGGAGCTTTAGTTCTTTCTTTAAAAATTTAGTTTTCTTCTTCCCAAAAAGTCTGTGAAAATTTTATAAAAGATAAATTGTTGTTATGTATATGGTTTGGCATGATTATTGATTATATGGTTGTTCTATGAACTTATATATGATTATAGAGAAATTAGTTCATGCATATATGTGTTTTGTGGAAGAAAATATATTACAGAGTATTCATATGACAATATGTATGAATATGGCTATTTTAAAATAGAAATTAAGGTTTTAATTGTTGTTAAATGGATAAATTGATTGTTAGAATTGATAGAGTATGTAAAAACATAATTATGATGCTTTAAAATTTCTGTTTTGGTTGAATAACAAAATCACAGTGTTAATTTTTATGAAAAATATCAAAAATGGAGTTTTTGAGTTTTAAAATATGTTATTCTAGTATTTAATTTTCTAAAATTATGGTTTAAGTTGTGTTAATTTAGTATTTGTATGCTCGGTGAAGTTTATGTGTAATTTGTATTAGTTATTCATGTCAATTAGTGTTGGAATTGAAGTTATAGAAAGAAAATTTAGTTGTTCGTCGTTGGTTTCTGTGAGTTTCGGCGCCCCATCGTCAAAATTCACGCCCCAGCGCCAAATCTCGCGACCTGGCGCCAAGGTTCGCGCCCCAGCGTCAAAAATGGGCCTGTAGCTCGCGCCCAGCGCTGATGCTCGCGCCCCAGCACTGATGCTCGCGCCCCAGCGCCGTAGCTCACGCCCCAGCGCCGTAGCTCGCGCCCCAGCGCCACTGTTCCGCGCCCCGGCGCCGGAAAAGTGGCCTAGTTGGGCAGTTTTGGCCTCCTGTAGTAAAACGGCCATAACTTTTTCATACGAACTCCGATTTAGGTAATTCAAGATGATTCGGAAAGAGGAAGAGTAGACCTACAACTTTCATTCTTTATGTTTTTTAATTTGAGGTCTGTAACAGTTGTCAAAATGGCCATCTTTAGGACTATTGTGTATTTAGAGCCAATCGGAGGGCGTCGGGATGCACGAATGCAAGTGCAACCCTTTGGGTATTAGTATAACTTAATGATAACATGTTGAACATGTATTAGGATGTTGTATTAAGTTGTTAATGTACACGTGGTGCAATGGCATGATCATTTAAGTAGTTGGAATAAAGCTAAAATGTAATGTTCATGAAAGATGTGTTGTTGTTTAAACTTAAACTTAGTTAGTAGCTATACTAAGAGTAATAAAGGAACTCATAAATGTAATGTTAGTGTAACTAATGTGTATTGTCAATGCATATGGTATGTGTAGGACTTGGGGTGAACGTGAATAGTAATTGTTTAACCTACACGCGAGGCAAGTTCCCTAACCTTTGCTACTTTATTATTCAGCAAGGTTACTTTTCACTGTTATGTTATACTTATGCAAGTTCTCTAACTCTACTTTTATAATTGTACAAGTTTTCTTAACTCTAAATTAGTTATATTAGCATGCAAGTACCTTTAGTTATCATTCAAGTTATTATTTGTTGTGCATGCTTGATATTAAATTCTAAAATGTAACCTTAGCTTAATGTTGTTCAAAGCAAGGTATGATAAATTATTCAATTGTTATGCTATTAGATTATTCCTAAAGCATGAACTTAGAACGAAATGTTTATTTAGTATGATCGTTCAATAACATAGTGTTATTATCTTGTATTCAACTAATCCTTAGTTGATGTCCGTTGAACTCCAAATTACCTTGAAAGCTTATCCAAACCAAACTTACTTTGGTGCGGACTTGTATTCTAAATACTGAGATGAACAACTCTTTTAATAGAGGTTTACGCTTAGCGTTGAAATGATTGTGCACAATACATTGTACGAAGGGTTGATCCCCCTAAGTACGTGGAGTCCTTATAATCTTATGACTGTTAAAGTTAAAGTTGAAAGATTACTTATAACTGTGGACATGATTCGTGGTCATTAGACCCTCACTGAATGTTATAATTTTCAGAAAGTTAATAGAATATATTGTTCAGTTCTATTGAGCCTAATATTGGCAAATGATGTAAAGTTTAAAGATTTACTTATTGTTATTTCAAGTGGGCTTTGTTTGCTCACTCTTGCCTGTAAAATTTCTTACAGCTAAGGTTGAAACTGGTGATGTACCTAGCACCAGTAAAGGGAAAGGAAAGATGAAACAATGCTGAAGACCTGTAATAGATTGAATAGTTTATTTTCAGACTTGTTTAAAGATTGTAATGAATGTTATTTTAATTATTCTGCATGAATGAATGAATGTTTGTAAAGGTTAGATAACCTGGGAGATTTCTTTTATTTAAGTTTAATCCTGTATGGGTAGGTTTTCTTTAATTATTCCATTCTATTATGATTGGGTAGTTAGAAATGAATGTTTTGATTACGTGAACACCAAATCTTGAGGTAATGAAGTACCGGGATTTGGCGGGTGTCACAGGTTGGTATCAGAGCCTTAGGTTATGAACCTTAGGTGGGGGAAAAAGCCTTAGGAAGTAACCTTTTGAAAAGATAGTGGAGTTAACTCTTATCGAGTTTTAAGAAAGAAGTAATAAAACACTTATGTGCTTATGTGTTTATAACTTATGTGCTCGCGAGTGTCAAGTAGAATGATTAATAACTAAAACTTTAAAATTTTGTTGTCAGGATGACTAATGTCGGAGAATCCAGTCAGGCTAGGGATGAGGGACCTCAAATGCCTATAGAGGAGGAACCTCGCGATGTTCAGGTAGTTTGGGAACAACAATTGCCACGGGAGTCAACCCCGTTGGTCACAGTAGTTGAGGATGAGGATGATGATGTGGAGACAGACGAGGAGGATCCCATTGAGTTATCCCAGGAGGATGAGGATGACGAGGATGAGGAGGAAAGGATTCCGCTTAACTCGATAGCTGGCCGTGTATATGATGAAGTGCACGAACTTAACGTGGAACTACAAGATACAGTGGAGGAGTTGCAGGAGATAGTAGCTGAACAACAGACTACAATTACACAAAAAGACGGCGAGATCCAGGATCGTGATGAACGACTGACAAACGCCGAGGAGAAACTAACACAGACTGAAGGAGAGAAGGAACAATTGATCGAGATGGTTGCTGAACTAAAGAGCAGGCTGAGAGAAGAAGCGGCTAAGAGGGCAAGAGCTGAAGATGCATACGAAGAAGCTTTTCAACGAACTGGAAGAGCAGTAAGGAGTTCACAGGCAAAAAGGATGAAGATGGAAGAAATGGACAAAGTATTCGACACCGCAATTAATCGAGCTCAAGATCGAGTTATGGGATATCCGATTCAGTTCGAGACGCTGCCATCATTTGTGTTAGATCGAAGAACGATGTTTCGAGTCATGGAGGAAGAACGTGATAGGGCTAAGAAGTATCTTAATAGATCATCGTAGAAAGTGTGCCTGTAATGCACGTAATATGTATTAAATAATGTGTAAATCCCTAGTGTTAAGTAACCATGGGATATGATAATAATGGCGTTGTCCTGAAACTTTTGTAGTTCAGGAAAGGATGTAGATAGCAGAGATGCTATTGTGTTATGTTTTCAAAAAGTTATGAATAAATAAAAGTTATTATTTTATTCAAAGTGTTATGTGCTATGTGATTATTTCTTTGTTGAGGCAAATTAATTAGAAATACGTAAAAAAAGTTGAGTAATGGTCTAATAGATGTTTTCTTTAACAGAAAATGCCTCCCAGACGTCAACCAACTCGACAGAGAACCACTGAAGAAGCTAACGACAATGTTGATGCGAATCCCGTTCAACAACTAGTGGCACTATTGACAGGAGCGTTGCAGAATCAACCTCAAAACCAAGGCTCAACGTTTAAGGATTTCAAGGCGGTTGGACCACCTGAATTCCGTGGGTCCATGAATCCAGTCGAAGCACAAACCTGGATTATGGAAATAGAGAAGGTGTTCGATGTCGCTAGGGTAGGGGATGAGCAGAAGACTGCTTTCGCAACTTTCATGTTGAAAGCAGAAGCTAGTTATTGGTGGCAAGCCAATAAAACTCGGGAAGGGCCAGGAGTGATGACCTGGGATAGGTTCAAGGAACTGTTCTTCGAGACCTATTTCCCGGAGAGTTCAAAGAGTCAGCTGAAAGTACAGTTTCTGGAGCTGAAGCAAGGGACGATGACGGTATCCGAGTATGCCGCAAAATTCAACGAGTTGGCAAGGTTTGCGCCATATCAGGTTAGCACAGACGAACGCAAAGCGAAGAGGTTTGAACAGGGACTGAAGCCCTGGCTGTACAGTAGGGTTTCCCTGTTCCAGTTGAAGACATTTGCAGCAGTAATGGAGAAAGCAATACTCGCTGAAGGTGGAGGAGAGGCGGTGACCAAATTCAACCAGGAACAAAAGAAGAAGAAGAATGAGAATGAAATGAAGAATAGAGGTGGCAGCAGTGGAAATAGCAATAACAACAGCAACAACAACAACTTGAAGAGAAAGTGGAATGGAAGTATGGGTACTGGAAACCAGCAGGGTAACCAGCAAAACAAAAAGTTTGAAGCATGTGCGACATGCGGGAAATTTCACAAGGGTGCGTGCTTGATGGGGAAACGAGTTTGCTACAATTGTGGCCAGGAGGGTCACATCGCCCCAAATTGCACTCAACCAAAGAAGAAGGCGTGCTTCACGTGCGGATCCAAGGATCATTTTGCTCGTGAATGCCCTAAGAAGAAGGAGGGAGGGACAACCAGAAGCAATGGAGGTAACAATGGAAGTACATGGGCCATTACAGGGCCTGCAGCATCAAACAAACCCACAGCCAGAACCTTCAACATGACTGTGCAAGATGCTGTGCAATCAAAAAATGTGGTGTCAGGTATTATCCCAATCAATGATATTAATGCATATGTATTATTTGATTCGGGTGCTACTTGCTCGTTTATATCTGATGAATTTGCCAAGAGGTTAGAATTGCCTAGAGAAGAACTGAATTTTCCTTTGAACATAGAAATTGCGAATAAGGAAATAATCCCTGTTAGGTTCGTTTACAAGAACTGTAGGGTAAACATTAAGGGGAATATCTTGTTAGTAGATTTGATTCCGATTAGACTCGGGGAATTTAATGTAATTTTGGGAATGGATTGGTTGTTCAATTATGGAGCAGTAATTGACTGCCAAAAGAAGTGTGTAAACCTTATGACTCCGTCAAAGGTAGTATTTTATGGTAGCAAGTCGCCAAGACAAATGAAATGTCTGACGACTATGCAGGCCAAGAAGTTGTTGAGTCAAGGTTGTGTGGGCTATTTAGCTTACATAGTCGATACTCAAAAGAAAGGTGTGAAATTAAAAGAAATACCGGTAGTGAGAGAATTTGAAGACGTGTTTCCAGAAGATTTGCCAGGACTTCCGCCGGACAGAGAAATTGAATTCGTGATCGACTTAGTGCCGGGAACATCACCGATATCAAAGGCTCCGTACAGAATGGCTCCGGTAGAAATGAAGGAACTGATGGTACAGTTGCAAGAACTGCTAGACAAGAAGTATATTCAACCAAGTGTATCGCCGTGGGGAGTGCCAGTTTTATTCGTGAAGAAGAAGGACGGGTCAATGCGTCTTTGCATTGATTACAGGGAGTTAAACAAAGTCACTATTAAAAACAAATACCCGTTGCCAAGAATAGATGACTTGTTTGACCAGTTGAAGGGTGCTAAATACTTTTCGAAAATTGATTTGAGAAGTGGTTATCACCAGTTGAAAGTGAGGAAGGAGGATATACCACGAATGGCATTCAGAACTCGGTATGGACATTACAAGTTTCTGGTGATGTCTTTTGGTTTAACAAATGCCCCTGCCGCGTTCATGGATTTGATGAACAGGGTATTTAAACCATTTTTAGACAAGTTCGTAGTGGTGTTTATCGACGACATTCTGGTGTATTCCAAAACTCAAGAAGAACACGTGGAACATTTACGTCTGACATTGGAGACACTAAGAAAGGAAAAGTTGTACGCGAAATTCACTAAGTGTGAATTTTGGCTCGACCGTGTACAATTTTTGGGTCATGTGATTGACAAAGATGGGATTTCAGTAGATCCATCGAAAGTGGAAGCTGTAATCAATTGGGAACAACCAAGAACACCTTCGGAGGTGAGGAGTTTCTTGGGGCTGGCCGGTTATTATAGAAGATTTATACAAGATTTTTCTAAGATAGCCACTCCGTTAACAAACTTGACACGAAAAGCTGTGAAATTCGTGTGGACGGAGAAATGTGAAGAGAGCTTCCAAGATTTGAAGAAGAAGCTAAGTATGGCACCTGTGTTAACCCTGCCAGATAATACAGGAAATTTTGTGGTATATAGTGATGCCTCACACAAAGGGTTAGGTTGTGTTCTTATGTAGAATGGCAAAGTTATTGCGTATACATCAAGACAATTGAAAGATTATGAGAAAGGGTATCCGACTCATGATTTGGAATTGGCTGCAGTTGTGTTTGCTCTGAAGATATGGAGACGCTATCTTTATGGAGAGAAATGTGAGATCTACACAGACCACAAAAGTCTGAAGTATATTTTCACTCAGAAAGATTTGAACCTGCGTCAGAAAAGGTGGATGGAACTGATAAAAGATTACGATTGTGAGATCTTTTATCATCCGGGCAAAGCGAATGTGGTAGCTGATGCTTTAAGCAGGAAAGGTAGGGAGAAGTTGATGCTGATTACAACTCAGGAGGAGCTCATTTCAGCAATGACAAAACTGGAGTTGGAGATCAAATTTCCAAAGGAATCTAACGAACACTTATTTCAAATAGAAGCTGGTCCAACTTTAATGGACAAAGTGAAGAGTGCCCAACTACAAGACGAAGAGTGTGCGAAAATCAAAGAGAATTTGATTGAAGGCGGTGATGTAAAATACAAGATCGACACCGAAGGGTTACTACGATTTGAAGGAAGGATCTGGGTTCCAGCAGCACCAGAACTGAAAGAAGAAATTTTGATCGAAGCTCATAGCTCAAAATATTCAATTCATCCAGGGAGCACGAAAATGTATCAAGATTTGCGCCGACATTTTTGGTGGCCAAATATGAAAAGGGACGTCGCAGAATGTGTAGCGAAGTGCTTAACATGTCAGAGAGTAAAAGCCGAACATCAAAGACCCAGCGGATTGCTTCAACCGTTGGAAATACCGGAATGGAAATGGGAGCATATCACGATGGATTTTGTGGTGGGTCTTCCAACTACTCAGAAAGGATACGATGCGATTTGGGTAATAGTAGACAGACTGACAAAATCAGCACACTTTTTGCCAATAAAGATTAGATTCAATCTTGATCAGCTGGCAAAACTATATATTAAAGAGATCGTTGCAAGACATGGAGTTCCAGTGTCAATTGTGTCAGACAGAGATCCGAGGTTCACATCAAACTTCTGGAAGAGACTACAAGAATGTATGGGAACACAGTTGCGAATGAGTACGGCATATCATCCGCAAACAGATGGCCAAAGCGAACGAACGATCCAGACATTAGAAGATATGTTGAGAGCATGCGTCATGGATTTCAAAGGAAGCTGGGAAGAGCAATTACCGTTGGTGGAATTTGCCTACAATAATAGTTATCACGCAAGCATCGGCATGCCGCCTTACGAAGCGTTATACGGCAGAAAGTGCAGAACTCCACTGTACTGGGATGAAGTTGGTGAACGTCAACTGTTAGGACCAGAATTAGTGCAACAAACCGCTGAAGTTATCAAACTCATCAGGATAAGATTGGTAGTAGCTCAAGACCGACAGAAGAAGTATGCTGACCAACACAGGCAAGATCGTGCATTTGACGTAGGAAGCTATGTATTCCTAAAAGTTTCTCCTTGGAAGGGGAAAATTCGTTTCGGTAAGAAGGGAAAACTAAGCCCGAGGTTTATTGGACCCTTTGAAGTACTGCAAAAAGTTGGAGAGGTAGCTTATGAGGTAGCTCTACCTCCAGGGTTGGAAAATATTCATAATATTTTTCACATTTCAGTGTTACGACCATATAAACCCGATTACAAGCACGTAATCGAGTACGAACCGTTGCAGTTCGAGAAAGATTTGTCTTATGAAGAAGTTCCTATCCAGATAGTCGACAGGAAAGAACAAGTGCTCAGGAATAAAGTGATACCTTCTGTGAAGGTGATATGGAGAAACCACAACGCTGAAGAAGCAACGTGGGAACTCGAAGAGAAAATGTTGAAAGAATACCCTGAGTTATTTGTTTAATCTGTGTCTTCGATTCTGAGGACAGAATCTTTGTAAGTAGGGAAGAATGTAGCGAATGTGTTGTTTGAGTTGTGATTCTGAGGACAGAATCCTTTTAAGAGGGGAATGATGTAACATTCCATATTTTTTTTTTAGATGTAAGTTATAAATATTTATTGGTTTATATAAATATTTATTGGATATGTTATTGTTGAATAAATAATTGTTCAATTTGAGTGATGTGGTTTATTTAATTATTTGTTG
This sequence comes from Panax notoginseng, assembly GCA_016801055.1. NCBI lineage: Eukaryota > Viridiplantae > Streptophyta > Magnoliopsida > Apiales > Araliaceae > Panax > Panax notoginseng. Next base: position 147,282,297 of record CM029017.1, read on the forward strand.
AATAAATAATTAAATATTAAATATTAAATATTTATTGGCAATATTAAATATTTATTGAATTATATGGCAATTTGAGTTGATGTGATTTAATTAATTATTTGTTGAGTAAATAATTAAGGAGCTAAATAAATTAATTATTATGAGATTTTATAATAATGGAGTTTAATTTAATAAGCTAGAGAGCTTATAATGATTTTAAATAAATAATAATATTTAAATGAGAAATTGTAGTTTGAAATATTAGTTGATTAAATGAAATTATAATTGTAAAAAGAATTATAATTGTTTATGTGTTAAAGTAATTTAATAGATTAATGTTTAATTGATTTATTAATTTAATAAAGGTGTGGCTAATAACCTTGCTATAAAGGAGTTATTAAAATAAATAAAAAAAATGGTTTAATTTAGTTTTGTCAAACAAGGTATAAGGATTAATCAATTTGTTTTAATTCAGTTTACCAAACAAGGTGTAAGGATTAATGGGTTATTTTTATTATGCTAGCCAAACAAGCCTTAAGGCTTTTGATTTTTAAAACTTATGTAACTGACATAACTTATGTCAGTACTTATATTATATAATTATTATAATTATATCTTATATGCGTTATAATATTTTACGTAAGATTAGAGGAGAGAGAAAGGAGAGAAAAAGAGAAAAACTCAGAGGAAGAAGAAGAAGAAAAGAAGAAAACTAAGAGAAAAATTGAGAGAATTAAGAGAATTTTACAGGTTTTGGAGAAAAGATTTGGAGAAAAAGGGATAGTGTCATCATCTTTCATAATCCAAGGTAGGAGCTCTAGTTCTTTCTTTAAAAATTTAGTTTTCTTCTTCCCAAAAAGTCTCTGTGAAAATTTTATAAAAGATAAATTGTTGTTATGTATATGGTTTGGCATGATTATTGATTATATGGTTGTTCTATGAACTTATATATGATTATAGAGAAATTAGTTCATGCATATATGTGTTTTGTGGAAGAAAATATATTACAGAGTGTTCATATGACAATATGTATGAATATGGCTATTTTAAAATAGAAATTAAGGTTTTAATTGTTGTTAAATGGATAAATTGATTGTTAGAATTGATAGAGTATGTAAAAACATAATTATGATGCTTTGAAATTTCTGTTTTGGTTGAATAACAAAATCACAATGTTGATTTTTATGAAAAATATCAAAAATGGAGTTTTTGGGTTTTAAAATATGTTATTCTAGTATTTCATTTTCTAAAATTATGGTTTAAGTTGTGTTAATTTAGTATTTGTATGCTCGGTGAAGTTTATGTGTAATTTGTATTAGTTATTCATGTCAATTAGTGTTGGAATTGAAGTTATAGGCAGAAAATTTAGTTGTTCGTCGTTGGTTTCTGTGAGTTTCGGCGCCCCAGCGTCAAAATTCACGCCCCAGCGCCAAATCTCGCGCCCTGGCGCCAAGGTTCGCGCCCCAGCGTCAAAAATGGGCCCGTAACTCGCGTCCAGCGCTGAAGCTCGCGCCCCAGCGCTGATGCTCGCGCCCCAGCGCCGTAGCTCGCGCCCCAGCGCTGATGCTCGCGCCCCAGCGCCGTAGCTCGCGCCCCAGCGCCACTGTTCCGCGCCCCGGCGCCGGAAAAGTGGCCTAGTTGGGCAGTTTTGGCCTCCTGTAGTAAAACGGCCATAACTTTTTCATACGAACTCCGATTTAGGTAATTCAAGATGATTCGGAAAGAGGAAGAGTAGACCTACAACTTTCATTCTTTATGTTTTTTAATTTGAGGTCTGTAACAGTTGTCAAAATGGCCATCTTTAGGACTGTTGTGTATTTGGAGCCAATCGGAGGGCGTCGGGATGCACGAATGCAAGTGCAACCCTTTGGGTATTAGTATAACTTAATGATAACATGTTGAACATGTATTAGGATGTTGTATTAAGTTATTAATGTACACGTGGTGCAATGGCATGATCATTTAAGTAGTTGGAATAAAGCTAAAAAGTAATGTTCATGAAAGATGTGTTGTTGTTTAAACTTAAACTTAGTTAGTAGCTATACTAAGAGTAATAAAGGAACTCATAAAGGTAATGTTAGTGTAACTAATGTGTATTGTCAATGCATATGGTATGTGTAGGACTTGGGGTGAACGTGAATAGTAATTGTTTAACCTACACGCGAGGCAAGTTCCCTAACCTTTGCTACTTTATTATTCAGCAAGGTTACTTTTCACTGTTATGTTATACTTATACAAGTTTCTTAACCTTTGCTACTTTATTATTCAGCAAGGTTACTTTTCACTGTTATGTTATACTTATGCAAGTTCTCTAACTCTACTTTTATAATTGTACAAGTTTTCTTAACTCTAAATTAGTTATATTAGCATGCAAGTACCTTTAGTTATCATTCAAGTTATTATTTGTTGTGCATGCTTGATATTAAATTCTAAAATGTAACCTTAGCTTAATGTTGTTCAAAGCAAGGTATGATAAATTATTCAATTGTTATGCTATTAGATTATTCCTAAAGCATGAACTTAGAACGAAATGTTTATTTAGTATGATCGTTCAATAACATAGTGTTATTATCTTGTATTCAACTAATCCTTAGTTGATGTCCGTTGAACTCCAAATTACCTTGAAAGCTTATCCAAACCAAACTTACTTTGGTGCGGACTTGTATTCTAAATACTGAGATGAACAACTCTTTTAATAGAGGTTTACGCTTAGCGTTGAAATGATTGTGCACAATACATTGTACGAAGGGTTGATCCCCCTAAGTACGTGGAGTCCTTATAGTCTTATGACTGTTAAAGTTAAAGTTGAAAGATTACTTATAACTGTGGACATGATTCGTGGTCATTAGACCCTCACTGAATGTTATAATTTTCAGAAAGTTAATAGAATATATTGTTCAGTTCTATTGAGCCTAATATTGGCAAATGATGTAAAGTTTAAAGATTTACTTATTGTTATTTCAAGTGGGCTTTGTTTGCTCACTCTTGCCTGTAAAATTTCTTACAGCTAAGGTTGAAACTGGTGATGTACCTAGCACCAGTAAAGGGAAAGGAAAGATGAAACAATGCTGAAGACCTGTAATAGATTGAATAGTTTATTTTCAGACTTGTTTAAAGATTGTAATGAATGTTATTTTAATTATTCCGCATGAATGAATGAATGTTTGTAAAGGTTAGATAACCTGGGAGATTTCTTTTATTATTCCATTCTATTATGATTGGGTAGTTAGAAATGAATATTTTGATTACGTGAACACCAAATCTTGAGGTAATGAAGTACCGGGATTTGGCGGGTGTCACAAATACAACATGATAAAGTCATTGCATATGCTTCACGACAGTTGCAGGATTACGAAAAATGATACCCTACTCATGACTTAGAGTTAGCGGTAATAGTTTTTGTGTTAAAGATTTGGAGACACTATTTGTACGGTGAAAACTGTGAGATATATACAAACCACAATAGTCTGAAATATATCTTCACACAGAAGGAGTTGAACATACGTCCAAGAAGGTGGTTATAATTAATCAAGGATTATGACTGCGATATTCTTTATCACTCGGGAAAGGAAAACGTTGTGGTCGACGCATTAAGTAGGAAAGGAAGGGAGAGGTTATTTCAATTAACAACTCAGGAGGAGTTAATAAGGGATATGGGAAAATTGGAGATAAAAGTTAGAGGACCAGAAAGGTCTGAAGAGAGATTGTTTGCAGCAGAAGCTCGTCCGACATTGTTTGACAAAGTAAAGGAATCCCAAGAAAAGGACGAAGAATGCACGAAAATCTGAAAGAGGATCATGGAAAATGAGGAAGAGAAATTCAAGATGGATGGAGACAGTATTTTGAGATTCGAAGGGAGAGTGTGGGTACCAGTGGTAACCGAGTTGAGGGAAGAAATTTTGCATAAGGCACGCAACACGACGTATTCCATTCATCTAAGAGGCACGAAGATGTACCAGGATTTTAGACAACATTTTTCGTGGCCAAATTTGAAATGAGAAATCGCGAAGTGCGTTAGTAGATGTCTTACGTGTCAACGGGTCAAAGCAGAGCACTAAAGGCCGAGTGGTCTACTCCAACCATTAGAAATATCAGAATGGAAATGGGAGCATATTACGATGGATTTTGTGGTAGGACTTCCAGTTACATAGAAAGGTTTTGACGCCATTTGGGTTATCATAGATAGATTAATGAAGACAGCCCATTTTCTACCGATCAAGATCCGATATAGTTTGAATTAGTTAGCAAATCTGTACATAAAGGAAATTGTTTCACGACATGGAGTGCTAGTATCGATTGTTTCTGACCGAGATCCGCGCTTCACGTTAAAATTCTGAAAAAGCTTGCAAGAGAGAATGGGAACACAACTGAGGTTAAGTACCGCTTATCATCCTTAGACAGATGGGCAGAGTGAGCGAACGATACAAACGCTAGAAGATATGCTTAAAACTTGCGTGATGTACTTTAAAGGAAGTTGGGATGATCACCTACCCTTAGTGGAATTCGCTTATAACAATAGCTACCATGCGAGTATAGGCATGCCACCGTACGAAGCTCTTTACGGGAGAAAGTGTAGAACACCGTTGTGTTGGGATGAAGTTAGAGAGCTAAAGATTCTAGGGTCGAAATTAATTTAACAAACCGCAGATGTGGTGACATTGATAAGAGCTCGACTAGTAGCTACACAAGATCGCCAGAAAAAGTATGCAAACTTGCATAGTCAGGATCACAACTTTGAAGTCAGAAATCACGTCTTCCTAAAAGTTGTTCCCTGGAAAGGAAAAATATGGTTCAGCAAGAAGGGAGAATTGAGTCCGTGATTCATATGAACATTTAAGATACTGAATAAAGTGGGCGAAGTGGCGTAACAAGTTGCATTACCACCTGAGTTGAAAAGCATCCATAACGTGTTTCACATCTTCGTGTTGCGGGCATACAAGCCTGACTACAAACACTTGATTTCTTATGAGCCCATCCAAGTAGAAAAGAATCTAACATATGAAGAAATTCCTGTCCACATATTAGATAGGAAAGGGCAAACATTAAGGAATAAAATTATCTCTTCTGTAAAAGTACTTTGGCGAAACCACGACGCCGAGGAAGCCACATGAGAATTAGAAGATAAGATGCGAAAGGATTATCCCCATTTATTTGAGTAACCTTGTACAATTTTGAAGACATAATTTTTATATGGGGGGGTGAGAATGTAAGAACATAGAATTTCATGAATAAATATTTATTTCAATATAATGAGAAAATGAGTATTTTTTTGAAAATAAATATTGATATATAGTAAGACGAGTAGTTCAATTAATTCAAATTGAATTTATAAGTATGAAGTTGTGATGAGAATAGAGAAATGCCTTGTGTGGCATGGGAATGGAAATTAAGTGATTAAACCAAGAGGAAGATTAATTATGTATGATGATGTGATTCCATATAAGAAATAAATACACTCTTAAACTAGTAATATCACCAATGTAGAAGTTAATTCATATCATTTAAAACTAGTGTGGTGATAGAAATTGGCACTGGCTTGAAGCTAAACCATTTTGGCACTGCTAGGGACCAGCGCAGCTGCGCCCTCCCAGCAGTACAAAATTGCGTAGCTACGCTAGTGGCCAATCTAGGGTAAAATTAGTTTTCTACTGTAAAAATGAAATGAAACATTATTGTAAAGTATGACATGAATAAAATCATATGATAAGAATACATTCTAATGATATAGAGTACCAAGTAGTACAATAAAATCATATGTAATTTTAATATAGAAATAATTAAATATCTGTGTATTCCAAAAATTGGGAAAGAAATTACGTGTGTAAACTGAACAGTTAATACTAAATAATGTTATAAAGAGGTTATGTGAGTAGCAAAAATAATTATGGAAGGTACCCGGGCAATAATACTTATTTTATTACGTGTACTTAATATACATGGATTATATGATGTGAGTACATAAGTAATTCCTAATTTTTCCTAATATAGTAACAATTGTACATTAAAATCCATTTTTGGAAAGTAAAGTAAATAACTGAACAAAATTTAAGTACGTTGCTGGAAAATTAAGCTCATCAGTTACACAACAGTACATGAACAGTAGCCTAAGGCTAAATTACGTAACTTCCAAGCTTAGATCAGTGGCTAAGCGTAGGTGATGATTTCTAAGCAAATGGATATGGAGATGGCTGGTGCTGGGTTGTTAAACTACTCTTAATTAACCAATGGTTTCTTCCATTACACCATGGACTCCAACCTCAGTGCATTGCAAAAGCCCAGTCCAAGTTTCTTCTATAAATAGCAGACCAATTTTCAGTTTATTTTGTTTTGTTTTGGTTATTAAAACACTGATAACGTGAGAGTGAGTGAGTTGTTGTTCAAAGAAGAGGCTAGAAAATTCAAAAGGAAGAAACTAAGTTATTAAGCTTCAAGAGGTATAAAAATCTTCACTTTTGTACTTAATTAGGTTTTTGCCAAGTTCTCAAAATTTCTTAAAATTCTCTGTTAATCAATGTGAATTTGCATGCCGTAATGTGTTTAGGAAGTATGCTAACATATATGAACTCTTTAATGATGGATTGGAACATGTTTAAATTGAAAATAATTAGAGTTGAAGGAGGCTCTGCAAAACATGGCTGTTACTGCTCTTGTTCCAGGCATGGCGCTACTGTGCCCTGTTTATACTAGGGTGTAATGCAGCTGCGCCGTACCCCAAAATCAGATACTGATTTTTGTTATGCTATATATTGTGAAATTGGTGTTATAACTTAAATATATACCTAAAAGGGGTATAACACGAGATATAAAGCTTTCTTATGTAGTATGAAGTAATCAACAAGAGTTAGTGAGAGATTTGTAATAAAAACTTAAAAGTTTAAAAACAAAGTTTGAAGGTAAACATGATCTACAAGTTCTGAACTTAGTATGTTATACCCATGATATAAATAAAGCATGATATGGTGTCATAGTGTCCTGGTCATGATTAAACTTGTTAGCTTTGTGTTAGAAAATGTTTTAAAGGAAAAGCTTGATATGTTAAAGTAAATATGCATGAATACTACTTGATATACATTCTGACCTCGTGAAGATGTTAAAATAACTTAACTACATATGATAAGAGCTTTAAAGTTGTTTTGTATGTGTTGAATTTCATCATTCAAGTTTAAAATGATTTCAAAGGCAAACTTGAATATGTTTTCAAACCGATTGCATTAGTATAACTAGTTAAGTTTTGAGAATCTAAAATAACATGTTTACATTCATTATGTCTCTAAACATGGTTCTTATATGTTTGATATAAGGGTAGTAGACCAAGCATGAGTTAAGTATGTTTTTAAACGATATCAATGCTAGCTATGAATAAATAATATGAACACTATGAGCATATGTATTAACAAATTATGTAAGATCTTTATGTGAGCATAAGGCTAATTAGTACGCATGATGATTACATGACCCTATTTGGCCTTGATTTTGTTAAAATCCTTAACTAAGACCGTGATATGTAGAGTGAACGTAGAACGACCATATACTTATGTAAAGACCTTTAGCATGTATGCATAAGAAGTGTAAGTGTCTAAGTGTGCTAAAGTTTGGACTAAAACCTGGATAACAGAAGCTCAACCTTGGTCTGGCCAGGGGACAGCGCAGCTGCACTGTCCCTAAGCCTAGCCAGGGCGCAGCTGCGCCATCCTACAGTCAGTTATGTATTATGTTTGTGATCTGAAGTTGAAGCATACTTATATGGTTATTTTAACTTGTATTATATGACCAATATACTATGTAATGTGTTAAGAAGCATGCTAGGTGATAGAGTTGAATGTTTAATGAGTAATTATAACTTTCAAATGTTATGTCCAAAAGAATGTTTACAAGCTACAAAGCAATGATTTGAAAAATATGTTATTTGACTTTGTGGTGTCATACAATCTAATTTGTGCTATGAAAGATGTAGGATATGTGATGTAGTATGTATGAAGTTGCAACTAAGATTGGATGTTTAAGTGAACGTTTGAACTTACATATATGTGTTTATGTAACTAATGAGAGTCCTATAGGTGTAAATATATTATGTTAGGATCCAAAATAGGGTATTAAGCTTTACTTTGGTAAACTACGCTTGAGGCAAGTACTCGAACCTTACTTTATTGAGCATTATTAAACTTGTGCAATTATTGATCGTATAAGTAGAACTTTGAAGAAATAATATTTCGTAATGAAATTTCAAACTTTGATTCCAAAAATAATTGTTCATATATATATATATATATATATATATATATATATATATATATATATATTGTGAAAGAGCTGTCTAAGCCATTGATTCGGCTAGACTATTGATAAATGATCAAAAACTATCTAAACCAAATTAACTTGGTGCAAACTCTTACAACTGAGAAGAACAACCCTTTTAGTAGGGAAAATTATATATTGTCGGAGAACCGACGTGTGCACACGACAAAGACTAAATGTTATGCAGTACATAGGGTACTTTAAACTGATCACCTGTTGTACTCATTTTGTAGAATTATCAGTAGTATCACTGTTAATTCTAGGAGAAGTTCATAGTCCTTAGTGACTGCTCAGTATTCATTGCTTTGAAATCTTGAATTGATAAATCTTTGAATATTATAGATATTTCTGTCCATAGAGAATGTTGTTGATAATCATTGATACTTCTTTCTATCTTGAACTATCATTACTAAAATACCCTTGAGAAATTGAAAACTATATTGAATACCCTTTTGCTATATTACTTACTGGGCAAAATTGTTGCTCAAGGTTTTGCCTAAAACTTTCAGTGAAGGCAGAACGTGTTGAAACCTCTGGCAAGGACAAGGGTAAAGTGAAGGCTATGGAGTAGTTAATTATATAATGCTAGTGACATACTATTATTTGGTTATAGAAGAAATTATTAAGCTATGTTTAAGTTAAATGGTATTATATTACGTATTAGATATGTCCAAATAGTGTTTAATTATGATTAAGTTATGTAAGTGATGTTTATGTTACCTTGGGACAAGAATAATTATGTTATATCAATGTAATTTATTCTATTATTCCACTATGTGAGATGTTGAATTATTATTAGAATTAGTACGTGACAACCAAATTTGGGACAAGTGTGGTCTGAATTTGGGGGTGTCACACCATTTCTGGCATGATAATTTCCTCCACGTTGGTTATCACTGCTTCGTTGACTGGTGTCACTAGTATGACTAGTATCGTGTTGTTAGTTGTTGCCTTTTGGTTGAATTGTGACGCCCCCAAATAGGTTCACACAACCCATTCTGAGTCACCAAATACATGGTACAAAAAGAACTACAACTTCATTAATACAATTGTCGTGCAAAATACGACAACACATATACTGTGAGTTTAAATACAAATATTATCTTCTAGACAATATCCAAACTCAAATAAGTCCTCATTATAATTATTGATACACTATTTTACAAAATAGTGAGGACTGCTAAAATAACTGACTTAAAACATAACTCCACACCCCGACTAGTTCCCGCTATATTATCGCCTCCTGAGAAGAAAAATGGAACAAAAAGGAAAATGGTGAGCTCAACTAGCCCAGTAAAGAATATTATGACTAAGATAATGTAGAAAAAATTATCGTTAGCCTTCAATAAATCAAATAAAATTTATGGACAACAAGTTTTAGATCAATATTCGCAGCGAAAATAACAATTCATTAGAAGATTTAAGTAGAGAATGAAATCTATTATCTTCTATGATGTAAAAGTCCATCATCAATATCTTATCCCTGTAACATCAATCAATATACATCTTGAATCAAACATTCATCTTTACACTACAGGCCAAAGATATTCATTTGTATCATCAGTTAGTCATGTTCATCTCAACACCTGTACATCTTTGCAGTACGTGCCAAAGATATTCATCAAATAATCATTCATCTTTGCACCACAGGCCAAAGATATTCAGTTATATCATTATTTTGGACTGAGGATGATGAAAAATATCTTAAACAAAACGAATCCAGTGAGATAAAAGGACAAATATTAGGGATTCGTACATTGGTTTATCCAAGTTCAAAAACACTCCATAATAATCAATTTTAGAGCAAAAATTCAAAAATAAAGATTAAAATATGGATACAATCAAAGATAGTACTGTATACGTGAATAGTAACCCCGACACGAAAAAATAAAAATTTCATAATAAAATTCATACCAATATTTTGGTATAATGATATTAAAAGAAATAACATCATTTATGAATAAAATAACATCCTTTACCTCAAAAGAATAGTACTTCTAGCTGAAATATCGGATATAATGCTGAAGGAAACTTGCACTGAATAACAACACTCAAGATATCTAAATACTCACAAAAATACGCTCGATATTATAGAGAGAGAAAACTTCTAATTCTGGTGTGATTTTTAATTCTAACTAAGCACCCTATTTATAAAAAAATGCCAAAATGTCAAAGCAAACTAACCTGCTACCGATGGCTCTCCTTCCTTTCTATTCACGCACACCACACTTGAACTTCAGCATTTTTTCCACAAAAAACAAAAGTGGGGCCCACCCATATTTTTAATAAAAACATTTATTTTTGAAACTTTAATAATTCATAATAAATATCCCTTTTATTGAAAAAATACGAATTTTATGTCCATTTAATATAAAATTTAATTCTCTACAACTTTGTAGAAGAAAGTTTTTCCAAATTCCAAACAAAAAATGAACGAAATTCACATACGGATGATTTTTAATACCTCAATTCTGATAAAAATACTGATAAAACACCTCATCATTAATTCTTTCGTTTATATCCATATAAAATAACTATTTTCTTATCATATAAATCAATAATTAATTATTCACAAATATATTACAAAATCACAATAATGACAACTAGGTCGTTCCCAGGAAAAAGGGGGCTTTCCGATAAGGATTTCTCCTTGCTGGCACGCAATTAGGTGACTAAACCCCTTTTCTAGACAGAACTTTCTTAGATATTGCCAATAATAATATATAATAATATTATTTAAATAATATTAATTATTGATTTGATAATGAAAAATACCGTGCAGTGATAATTATTGAATTAACAATAATATAAAATATCAACGTAGCAATTATTGAATCAATAAAATAAAATATTGAACATTAATTACTGTAACAATTATTGAGTAGTGCCTTCTTACGTAAAAATTAATAATCCAAAAATACTATACAATACCATGTGCTACTGTGCAACTACACGTATTACTGTACTTTAACCACTAGGTATTTCAACAATGTTAACGGTAACAACTACGTCGTTATTTATAAAAAAACTCAAACTTGTTGTTTTCTTCATCCGACCATTTTCCGTTATGGGGCCCACAAATGGCTGCGCCGTCGTACGAATATTCCCCGACAATAATGAATATTTTATAACCACTTGCTTATTTCGCAAAATTTGCACATTTTATCCATAACTAACCACATTAATCAAATCCACCCCTTACTATTTCAAAATAATGAATAAAGGAAATTCAATTTTATTTATAAAAAGTTGGGGTCTTACATGAACTGTCTCATTTTCTCACTCCAATAATTGAGTCCTATTCATAACATCTAAATACAAACAAAGTTTATGAGAACTGAGATATTGACGAATCTCATGTTTCAAACCTCTTAAAAATATTCGTGTCATTCGCTCCTCATTATCCACCAAATAGGATGCAAATCAGGATAACTCGGCAAACTTGGCCTCGTATGGTGATACAATCATATTGTTCTGTTCCAACTTGATGAATTCTACATCTTTCATATGACGAATACTTTCTGGAAAATACTTGTCATTGAACAATTCCTGGAACTTCTCCCAAGACATCTTAAGTACGAAAAAATGAGTACATTTTACAGATTCTCACCAGTAATCTGCCTCTCCACGCAACATAAAAGTGGCGAAGAAAACGTTTTGCAACTCTATGCATCCTAAGACATCAAATATTTTTGTAATCTGCTTTATCCAAGCTTCTGCATTGAGTGGGTTTGGCTTTCCTAAAAACTCCGGCGGTCTCAACTCCTTGAATTTCTTTGCATTAACCAGTCGTGAGTTACCATTATTTCCACCTACATTTTGAACAGGATTCTCTCTCATTTGGTGTTGCATGAATTGTAGAAAGCTCCTAACCATCCCATCATTCATCATTTGGTCGGTGTTATTATTTACATGAGGATTATTGCCTTCTTGATGCACATTATTCTAGTTATTGATTGGCGGTATCTCAACGGTCTCATGTGCTCTATTGCTTATCTCAAAATTTTCAGATGTCATTGTCAAATACTACCGACCAATTAAATAACAAATAAGCTTAAGTAGGACAGACTAGCGAAGGATTTACTCGTCTCTCCCCTCCCAATTTTAATCATAGATCTCCACCAAAGATCATATTCCTAAGCTCTGATACCAACTGTGACGCCCCCAAAATAGGTCCACACAACCCATTATAAGTTACCAAATACATGGAACAGGATTCAAATACAAACTCATTTATACAACTATTAATTATTTTGTAAAATACGACAAAACATAATGTGTGAGTTTTGATACAAATATTATCTTGTAGACAATATTCAAACTCAAATAAAGTTCTCATTACAATTATTATCACACTATTTTACAAAATAGTGAGAACTGCTATAATAACCACCTTGGACCATTACTCCACTCCCCGACTAGTCACAGTTACATTCTCGCCTCCTGAGAAGAACAATGGAACCAAAAGGAAAAGGGTGAGTTCAACTAGCCTAGTAAAGAATATTATGACTAAGATAATGTAGAACAAATTATCCTTAGTCCTCAAAAGGGGAAAATCTGATAGAATACAATAGACAACAAGTTTTAAATCAACGACTGCAGTGGAAATAACAATCCATTAGAAGAGTCAAGTAGAACATGATGTTTACTATTGTTATGATTTAAAAGTCCATCACAAATATTTTATTCCTGTAACACTAATCAATAATTATTTCCAATCAACAAATTATCTATGCACTACGGGCCAAAGATAATCGTTTGCATCACCAGTGATCATGATTATGTCATACAATTGTCCATTTATACACTACGGGCCAAATAGGACTTTCACCACAAATATTTATCTGTAACATTAAAGGTTATGATTATACCAATACACAATTCATGGTCATAATCATACCAATCAACAGTCCATCTTTACACTCGGGCCAAAATGACTTTCACTACAATATAAGAATAAGGATGATGACAATGATATAAAGAATCAATCAAGTTAGATCAAGGATAAATATTAGATATTTATAATTCAATTTATATAGAGTTCAAAATGTCCAAATTGTTAACATGATAACTAATTGTGGATTAGAATTCAAGAATGGTATTCATGTATCAAAAATAATTTAGAAAGAAAAAAAAATTAAATTCTGTTGTGAATAGTACCCATGAATAGTACCCATGAATAGTACCGTTTAAATAGTACCCTGTCATGAAAAAATTAAAATTTAATAAGAAAGTTCAGACCAATATTCCAGTGAAATGATATTAGATGAAGCGCAAACCTTAAGGAATTTCTAAACATTTCAGGAATCATAGAAGAATACTTATCATGGTAAGTTTAAATTTAGGAATATGAAATGAAATAATATAATTTACATAATATGGAGTATGGAAGAAAATGATATTTCTTACGAGTATTGAAATAAAATAATATCATTTACCTTACTAAAAAGTAGATCTGACCTAGAATATCAAATATTATCCTGAGAAAATCTTGCACTAAAAGCTACACTCAAATTATTCTTATACTCAAAAGAAATACTCACAATACTGTAGTAAGAACACTTGTGATTTTTTGGTATGTTTAGGAAGGAGGGTTACCCCCCTCCCCCCTTTTATAGTGCAACACGGAGGAAGAAAGCAATTCGATATGCCTAACTTTTTTTTTCTTCTCTGCCTAACCTTTTTTTCTTTCAATGCCTAACTTCCTCACTTCTTATTGGTTGAGGCCCACACCTTTAGAAAACAAATGAATGTAGGAGAAATTCTCAACCAATCAACTTAGGAAAAAAAAGGACAAGGTTATATTGCTTTTGAAAACAATGCATTCAAATACCATTTGTTCACCTCCGTCCCTTTAATCACATGCTTATATATATTATAATAATATTACTATTTAAATAATTATAATATATTATAATAATATATTTGAAGGAATATTTTATTGGATGAGAAAATTATAATTTTATAAAAAAATATGTCAAAGTTTTAATAAATATTTCACACTAAATTCTTTCATTTATATCAAAATTGAACCAATATCCACCACATAATGATTATTCACAATTAATATTATATGCTCATAATATTGACAACCAGATCATTCTCAGAAAAGATGGGGCTTTTCGATAAGAATTTATCATAATTGGCGCGTAATTATATAACCTAACCCCTTTTATCGACAGAACATTCTAGACATTGCCAATAATTCTAACTAATAATATTATTCAAATAATATAAAATATTATACAGATGTTACTATAACAATTATTGAATCAACAATATGAGATACTATGCAGCAACTACTGTGACAATCATTGAATATTGAGTGACTTCTTACTTAAGAATCAATAATCAGAGATACTGTGTAATATCGCGTGCTACTGTGCAACCACGCGTATTACTGTACTTTTATCACCGGGTATTTCAACAGTTAACAGTAAAAGTTTTGCCATTATTTTTTTTATAAAAAGGTTATTTCTATCGCTTTCTATATCCAACAGTTATTCTGTTATGTGGTCCACCAATGATTGCGCCGTCGTACAAATATTTTATAGCAACTTACTTACTTTGTAAATTTTGCACATATCACCCATAACTATAACATTATATCAAATCAACATCTTATTATTCAAAATAATATTTAGAGAAAATTAAATCTTTATTCATAAAAAGTTGGGGTCTTACAGTAATTAGGGCATACTCTCAAATTTTTCGCTCCGTATATATATGGGTAGACACATAAAGGATCCAACGGAGATTATAAGGCCCATTGAAATTTTTCCAAATTTGATATAGCATATGGGGCCATAAGTGATGTTTACGCAAACGGGTTAAATGCAAAGTCGACCACTGAATTTTTTGATATTTGGGTATTGAGCCCCTTTCTTCCGGTCAACGCAAACTGAGCCCCTTTTTATTCAAAAATTTGGACTTTGAACTCCCAGGTGCCACATGTGCATTGACCTGCTGTCGTGGAACACATGGTTCCTATGTGGCAGATCTGACATGGTATTTTATATTTTAATTTTACATGTGAGCATTGCTGATGTGGCTTCTTCTGAATTTTTTCTAAAAAATTGCTTTTACCCCAAATTTGAACTCGCAACCTCACATTTGTAACTTTAGTCGTATGACTGCTGGAGCAACACATGTCAATTGTTAATATCTTGCAAGAATTAAGATTTATATCAAAAGATGAGATTTTTCCCATATATTCCTTTCTTCTCCTTCACTACATACCATTATGAATAACTGTTAATATTTATATTTGTAGTGCTAATAATAATAATAATAATAACAATAATAATAATAATAATATAGTTCTTACAATAGAAATTGTCATCACATATAATACACATTTACATCAGACGACTCATTCTTCAAATAATACACGACTAATTCTTCTACTAATATAGCAATGCGAGGGTCCAAATAAGATCTCAAATTTGGGAACCTTCTCTTTGCTCCCTTAATGTAATATTTCCACTAGTTTAACAGTTTGCCAAGAATAGAGTGTGAGATCCCGAATTTTATGAAATAAAATTATTCAATTTTTCTATTTAGTAAATAGTTAAATTGATAAAAGTTTAAAGTTAAGGGTGATATATATAAAATTTTTAAAATACGCAAGTGGTTATAAAATACTCATTTCTGTCGGGGAATATTCGTTTGATCATGGAATATTCTTGTTGTCGGGGGAATATTCGTACGACGGCGCAGCCATTTGTGGGCCTCATAACAGAATAACTGTCGGATAAAGAAAACGACAAGTTTGAGTTTTTACAAATAACGGCGTAGTTGCTACCATTAACACTGTTGGAATACCTGGTGGTTAAAATACAGTAATATGCGTGGTTGCACAGTAGCACACGGTATTGCACAAAATTTTTAAATTATTGATTCTTACGTAAGAAGGAACTACTCAATAATTGTTATATTAATTACTGTTTAATATTTTATTTTAATGATTCAATAATTGTTGCGTTGATATTTTATATTATTGTTGTTTCAACAATTGTCACTGCACAGTATTTCCATTATCAGATCAATAATTCATATTATTTGAATATTATTATTAGATAGCATTATTGACAATGTCTAATAAGTTCTATCAAGGAGAGGTTAGGTCATCTAATTGTGCGCCAATAGGGAGAAATCCTTATCGAAAAGCCCCCTCTTTCTTAGGAACCACCTGGTTGTCATTATTGTGATTCTGTAATATTATTTGTGAATAATTAATTATTAATTTATATGATAAGGAAATATTTATTTTATGTGGATATAAATGATGGATTTATTTATGTGGATATAAATGAATGAATTAATGTTGAGGTGTTTTATCAGTATTTTGTCGGAATGGAAGTATTAAAAATCAAATCGGTGTTCTTAAAACTCTATTGCATGAGTTATAATTTTAATCCGACCGTTGGATCGTTGTGATTTTTGAATATGTTATACATATATAAGTTGAGTATATATCCACAAATTTTGAACCGTTTAAAATTAACGTATGATTTGTTATGAATTTTAAGAGGTGACTGATTCAGAAATTGTTGAAGTTTCTAAATTTATAAATGATTTTGGTGGAAATTTCTAGAAGGTGGGACCCACTTGTCCTTTTGTCTCTTGAATTTGCAGGATTTCAAAGTTTGATTTCAAGTATGGCGTGCTTGAGAAATTGTAATAAAAAATTAGTATTTTATTAATTTAGTCTCCTTTGGCGTTCTAGAATTTTTCTATAAATAGGTGCTTAGGTTAGAATTGAAAATCACACAGAAACATAAGTTTTCTCTCTCTATATTATCGAGCATATTTTTGTTAGTATTTAGATACTTTGAGAATTGCTATTCAGTGCAAGTTTTTTTCGACATTACATTCGATATTCCAGTCAGAAATACTGCTCTTTCGAGGTAAGGGATTGTAAAGGTTATTATGTTTTTCAGTTTCGTAATTTTTTCTACCTTCAAAAATTCTGAAAAAAATTAAAATGATAATTTGATGAGTTTTCTAGATTGTGTCCAAAAATGGCGATTTTTAGATGTATAGATTAGGAGTTATGGATTTTATGGGAAAATACTATTTTAAAAGTAAACACTTATAACTCCTTGTGGTTAACTCCAAAATTTGTTAAATTTTTATTGGGAGTACATGTATATAACAGAAGTATACTCTATAAAATTCGGAATTTTTGGACAAAAGTACAGTTTATGATAAATGTCTAAATATTCAGCAGTTTTAGCCATATGAAAAATAGTAAATGAATTTTAAAAATTCTGAGAAAAATATATGTTCAATATGGGACTATATTCTGCTAAATCCCAGAAAAGAAAATTTGTTTGTACTGATTTGGTATTTTTTATGAAAATATACTAGTTATGAGTAAATGAATTAAATATGTTATGTGAAGTAAGAAAATTGTAAAATAGAATTTTCTGGCCTGAGAATCCTATATAAGGTATATGCGGATTTTTTATAACGGTTTTGGTTATTGGTGATGAAATCTTATGAGTTTGGCATTTTAGGATGATTAAATACATTAATTAGTAAAGTGTAAATAATTAAAATAAATTATTTATAAGTTTAAGAAATGATTAAAATATTGTTGTAATATTAATAATATTAGATTATGAGATTATTATGTGACTGATAACATTTGGATTAATGCGTTATTAACACATTGATTAATGATTAATATTTTTATTAAATGAATTTAATGTTATTATATAATGAATAATATTAAATAGAGTTTAAAAGAGGAATAATGAATTGTTAATATTAAATAGAGTTTAATAATATTAGTAAATGAATTTAATATTATTATATAATGAATAATATTAAATGGAGGTTATAATATAATGATTAATGTTATTATCTTCATTAAATATTTGTTGAAATATTATTCAAATCATTTTTGATATAATATTATTCTTGAATTTTACTTCACAATTGGTGATCATGTTCACAATTTGGACATTATTAAATTTTGGATAAATTATATTGTTAAAGTCTTTAATATTTATCATTTATCTGATTTGATTGATTCTTTATATCATTGTCATCATTCTCATGCTTATATTGTGTTGAAAGTCATCTATGGACTTGGTATAATTATGACAAGGAATTATTCGGTATAATCATTACCGTAATGTTACAAATGATGTGGTAAAAGTCATCTTTGGCCCGTTGTGTATAGATGGACTTGGTATGATTATGACCAAGGATTATTCGGTATAATCATGACCGTAATTGAAAACACGAATATCCTTGGCCCGTAGTGCATAGATAATTCGTGGTCATGATATTATTAAGCTGAGTCTCAGCATTATTGGTTTTATAGTTGTATATCTTTGGCCTTTAGTGCGAAGATGGATTGTTGGTTATTGGTTTTTTCAGTTGTATATCTTTGCCCTGTAGTGCAAAGTTGGACTGTTGATTTACTTGATTATAAATATGAATTGTGATTTAATTATAATCTGTGGTGGTTCAGGTGAAGACATGTGATGAGAGTTCTCTTTGTCTTGAATATAGCAAAGAACTATTGATGAGTATTACAAGAATGAAGTATTAACGATGGACTTTTAATCTAGAGGGGATAGTAGACATTATGTTCTACTTGACTTTTCTAATGGATTGCTTATTCCACTGCAGTTGTTGATCTAAAATTTGTTGTCTATTATATTCTATCAGTTGTTATACTGTTGAAGATTAACGATAATTTGTTCTGCATTATCTTAGTCATAATATTTCTTACTGGGCTAGTTGAGCTCATCCTTTTACTTCACCACCCCTTTCAGGTAATAAAAGGGTAGCTGGGACTAGCAGAGAGAACATAGGTATAAAGTGGTGATACGAATTAGTCACAAGCCTAATCAAATTATGAAACGCTGTGGCATAATAATCGTACTGAGAACTTAAAATGTGTGTGACATGTTTTATACATCATTTGATATTTAATTTTGGTGAACAACAATAGGGTGAGGTGAATCAGAATTTGGAAACGTCAAAGGTGCACTCCATTAGTATGAGGAGAACAAATATCTTCTGGTGTCCCTTCGGGGACTTGATATATTTACTGTTGTACTTTATATGGCATCGTAATAATTTAAATATGAATATTGTCGTATTATATACGTAACAATATTTGTATTGAAACTCACATTATATATGAGAATTTTTGAGTTTGAATATTTTCTAGAAGACAATATTTGTATTAAAACTCACAGCTCATGTTGTATATTTAAGTTTGTATTTGAATTTTGTACCATGTATCTGGCGACCCAAGATGGGTGGCGTATACCTATTTTGGGGGCGTCACATATACGGATCACATAAAAATAGTATTATTATTATTATTATTATTATTATTATTATTATTATTATTATTATTATTATTATTATTATTATTAATATTATTATTATTGTTATTATTATTGTTATTATTAGTACAACAAATATAAATATTAACAATTATTATTAATGGTATGTAGTGAAGGAGAAGAAAGGAATATATGGGAGAAATCTCATGTTTTGATATAAATATTAATTCTTGCAAGATATTAACAATTGATAGGTGTTGCTCCAGCAGTCATATGACTAAGTTCCAAATGTGAAGTTGCGAGTTCAAATTCGAGCAAAGGCAAGTTTTTGGAAAAAATTCAGAAGAAGCCACGTCAGCAATGCTCACATGTAAACTTAAAATATAAAAAACCACATCAGATCTGCCACATAGGCGCCTCATATGTCACGTCAGCAGGTCAACGCACATGTGGCGCCTAGGGGTTCAAAGTCCAAATTTTTGAATAGAAAGGGGCTCAGTTTGCGTTGACCGGAAGAAAGAGGCTCAATACCCAAATATCAGAAAAGTTCAGTGGTCGACTTTGCATTTAACCCTTACGCAAACTTTCATAAGTGTCGACGTCGGAATTTTTAAATGTCCCTTTTCGTTACTTGTTCTTTGGTGTTCTCATGTTAATGTGAGATTTGTTTGAAAAAATAAGTGAAAAAGGTCCGACATGTATAATGTCGACGATTTGACTATAAGAGTCGCCAGTTGGTGTATATAGCTGGTTGCACCAACGCAACCGAAAAGGTTTGCACATTGACCCAGTGATATGACACTGCTAAACGAGTCTGTGAAACCGAGATTCATTTGAGTTCGGGGGCTTGATTATGCGGAGGGAAGGTGTTAGACACCCCCCAACATCCGTGTTACCACAGTGACCGCCACTTTTCAAGAAACTATTGTATGAATGTGTGTGTGTGGATCAATGTGCAATTATTTGAAAGTAGTGCGAGGCCTCGTTCGCACCTATATACAAAGGGTTTGAATTTATAGCAAAATTCTATTTTAAGCAAGATATAGTAGTGAAGTTTTGTAAAAAGAGGTTTTTCAAACCATGTGCTCAATAGGAATTGAGACCTTTTCATACTTCCATTTTATTATTAAAATGTTCGGCTTGTTTGATTTTATTTTCGAGATACGAAGCATCTTCGAGAAAATAATATACAGCAATGCCGAACTCCTCATGGGCATGACAGCCATCCAAGGAAATTCAGACACTGTAAACAATGTACAAGCTGCTTACAGCTGAAAAATGTCCATCACATGAACCAAATCTAGATTCAGTAGACTAATCTGTGATCACATGATTCCTAGGCTCACATGATACTGCAATTTGTATGGAAAGCAGTAAGCAGTTACATATATAAAAGCTGTAAATATATATATACAAACATGATCAACCACCACGAATCAACTCCATGGGGGATCGGAAATGTAAATATATAAAAGTGGTAAATATATATATAAGAGCATGATCAACCACCACGAAGTAAATAAAGTTGTAAAAGCAATCAACTGCCACGAAGTAAACTCCAGGCAGGACGAAATGTAAATAAAGCTGTAAAAAGCCACAGAGTAAACTCCAGGCCTGACATAAATGTATATATATATATATATATATATATATATATATATATATATATATATATATATAAAGCAGCAAACGCACGGGTTGTAGATCCAGGCTCATCGGATATGATCAACCACCACGAAGCAACTCCATGGAGGATCAAAAATGTATATATATATATATATATATATATATATATATATATATATATATATATATATATATATATGGACATGATCAACCACCACGAAGTAAACTCCAGGTGGGACGAAATGTAAATAAAGCTATAAAAGCAATCAACTGCCACGAAGTAAACTCCAGGCAGGACGAAATGTAAATAAAGCTGTAAAAAGCCACGGAGTAACTCCAGGCCTGACATATATATATATATATATATATATATATATATATATATATATATATATATATATATATATATAAAAGCAAGTAAACTCTTCAGACATAAGTCTAGGCTCAATCGAGGCATAACTAGATAATGTTAGTCCATATATATAAAATATATATATATATATATATATATATATATATATATATATATAGAGACAGAAGTAAAAATCACGGACCGAAGTCTGGGCATACGCACACAACACGACTCTCAATGTGTATAACAGTGTGTGCAAATATGAAGGAAAAGGCTTTATAGAATGTAAGAAGGCTTATAGTGGGCTGCCAATGTAGACTTCTATAACTCTATATGGATAAACACTCAGCTCCCGCTGGATAAAAATATAGCTATATGTGAGCTAACAAATGTTTAGAATGAGGAAACACTCAATATGGGTGTGTACAGAGCAAATTGGACATGGTTTCCTCTCCTTTCTCTCTTTTTCTCTCCCTCAAAATGGTTGGCCCAAGGATTATATTTATAGACTGATGGCCGCAGGTGTACCTACGGCAGCCGCAGGTGCACCTGTGACTAGTCGAGGTGTCCCCGGGCTTCACGGGTGTCATCGTCTCGAAGTACGTGTACTTGTTGTGACGCCCCCAAAATTAGGTATACATCACTCATCTTGGGTCGTCAGATACATGGTACAGAATACAAATACAACTTATTAATACAACTGTCGTGTACAATACGACAAAACATAACTGTGAGTTTGAATACAATTATTGTCGACTAGAGACTATACAAACTCAAAAGGAGTCCTCATTACAATTATTATCACACTATTTAACAGAATAGTGAAGACTACTAATACTATCATCTGGTCCATCACTCCGTTTCCCGACTCGTCCCAGCTATATTCTCATTTCCTGAAGGGAACAGTGAAAGAAAGGGTGAGCTCAACTAGCCCAGTAAGAAATATTATGACTAAGATAATGCAAAATAAATTATCATTAGCCTTCAACAGTGTTAAACTAATAAAATATAATGAACATCAAGTTTAACTGCAGCGGAACAAGCAATCCATTAAAAGAGTCAAGTAGAAAATAAAATCTACTACATTCTATGATTTAAAAGGTTTTTCAACACTGTTATCGCTGGGACTCAGCTTAATAAAATAATTCACATCATCGAATCACCCCTGCACTACAGCCAAGGATATTCGTGTATTCATTAATGGTCATGATCATGCCAACAACTGTCCATCAATGCACTACGGGCCAATGAGGACTTTTACCACATCATTTGTAACATTACGGTCATGATTATACCAAATAATCCCTGGTCATAATCATACCAAGTCCATCTATGCAATACAGGTTATCCCTGGTCATAACATGAGGATGATGACAATGATATAAGAATTCAATAAAACAAGTTCAAGAATTAATTTATCCAAGAATTAACAACGTCCAAATTGTCAACATGATACTGCTTTGTGGAGTAAAATTCAAGAATGCTTAGAAGAATATTTTCATGAAAAGATACTGGATGGAATGCAATTATCAAGGATATTTCACAAATTTCTTGGAGTATAGAAGTCAAAACTTAACCAACTGAGTATAATAAAGAATGGAATAACAAAAGAAATCATCATGCATGCGATAGACCACACAGACAAGTTATTCCAACAGAATAATAAATAATGGAACCAGGTCCGGCGTAAAACGCACAGACAGGATATTCCAACAGAATAATAATAAAGACGGAACCAGGTCCGGTGTAAAACACACAGACAGGATGTTTCAACAGAATAATAATAAAGACGGAACCAGGTCTGGTGTAAAACACACAGACAGGATGTTCTAACAGAATAATAATAAAGACGGAACCAGGTCCGGTGTAAAACACACAGACATGATGTTCCAACAGAATAATAGAAGAATGTCACCAAGTATAGGGTAGACCGCGTATACAGGTTATTCCAACAGAATAATAAGAAATGGAATAACAACAGTTCTCTTCATGAATAAGAAAGAATAATACCCCTTACCGTTTTAAAGAAGAACTGAAATAAGGAAGTAGTTAAGTAGCAGAATACTTTTCTTCTCTCTCTCTATAGTTTCTCTCTCTAGAGTTCAGTGAATTCGTAAGAAATAATGAAGGAATGAGCTGCTATTTATAGAAAAATGGAATGCATAGTAACTAATCCATGAACGGTCCAGATTGATTACTTTAATCTGACGGTCCATATAAAAAGAAAAATCTTTTAAATAAAATATAATATATTCTATTTATAGAATAATTTTAATAAAGTATTCTGTTTTATATAAAAAGATGTTTCTGTTTTATTACGTTAATAATACGAATAAAACAAAACTTCGTTATCGCTAAATAATTCATATTATTAACTGACAATAATTGAATCAAACTGAGTGACTTCTCACATAAGCATTAATAATCAATACCGTGTGCTACTATGCAACCACACGTATTACTGTACTTTTACTACCGAGTAGTTCAACAGTATCAATGGTAAAACTTCCGTCGTTATTTTTAATAAAATATTTTTGTCATTTTCTCAATCCGACAATAATTCCGTTGTGGGGTCCACCAATGATTGTGCCATTGTACGAATATTCCCTGTTAAAACGAATATTCCCCGACCAATAGAATAATATATAACAACTTGCGTACTTTGTAAAATTTATAAATATTACCCACAACTATAACATTATATCAAATTAACTCCATAATATTCAAAAATGATATTTATAAAAAATTCATCTTTATTTATAAAAGTTAGGGTCTTACAACCTCCCGTTCTTATGAAATTTCGCCCTCAAAATTAGGGTACGTACCTGGTATGTCGAAGAGGTAAGGATACCTTGACTTTATTTTAGATTCTAACTTCCAAGCCATTTCCTCAACATCGTGATTTCTCCACAAAACTTTGACTTGAGGTATAACCTTGGAGCGTAGAATATGTTCCTTCTTATCCAAGATTTGAACAAGAGCTTCTTCAAACGTCAAATCCTCCGCTATTTCGTCCGGTTCTAACTTAATAATGTGGTTCGGGTCTTCCACATATTTACGTACATAGATATGTGAAAAACGTTATGAACACGAGACATACTTGGCGGTAAAGCGAGTCTATAAGCCACAGTTCCTACTCGATCGAGGATTAAAAATGGACCGATGAATCGAGGATTGAGCTTTCCTCTCTTTCCAAATCTCGTAACTCCTTTCCATGGAGCAACACGTAAGAACACATGATCTCCTATATCAAATTCCACGTCCTTTTGATGAAGATCAGTATAACTCTTTTGTCGATCTTGTGAAGTTTTTATACGTTGTTGGATCGTTTGAATCTTTTCTGTAGTCATACGTACCAACTCCGGTCCCAACAACGTTGCTTCACCCACCTCATCCTAGCATACTGGAGAACGACACTTTCTTCCATACAACGCTTCGAATGGAGCCATGCCAATACTTGCTTGACAACTGTTGTTGTAGGAAAACTCCACCAATGATAAGAACTTGTCCCAACTTCCCTTGAAGTCAAGGACACAGAGTCTTAATAAATCTTCCACAGTTTGAATAGTCCTCTCTGATTGTCCGTCTGTCTGAGGATGATATGCCGAACTAAATCGTAAATTCGTGCCCATAGCTTTTTGTAAACTAACCCAAAATCGTGAAGTGAATCTTGGGTCTCGGTCAGAAACTATGGATACTGGCATATCATGCAGTCTTACAATCTCATTTATGTACATACGAGCAAAACGTTCAAGTGAATAAGTTTCTCATATCGGTAAAAAATGAGCAGACTTGGTCAATCTATCAAAAATGACCTAAATCGCATCAATACCTTGAGAAACCTTAGGAAGACCGGTAACGAAATCCATGGTAATGTGCTTCCACTTCCATTCTAGAATTTCAAGTGGTTGTAATGGACCTTTTGGTACTTGATGCTCTGCATTGACTCGTTGACAATTTAGACACCTTGAGATAAACAGCGCTATCTCTCGCTTCATATTGCTCCACCAAAATGTATGACGAAGATCATGATACATTTTGGTACTCCCGTGATGGATTGCAAACGGTGTGTTGTGCACCTCCATCATGATTTCATACTTTAAATCAGGGTCGTTAGGAACACAAAGTCTGGACTTGACTCGAAGTATTCCTTCTTCATTGATTCTTGCTTCCGGCATAGCACCCTTCTTGCACTTTTCTTCCTCACGCGCAACAGCTCTAGGTCTGTAGCTTGAGCAGCTTTAACTTTATCGATTAAAGTCGGTTCTACTCGTATATTCGCCATCATCACATGGGTCCCTGGAGTCTTTAACTCTATCTCCATCCTTTGCAAGTCACACAAAATGGGCCTTTGTGTTGACAATATCGCACTCGTACTTACATATGTTCTTCTACTCAATGCGTCAGCTACCACGTTCGCTTTTCTAGGATGGTATTAAATGATATGATCATAATCTTTCAATAGTTCAAGCCAACGTCGTTGTCGCATGTTGAGTTCCTTTTAAGTGAATAAATATTTGAGGCTTTTATGATCCGTAAAGATCTCCACCTTCTCCCCATATCATGAGTAGGATAATTCCTCTCATATTCCTTGAGTTGTCTTGATACATAGGCTATGACTTTTCCATATTGCATGAGAACGCATCCCAACCCTTTGCTCGAAGTATCTCTGTAGATGACAAATCCCTCCGAGCCAGATGGTATTATTAGAACAGGTGCTGAAATGAGTCTCCTCTTGAGTTCTTGAAAACTCTTCTCACATTCTTTGCTCCAACCGAACTTTGTATCTTTCCGAGTCAGCTGAGTTAGTGGAGTAGCGATTCGAGAAAATCCTTTCACGAATCTCTGATAATAACCAGCTAAACCGAGAAAGCTACGTACTTCGGTTACTGATTTAGGTTGCTCCCAGCTTTGAATAGCTTCAATCTTTGCCGGGTCAACAGATATTCCACGACTTGATACTACGTGCCCAAGGAATGCTACCTCCTCTAGCCAGAACTCGCATTTCTTCAACTTGGCATAAAGCTTGTATTCACAAAGTTTTTGGAGTACCAGCCTCAAGTGTTGCTCATGATCTTCATGACTTTTGGAATAAATAAGGATGTCATCAATAAAGACGACCACAAAGTGATCCAAATATTCCTTGAATACCCGGTTCATCATATCCATGAAGGCAGCAGGAGCATTAGTCAATCCAAAGGACATGACTAGGAATTCATAATGTCCGTACTGAGTTTTAAAAGCCGTCTTTGGAATATCCTCAGTTCTAACCTTTAGCTGATGATATCCAGAATGAAGATCGATCTTTGAAAAGAATTGTGCTCCTTGCAACTGGTCAAACATGTTATCAATACGTGGCAATGGGTACCTGTTTTGATGGTGACATGATTCAACTCCCGATAATCAATACAAAGTCGTATACTTCCATCTTTCTTCTTCACGAATAGAACAGGAGCACCCCAAGGAGAAGTACTAGGACGAATAAAGCCAATGTCTAACAATTCCTGCAGTTGGATCTTTAACTCCTGAAGTTCAATAGGAGCTATTCAATATGGGGCTTTGGAAATGGGTTTTGTACCGGGTTCAAGGTCGATACAAAATTTAATTTCACGCTCTGGGGGTAGGCCAGGAAGTTCTTCAGGGAATACGTTAGGGAATTTATTAACAATAGAAATATCATTCAAAACTGACGTATTTGTGTTTAGATCCGTGACATGAGCTAAGAAAGCTTGACATTCGTTTTTCAATAAACGAATAGCTTTATGGCTTGAGATGACAGCGATTGATTTTAATGGTTTGGTTGCTTGAATTCGCATAATAGGTCGATTAGGAATATGAAAGCTAACAACCTTACGAAATAATCAATTTTTGCATGATGAGTAGTTAACCAATCAATCCTAGAATCACGTCAAATGCAAGTATTTTTAATGAAATCAGATCGACAGGTAATGTGTGGGTACCAACTTGAACCAAACAAGACTTATAAACCGTGGATGTAATGAAGGTTTCTCCCAATGGAGTTTCAACAGATAAGTCAAAGTCTAATTTCTCCAGAGTCAAATTTAATCGATGAGCGCAAGTAGGAGAAATAAAAGAATGGGTAGAACCGGTATCAAATAAAGTATAGACTTCGTTAGAGTTTATGATAAGCTTACCCGTGATACCTCATTCGGGTTCCTTGCTTTCTGGGAGGTCACAAAAATCGCTCTCCCTTGCACTACCGGTTTGACTTTTCTGGGACGGCATTTGGTGCCTCCATCCTGGCTGAACTTATTTTTGGTAAACGACAAAATCGAGCTAAATGACCTTCTCTTTCACAATTATAACATGCTTTAGACGGCATTACGCAGTTTGGACTGATGTGCCCCTCCCCTCCGCACTTGAAACATATGATAGGTGGTCGTTCTCCTTCCTTAACAACGGGTGCTGGTGCTGACGTCTTTCCATCATTGTTGAATCTCCTCTTCTTGAAAATAACCATTCTTATTGTTTTGGCCCTGATTACCACCGAAGTGGTTACCATTTTTGGCATGTTGATTCCCTCCACGCTTGTTGTCACCGCTTCGATGACTGCTCTCACTGGTATTATTATTTTGCCGACTGCTCTCTTTGGTTGCGTTGACTCGTTATCGCGCTCCACTCACTAACTAAGCCCTATTCACAACATCTGAATACAAACACAGTTTATGAGAAATAAGATGTTAACGTATCTCAGGTTTCAAACCTCACAAAAACATTCGCGTCATTTGCTCTTCATTATCCACCAAGTGGGACGCAAACCGGGACAACTCAGCAAATTTAGCCTCATACTGCAACACGGTCATATTATTCTGCTCCAATTTGATGAAATCCACCTCCTTCATGTGTTGAACACTTTTGGGAAAGTATTTGTCATTGAACAGCTCTTGGAACTTCTCCCAAGACATCTTCAGTGCGGCAGGTTGAGTACGCTTAATCGATTCCCACCAGTAATCTGCCTTTCCTCGCAACATAAAGGCGGCAAAGGGAACCTTTTGCTCCTCGGAGCATCCCAAGACATCAAATATCTTGGTGATCTGCTTTATCTATGTTTCCGCTATAAGTGATTTTGGCTCTCTCTTAAACTCCGGTGGTCCCAGCTCCTTGAACTGTTTAGCGGTGATCGTCCGAGAGTTTTCAGTGTTTCCACCTACATTTTGAACAGGAGCCGCTCTCGCCTGCTGTTGTATGAACTGCATAAAAGCTTCTGAACATTCCATCATTTATCATTTGGTCAGTATTGTTGTTTGAATGAGGATTGTCGCCTTCTTGATGCACATTATCCCTATTATTGATATGTGGTGAATCAACAGTCGCCTGTGCTCCATTGCTATTCTCAACATTCTCGGATGCCATTTTCAGATACTGCCACAAAACAAAAGTTAATTGATATGTCATATATTATCCTTATATTCTGACCGACCAATTAAATACCATGCAAATAAACTTAGGTAAGTCATACTAGCGAAGGAATTTCCTGTCTCTCCCCTCCTAGTTCTATTCTCACATCTTAACCATGGATCATATCCCTAAGCTTTGATACCAACTGTGACACCCCCCAAAATTAGGTATACATCACCCATCTTGGGTCGTCAGATACATGGTACAGAATACAAATACAACTTACTAATACAACTATCGTGTACAATACGAAAAAACATAACTGTGAGTTTGAATACAATTATTGTCTACTAGAGACTATACAAACTCAAAAGGAGTCCTCATACAATTATTGTCATACTATTTAACATAATAGTGAGGACTACTAATACTGTAGCAACCCGATATTTTCTACATAAATAAATAAGAAATTTTGCGTATAGTTTTTTTTTTATTTAAGAATGAGGATTTGTACAAGATATTGTGTATATGTATTTATGTGGTAAATAAAAATATATTTATTACATAAATATTCACAAATAATTTTATTTTAGAATTATTGATTATTATAAAGTACATTCTTATAATAATTAATTTTATAGTAGAAAATTTTTTATTAATTATTTACCATGAATATATAATCATATATTATTTAAATAATATATGAAGTGATTTTTAGAATAATTATAATAATTATTTTATTATATGAATTTTAGTACAAGCTATTAAGTTAATTATTTTACCTTAATTATTAAGGTTAAATATGAAGAATAAATCAGATATGGATTTCAAACCCTAATTTTGGATTATTGTCAAGGTATGCAAATAATAATATAATATTAATTATATTTTTGATTTTTTCAGTGCTATAAATATGTACTGTATGTACGTATAGATGATGATTGGTCAATTATGGTGTTTAATTTCAAAGCCCTAATATTATTTGGTTAAACACTAATTTTACTAGGGGAAACCCTAATTTGAAAATCAACAGTGAGCTTAAGACTGTTATAATGGTGTTATATGATGTGTATTATATACTGATTTGATTAATTAGGTAAACCTTAATTATAATCTAGAAACCCTAAATAATTTTTGAAAATGAGGAACCCTGATTTGAAATTTAAATTAAAATTCGAGATTGGTTGTAATTATGTTAATGTGATTAATTATCAAGTTTTATAATTTTAATTGCTAATTTTGGAAACCCTAAAATTTTAAACCCTAATTTGATAATTAGAAAACCTAATTATAATCGTTACCCCTAATTATCAAATCCTAGACCCTAATTGCTATTTTAGCAAGGTTAATGATAATTATATGATCTAAACCCTAATGTTACTGTATAAGGTAATTAGATAAGTAATCATATTTAGGAAACCCTAATTTTAAAATTTTAGAAACTAAAATTTATTTAATTTTTATTTGATTTTATTTATTTTTGTGCAAACTCTAATTGCTAAATCCTATATTTTTGTGCTAAACCTTAGGGTTAAACCCTAAGGGTTAAACACTAAGGGTTTGCCAAGTTCTATTTTGCCATTAAAATAATTTATCAAAAGACCATTATGCCCCTTTTGCATTATTAAAGCTATAGAATAGGTTTTGACATTTAGGTGAGTTGGTGACTAACTCATACCCACTCCACATGCTCAAAATCTCAGTAGATCAGCCACTCAATCAGCCATCACATTGCATCTGGCATTATATAATAGATTGGAGAGAGAGAGAAAAATCTTTTTGTTCACTTATTTTGTCCAACACCAAAACCTTCTCTCTCAAGCTCCAAACCTCCGAAAATATAAGCTATATCAGTCCCAAATCAAAGCCCCACGATCAACCATAACATAACAGAAGCCAAAAAACAAAAGACTGATCATCAAGGTATAAAAAACCCTAGCTATAATTTGTCCAAAAATCGGATGTTTGATGTTATTTTTTTTGTGTTAAATATGTTATATAAGGTGTCTAATGATGATCTGGGTTGCTAGATGTTAGATCCAAAACATCTAGAGGCTCGGTATTTGAAGATTTCCCAAATCTAGAAAAAAATATTTTCGTGTCTGACAGCCTAATGTCAGGCCTCTTTAATCGTTACCTGTTATGTTTTTTAGTAGTTTAAAGCCTTGTACTTGTAGTCTGGTATGAGGTCTTTGATATGCAAAAAGAATCAGGACCTAAATAATATATTGATTGAAAGTTATACTTGGTCAAAGTCGGTTGACCGAC